>OZ018321.1:113049965-113475989 GCA_963969495.1 Ceratothoa steindachneri
ATACCAATAACACGGCGTAAGGAAGTACGGCCTTTAGGGATCGGTAATTCCTTTAATTGATGTAAACGCTCAGAATCTGGTTTGAAGAGAGCCGTGGGTTATTGTGTAACCAAGAAAATCTATTGATTTTTTTTGAAAAGATAGACTTAGTCTCGTTGAAGATAGAGTCGTGGAACCGGGCAGCCTCTTGAATTTTCACCAAGTTCTCATCGTGCTCCAGCTGGGTTTTCCTGCCACGACAATATTGGCCACATAAGCATAAGTTTCATGCATATCGTGTTGCTTGATGATGTTGCCAATAGTTATTTGGAAGCAAACAACGCCGTTCGTAACCCCTAATAACACCCAGCAAAATTGATACAGCTTGCCATTCGCTTCAAAACGCAATATATGGCTTGTCCTCTTCCCGTTTAGGTATCTGGTGATAAGCACTTTTCAGGTCCAGTGAATTATAGTACTTGTAATGAGTCAGCTCCATGACAAGATCGTCTATTCTTGGAACAGGGTACGCATCCAAACGAGTGAATCTATTAATGGTCTGTCCATAGTCAACAACTAATCTCTTTCGGTAGCGCTCACTCGACACAACAAGAACTTGGGCCCTTAATGGAGATGTGCTCTCCTCAATAACACCATCATGTAGCATCTTGTTAATTTCAGACCTTTTGAACTTCTTATCATCATCCTCAAACCTCCGAGATTTTGTTGCAACGGGTTTGCAATGAGGAGCAAGACTTGAAAAGAGACGAGGTGTATCCACCAAAGCATATAGTACACTGCAAGTGGCAGAGTTGGAGATATTTAGATCTTTCTTGGATCCGCCAAAGTCCACAGTAACACTAGAGTGCTGGCTCATAAAGTCTTTACCAAGAATGACCTAGCACAAGTCTGGTAGCACAGAAAGCCTTGTATTGTAGTAGCACTCACCCCCTTTAAATTTATGTCAACTGTGCAGCGTCCCTTTACAGGAGACGTGAGTGATAAAGAGGCCATAGATACGCTTCCAGTTGCTGGACAACCTTCAACTTGTGCTTCTTGGCATAGCTATGTCAGATGAAAGATTCAGAACTCCCTGTATCGATAAGAGCCGTTGCTTCATTATTACCAACTAAAACATACACAGTAGCTCGCCGTAGTACACCAGGAAAAGAAGCAGAGATTACGGCCAGTGTAGAAGAGTGAGTGGATGCAGAAGTAGAAAATGTAGTAGACCGGCACAGCTTAGAAAAGTGACCCCGCTTATTACACTTATGACAAGTGTCGTTTCTTGCAGGGCACTGTCCACGATTGTGACGGGGACCACCACAGAAATAGCATAGAGACTTTAAATTGGCAGCCGCACAAGTCCTTTCAGCAGAATAAGCAGTTTCAGATGTTGCAGCACCACAGGTCCTATCATCGGTGCAAGAAGGCTAGGATGTCGCAGCAGCATTTATACCAGAGACAGTATAACGAGAATAAGACTCTGAGGTCTTCCGAGCAACATCGAATGCCCTGGCTTGATCAACAGCCGTACTTAGGTTCAAAGTCTTGTTTTCAAGCAATTGTTGCCTGATTGTATGAAATAGCAAGCCAGTGATGAAAAAATCCCGTATGTAGTCATCCCAATTCTGTGAAGCAGTAGCAGCCTTAAAGTTACAATCTTTGCTGAGTACCTAAAGCTCTTGTAGATACTCATCTATTGTGCCCCCTTCATGCTCGCTACGAGTAGCCAATAAATGCCTCGTGAACGCTTCATTTTGGGGCTTGACATAGAGATCTTTAAGAAGATCTATAGCTAAATCATAGGTAGTACACTCTGCAATGGAACCATACAAGGCTGGAGAGACAAAATTGATCAATGTATTCAGCTTGTTAGGATTAAGGCTTGTGATGGATTCCAGGAAGACAGAGAAAGTACGATTCCAGTGATTCCATTCTCGTGCAGCAGTAGGCGAGTTGGGGGATACATCCAGGCGTTCAGGTCTCAGGAATTTATCCATCTTTAGATCAGACGCAGCTTGTTTTTTTTTATGAAGCTATGATAGGGCTCCCACTATTTATTTAAAACACCAGTATAGCCTTTGATCGGCACTGGCGGGATTGTTAGTTGAATAAATTGTGGTAATCATAATAAAGCGTCAATACCTTTCTCTAGGCTTTATTCGACTAACAAAACATCAATACAGTCTGAAATTAAAATAGAAACAATATAAGTAAACAGTCATACATATAAAGTTGCATGAAGCTTAGATCAAAACAAAATGAATAAGAAAAGACAGTTTAGGAGCAAGGATAGTTGTATATAGATAGTTAAGGTAAGTTAGAGTACTCACGATACCACTTATTACGTTAATTAGATCGTTTTTAGACTTTGTAATACACTAGTACAGTAGCACGTAGGATCACAAGTTACATACAACCTTCTAGCTTCGTGTCTAGGCTTCATCTGACGTCATACTGCACACTATTCGAAATATACGTTAATGTCAGAAGTTTGCTAGAAAATTATCCCGCAATTTTGATATATTAATATTAGTTCCCACTATATTATAATACTGACGGACGACTTAACGGATTCTCTCTCTCTACCGTAGTCTCTCCTATTTCTCTGTGTGTGTTTAATATATATTTGCCTCTCGTTTCCAAGGAGCATGACTTCTTTTCACTTGGCCTTGGCGCGGGGCGGAGCTAAAGATCATAAATATGTTCGTCAGTTCCTTTGTTGATTGCTGGGCGGAGTTACAGGAGGTATGTTCGTCTAATGAAACTACAATTTTTTCCAACTTGGGCCTATATCCTGTATCAAAGAGACAGTTTTGTATTTCACAGGTCCTCGAAAATTTTAACCGGTCAAAGCATATACCACCCTGTATTTGTTCACTTTGTCCCTGTTATCTATTATTGAGATCGTTTGCGTCTGGCAACTGTTTCCTAGCATGCGTATGTTTGTTTGACTGCGTGGGAACTCTGGCTGTCCGCTTTGCTCGACTCATATTTTTATTAATAAATATACAATTATGATATTGTATTTCTCTCTATTTTACATTGGTTCACTACTTATTACATGGCAGTTTATCTTATTAATTAGTGCGTGTACCCAATTGCAGGATATCATAGATCCACCGGGCCCCCATTTTTGAGGTTCCTCGCTGGGCTACCTATCCTGCAATTTGAGCTCCACAGGTCTACTTTTCTTGCAATTCGTTGCCATGTACCTAAGTCTTTTTCGCATGCTGACCTTCTTAAAACTCAAAACTCTTCCATTCACTTTCTAATTATGTAGTTGATTAAACCCACCTTTATTAACTACACTAGACTTGCTTATGTTAAATTCCATTTTCCATTTCTCTGCCCATTGGGATAGTATGGTCAATTCATCTTGTAATACCTCAGCATCAGAGTTAGACCTTATAATCTTACCTCACATATTCTCATCAACAAACTTGCTCAGGTCGCTACTTCTACCTAAGTTAACATCATTAATATAAATCAAGAACAACAACGGCCCCAACGCCGACTCTTGAAGAAATGCACTAGTAACATTCCCCCTTGCAGATTTAATCCCATGTATATTAACTCTTTGCTGCATCCGTAAGCTACGACTGAAGCCACGTGAAAATACTTCCATCGTCACCATGAGCTTTAACTCTTATTCAAAAGTCCTAAGTGGATCACCTTGTCGAAAGCCTTACTAAAATCCAAATAAACAATATCCTAATTCTCATATCTATTGGCAGCATCCTACACCTCCCTATAAAAGACAGTAAATTAGTCAAATATGAATTGCTCCTAGTAATTCATATATTCAAGCCTTCATTTATTATGTTTTCCCAAATAGTCTTTTTTGTTTAATATTCTAGTAACTTAGGAGAGGCAAAGTTTTAACTAAAATAAATAAAATATATATAATGATGGTTTCCATAAATTTATAACATATCTTATATTCTGAAACATTCTCTGCATTTCTGTATTTAAGAAAAATTTAAAAGAGAATGAAAAACATCGCTTACTTTCCTTAGGTGATTTGGATTTTGTGGCTGCTTCTATTATTATTGTTTTTTTAATATGTCACTACACTTTCTGACATTCTCCAGACCCATTCTGTCCTTGGGGCCGGAACATAGAGGAAACAGTAGAGCACTTCCTACTCCACTGCCCCCGCTTTTACTCCCACCGCCAAGCCCTGGCACATAGACTCCGTGCCCTGAACGTCCCCACCTTTGATCTATCCACACTACTGGCTGCTGCCACTCACCCCCCTGTCTCTCCTCACAACCGATCCACCGTCATCCGCCTCACCCCCAAATTTCTAGCCGCCCTCAACAACAACAACAACAACAAAAGCACAATTGGAGAGAATGGAAAAGATCCAAAACTAAATGGCAAGAATAGCACTTGGGGCCAATCCCTATGTACCAGTAGAGGTACCGATAGGAGAAATGGGCTGTAGTAGGTATGAAGAGAGGGTGGCAAGGATGAAAGCAAACTATAAGTTGAGACTGCAAGGGAATAGAGACCTTGGCAGGCGATGTGTATGCTGCCTACGATAGGACTTACTGGTGCAAAGAGGTAATGTGAGTGGATACGAAGTATAAATTAGAAGCAATCCTGGTAATTCTGAAGGTCCATACCCCATGAGCTTTCCCGCTCGCATTCCCATAATATTCCACCCAACTGTGTGATTAACTTGTTTTATTACTTGTTCCTGAGGGTGAGCATAGCAAGCAGGGGGGTATGGGGGGCTATGCCCCCCCATATAGCAACCCATAGTACGGTTCGCGGGGTATGGATCTTCAGGTTTACGGCAATCGATATAGAGGACAGCAAAAGGAAAACAAACAAAAAATGGTAAATATGTAGATGAGCGGCCCGGCGATAAGATGTACTATTTCGTCCGTGTTCCAAAATGTTTTGCGTTTTTGGAGTACATTTATAGGGGATGGCTCGTGGGGGGTTAAACACGATGCGTGGGGGGGGGATGGGGGGCATAGCCCCCCCCAGTATATAATCCTAATTTTTATAATGTTCTGACGTTTACAGAGGTGAATACTTTAACTACATCATGTCAGTGCCTTTAATCATTATGTGAATTATAATAGGGGTTTGGGGTGAGGTATGACATCAGAAATGACATGGATGAACGATAATATTTACACAAAATAATCTTTTCGGGCCGAGCCGCTCATCTACATGCTTACCCCAAAAATAGATGCAGGAGAAAGGTTCTGGAGAAAAGGAATAAATGGCAAAAGAAGTCTGAATGTATACAGAATCAAAAGGGAGCCTTGCATTGAGAATATGTATGATGGGAGTTTTGCAAGCCAGCTACTATTCAGGGCACGGACTGGATCCTTGGAGGTGAAGGGGTGAACATACAGATTAAATGGAGGAGTGGACAGATGCGAATGGTGCCTATTGGGGCAGAGAGAATCTATAGAACATTTGATTGTGGAGTGTGTGGGCTACAGTCTCAAGAGGGAGAAATGAAAGAAGAATTGGTGATAGAGCTGGGAAGACAAAAGTGGGAGGAGGTGGAGAGAAGGGACGATTATGGACTGAGTGTGGAAAAAAAATATAGATGATAAGAGAATAAGAATAGTAAGAGCATCAAAGAAACTTTTGCAGTTTGTGTGGAAGAAGAGAAATGAACAAGGCTAATAAAATTTTCTCCACAGAAAATAAATGCCATATCCTGATACAAAGGGTGGCTCAACGATCTGAACCTGAACCACTTCAGTGAATTAATTTTTATATTATTATTCTGTTAATTTTAATAGATACATTCGAGATATTTAGATGCGAATTAAGCAATAATTTAAAACTCATTGATTCATATGACAAAATACTGATCAATGAAAGAATTACTTTTACCAATTTGATTCTCTGTTTATGATGGAGCCTGTTAATAACTATTATAATAATCAGGGCATTGCAAGCCATGATGAAAGACAAAATGCATATCCTGATGGTACCACTAAACTCAATGAGGTAGGGTTTATAGATGGACTGGTTCTTATTGTCAGTTTTCTAAGTTATAAGAAAAAAATATGCACTGGTGTTGGTGGAGTTGTTGGCACCAGCTCCATTTGTGCCTACAACTCTGCCACCACCAACCCAGTACCCCCCACCTCTAACTCTTTTTCTGAATTCCAAACTGCATCCAGTGCTATGTCTAGCGGCCCTCCTTCCTGCACTACCACTAGTGTACTCTCAAGGGCCTTAACTAACCCAACTGTCTGCAGATACAGACTCTCTATCAGGAGAAACAGCCCCCTTCCCCCATCTCCCTAAAAAAAAAACTAGCCCTTCCACCCCTTAGCTCAAATTTCTTGTTGCTGAATTAGCTACCAAAAATGTAAATAAGCTAAGTAATAAGATTTGTTTAGAAGAGAGCCTAGCTTTATTAGGTATAGCTGTAGCATAGCTGTAGCCTATGATTTCTCCTAACAGTGCACATTTTTCAGGAATGACTATGAATCTTCACCCCCCAAACATGGGGTTGGAATTTATATTTAGGACACAATCAAAGCATAATACCCAAACCTGTACCTTCTGTACTTCAACATATATATTAAGGTCATCTACCCTCTCCCCCCTGTACTAACTAACCACATTCTTAATGTCAGCCCAGGCAAAGAATTAATTACCATTAGTGACCTAAATCTTCCCTCATTTACATGGTCAAAGGCACCAGCTAATTACATCTCACCTACAGATACTCTTCACCTCTCTTGGCTTACACCAGTGGGTACATGAACTGACTTTCACCTGGTCAGGTAATATCCTGGATCTGTGTTGTGCAAAATATGGGGGCACTGGGACTTATAGAGGAAGATGTTCAGGACTGAAGTCGGTGGAGAAGAGTAATACGACCATCCAACCCTGTAGAAGCGGGACCAAGAGGATGAAAAATGAAGATGATGATGATATGTATGCGTGGCGTTTTTCTGATTTTACTTTGGCCAACTTCTCGGTAATTACGGCTAGCGCCGTGTCTGTTCCTCGCTTCGCTCGGAAGCCATGTTGTTGAATATTGTGAGAGTTGTTATTCTCGAGGAACGTATTTACCCTGTTGGCCAATATCTTCTCCAAGACTTTCCCTGAAAATTCTAGGAGAGATATGGGCCTGAAGTTAGCTGGACTGTCCGGTGGTTTACCGGCTTTTGGAATGAATATCATTTTCGCTACCTTCCAGTGGTCAGAGAAGTAACCCCCATTTAGGCATGCGTTCATGATATTCATGAGCCCCAATAAGATATTGGGCGGGGCTCAAATGAAATTCTCCTTCGTCAGTCCTGTACGCCCTGGTGCTCGCTGTTGAAAGGATTTTAAGGTCATTGAGAGTTCTTCGGCAGTAATTCTACCGCCGAGTCCCTCCATTTCCCTATCCTGTGATACGCAATTGTGAGGGTGTGTTCTGTGTATTTGATCATTCAGGTCATTAATAATTCCGTCTTCAAAGTCCAAATCGAAGTCATCATTCTCTTCCGGGATATCTTAAATATAGATGCCCAAAAGAGTCTGAATTCCTCTTCGATTCTTTCCACGTCAGAAATTTCAATGTCATCATGTATAAGTTTGATAGTCTTCGCTGGCTGTCCGTCTTTTAGTCGTTTAACTGTCTGCCAGAATGTACGTGAGTCAGTTTCTACGTTTAGTCCATCAATTAAATTATTCCAGAGTACATTCTGTTGGTCCCTTATAAGAGTCATTAGTTCGTCACATATGAGTCGTGTTTGTCTGTGTGTGTTGATGTTGGGGCCAGTGAGGTTCACTTCATTGATCTGTTCCTTATATTCCCTCGCAAGGGTTTTCATTCTATGGGTCCATGAGGGGGCAGGGAGAGTTTTAAATTTAACTCGGGGGACGGCTTCCTTGTCAGCTTTTAATAAATTTTCATTTAATTTATCCAACTCTTCGTCAATTTCTTCTAGGGAGGCATTATTAAGGGTTCTGGGTTATAACTTTCGAGGAGTTGTTTATACTTATCCCAGTTGGCTCGAGCGTAGCTCTTCCGCTCTGGGATAGGGATTTGAATGGGGGAGGTTGAGACTTTAATAAGGATAGCCTGGTGGTCGCTGGGAATAGGGGGGCCCGGCTCAATGAAGTAGTTATATGGGAACATATTGCTTGTTAGAACAATGTCTGGTTTGGTGGCTGACCTGTCAGTGATGAATGTGGGAAAGTCTGGTCCAATTCTAGTCATAATGTGTCTATCAATAAGTCTCTTGAGATTCCTGCCTGCTGGGTTGGTCGACGTATAACCGGAGGCAGCGCTTCTTGCATTGAGGTCACCGGCAAAGAGAACGGTTCTGCCATGACCACATAACTGCAAGAAGTTTGGAAGGGGCAAATACCCTCTCCTTGGGGGTTGGTACCCCGTTGCCAGGACCAGGGGTCCCACTGCCGTACGGACCTCCACAGCAAGGTAAGATTCGTCGAGTCCACTTATTGATCTGAAGTCAAGACCTCTTTTCACAGCTATGGCGCATCCGTCAAAGCGTTCTCCGCTGTGATTTTTGGTCAAGACTTCGTAGGGAAAGATTTTTATTGGGTTAGCGTCATTTATTCCATGTTCGGAAATAAATATAACATCTGGGTTGCATTGTCTTAATACGTTTCCGTATACTATTTTTTTGTTTGTCCATCCGTCAGAGTTCAAGTGTAATATTTTTAGAGTCATCATTTTGTAGTTCACTTAAGGGTTTTCAAGTGTAATATGATGTTTTTAGGACTTATTCTCTTACGAGTTTAGGTCCTTGTGGAGTGTTTGGGGGCATTATGGTTTTTCCTGTTCGTTTTTTTCTGTATTCGCCATCAGTTAGGGTGATAAAAGAGTCCGGAGTCAGTTTAATCAAGCCTTGGAGTAAAACCTCCTCGACCTGCTTTTCACTGAGCTCGTCCAAGGTAAATTCCCATTTGTATATTCCGGCTATTAAACCTTCGGATACATCTAGGGCATCCATCTCCTTAGGAAAAGGGGACCTTTCAGCAGCGAATACCTTCAAGTTAATTTTTCTCGAATGGTATGTGTGCCTAGATTCCCTCTTGCAAGAAGAGGACAATCTCGGGCGTCTCTGGGGCTGCGAGGTTTTCCGTGAGCGGGGTGAACGTGCCCCCCCCTCGGCTCTCGCAACTCCAGTCTCCGTAACTTCATTATTGACCTTGGTGGGTGGTTTTGTTTTGGTGGGTTTCTTTCGCTTGTTTTTGTTCCGTGCGGACTTTTGCAGCCTGGATCCTGGGGTCCCTGGAGGAAGCTGGGGTTGTGGCATTGCTGGGGGTTGGGAGCTTCTGACAACTAGTCTCGCACTGGGGTTTGAGACTAATTTTCAGGATCTCTTCTGACCGCGGGTTCGAGGGGAACCACATCTTCTCCATTCCATTATTAGTTAGCATCTTATTTAGCTCATCCGCAAAGCACCCCGGGGAGGAGAGATTCGCAATATGAGCGTAATATATGCAACACATAATTTTCGTTGAGTTTTCATTCTCGATGTGGAGAAATGTAGGGTTCCCTTTCGACTCCACTACCGCAGCTTTTGCAACCTTGGCATAGGTGGTGTTGGCCTTAGTTTCCTCTTCTAGTTTTTTTAATGTGGCTTTCTTCTTCAGGATTTGCTTTTTGATAGGGCAGGCCATGGAGAGTGTCTTATGTTCCCCGGCGCAGTTAAGACACTTTATGGAGGTGCTTTTGCAGCAACTCCAAAAGTGGTTGTCCGATGCGCAGATGGAACACAAAATAGCATTTCCTTTGGGGCAGTTGGCTGTAGTGTGCTCCTCATACTTATAGCATTTGAAGCACATTTGGAGGTCGATAAACTCGCGTTCGACCTGCTCGGGGCAGATCCGAACGTTAAAGAGGAACATACCGCACTCTGTAGCCTTTACCGCCATCGCCGAATCCGTGAAAATCTTAAAGACGTGCTATAGTCCTTGAACTTAAGGACTTTCGCTACTTTGGCCCAAGGATGTTTTTTTTCGACCTCAGCATGAATTTCTTCGATGCTGTGGCCACCGACCCAAGGATCGAGGCGTCGAAGGATGCTGCTGTGATGAGTCTTTATTTGTGGAGGTGTGTGGGGTCTGGTATTTATTTTTTTCAAGGATTCAGCTGCTTTTTGGGAGGTGAGGACTTCACAGTCACTCTCCTTTTGGTAGATAGCCGAATATTCATTGTGAGTTTCAATTAGTCTGACTAGGGTTACCCCTAGTTCCCCGTGGGTGATGGCGAAGACCTCTCCTCGATCTGGCTTGGGGCCATCGGAGAGGGTCCTCAGTGGTATCCACCCAGTCTCCCTCATTTATTTCTCCATTTCTGCATAGGGTCTGAAGAAATAAATTTTACGAAGACTCGGAGTGTTTGGCTATGTTCGTGTGTGTGTTTGTGTGATATTTTTCACCAGTGAGAAAAGAGTGGGTCAAAGTGAGTAGTCCCTGTCCCAAAACAAAACCAACCCGAGAAAAATGGCACTTTACCTTGGGTGCAGGCGCTTTTCGATAGCCTGCAGGTCTTAGGTCCACTTTAAAGGGAGTCCGATGTGGAAAACGGAGGGGGAGGGCGGAAGCAAGCTCACCCTCGCTACCGACGCACGAAGCGAGTGAAAATTCACTTTTTAATTGCAAAAACGCAATGTCACTAACGAACGTAGGCTGAATCAGTACTCCTGAGCGAGCAATCACTAAACGCGCGAAAATAACAATTTCACAAATCGTATGCGAAGTCAAACGTAAGGTTGGCTTTATCAGAACACATGTGAGAAGAGCAAGACTTACTCAGGCAAGCAAAGCAGTCACCATATAGTACCATCACCAGCTTAACTAGCCTTTCTGGTACATTTTGTCTTCTCACTGCCTACTGTATGGCTGCTCTGGGTACCTTGTCAAATGCCTTCTCCAAATCGATCAACACATGATATAATCTCTTTTTCTTCTCACTAAATCGTTCTGGCAACTGTCTAATAATAAATATAGTATCAGTTATATACCTGCCTTCTATAAAACCAAACTGATTGTCTCCAACACTTAGAATCTCCTTCAACCATCTATTCAATATCCTCTCCCAAATCTTCATACCATGTTCCAGCAGTCTCAGTCCTCTATAGTTCTTAC
The DNA here is from genome assembly GCA_963969495.1 of Ceratothoa steindachneri. Classification (NCBI taxonomy): domain Eukaryota; kingdom Metazoa; phylum Arthropoda; class Malacostraca; order Isopoda; family Cymothoidae; genus Ceratothoa; species Ceratothoa steindachneri. Next base: position 113,061,057 of record OZ018321.1, read on the forward strand.
ACTGCAGTGCTTCCCTATTAGATTTATACAATGGTATGGTTAAGCTATTTCACTACTCTTCTGGCACCCGATCCTCCCACAAAATCTGAAGATCTTCGTCTGTGCATCTATTCCCGCCTCACCTGCATATTTAAGCATATCTCTGGTAATCCCTGATGTTCAAACCACTTTCTCATTTTTCATCTCCTTCAGTGCCTTTCTAACTTCCTCCTCAGTTACATTGAACACTGGACCCTCCACTGCATCCACCTCTTCTATTATACTATTATTTTCTTCCTTCAGGAGTTTGGCAAAATACCCCCTCCACGGCTCTGCCACTTCTTCTTCATCCACCTTGATGATTCCATCATTATCTTTTATGAAATTAGTGCCCTCTGTCCATACTTTCTCATCTGTCTCGTTACGCGGAACATCGTCCTCTGTCCCTCCAATGTATTTAAGTTACTACTCCACTCCTTCCATGCACTTTTCTTTGATTTAGCCACTTTTTTTCTTGCCTCCTTGCACTTTATCTTATAAATTCTCTTACCTTCTTCACTTCCGCTCCTCTGCCACTGTTCATATGCTCTTTTCTTATCAGCAATCTTCTCCTGCTCCGCATCATTCCACTACCACGTTTCTCTCTCCCTTGCCCTCCTTCCTGATGTCTCTCCACACACTTCCCTTCCAGCACTTAAGATATTAGCTTCAACCTGCTGCCAGTCACCATCTCTCCTCTCCATAAATTTCTCCACAAACTCACTTCTCAGTTCTTGATCTCTGAGCTTCCATATCTTTATTTTCTTTTGGCCTTTCCACCTTATCATATCTGCACATACCATTCTATGCAGCAGCAGGCAAGCTTTTCCTGGAATGGCTTTGCAGTTTGTAACAAGTCCTCTTCTCTTCCTTATCAATATTATGTAGATCCAACTGTCTCTGCAGGTCCACTTTTATATACTTCTCTCTATCCTTCTTGAGAAATGTGTTAATCACTCTCAGCTGTTGATTTTTACAGAAATCCAATGCAGTTCTACCTTCTTCATTTTGGTTCCCAAAACCAAAGGGACCCATTACATCCTCATAGCCATATCTGTCATTGCCTATGTGACCATTCATGTCACCACATACCATCAATCCTTCTGTCTGAAGCACCCCAGCAACATCATCTTCAAGGCTCTCCCAGAATTGCTCCTTTTCTTGCTACGTTCTGCCCACTTGAGGTGCATATACTGAGAAGATCTGGTACACAATCTTTATCTGTATGGCCCTATCACTAAATCTTATAACTTCTATAACATTGTCATTCAATTCTTGTCTTACCATTATTCCAACTCCATTTGTGGCCACCTCATTTATGTAGATCCAACTGTCTCTGCAGGTCCACTTTTATATACTTCTCTCTATCCTTCTTGAGAAATGTGTTAATCACTCTCAGCTGTTGATTTTTACAGAAATCCAATGCAGTTCTACCTTCTTCATTTTGGTTCCCAAAACCAAAGGGACCCATTACATCCTCATAGCCATATCTGTCATTGCCTATGTGACCATTCATGTCACCACATACCATCAATCCTTCTGTCTGAAGCACCCCAGCAACATCATCTTCAAGGCTCTCCCAGAATTGCTCCTTTTCTTGCTACGTTCTGCCCACTTGAGGTGCATATACTGAGAAGATCTGGTACACAATCTTTATCTGTATGGCCCTATCACTAAATCTTATAACTTCTATAACATTGTCATTCAATTCTTGTCTTACCATTATTCCAACTCCATTTGTGGCCACCTCATTATCACTATACCAGAGCTTTTATTTTTCATCTCCTGATCCCAAACTCTACCTGCACTTCTTAACATCCTCTGATCCTCTAACTACACAGAAACCCTCCAGTGTGACATTGACATTCTCTCCAGCACCTCATAGTCCCAGGGTCTGAGCTTCTCCTCAGATAAGTGTTTACATATCAGATTATCCCAATCCCAACAAACCCTGGATCATCTCTACTCCCTGGATGGCAGACCAGTCAAGCAAGTATCCTCCCGTAAAGATCTTGGAGTGATGCTTGACTCGGATCTGAAGTTCAATCACAACATCTGACTAACAACAGCCAAAGTTGGAGGAGTAGCCACAAACCTGCTCAAGTCAACAGTATGTTGCTCTACCTTGTTAATGACTACCCTACTCATCAGTGACATCTGTCCAATGATAGACTTTGCTTCACCAGTGTGGAACACCAACTACTTGGGTGATCTCAGACTACTTGAGAAGGTTCAATGTAGATGGACTAAGCAAATCCTTGGACAAGAAGACTCCTCCTCCACCAAGGATCGGCTTTTAAGGCATGACCTAATATAGGTACTGCTACTGGATCTTCCATGGCCTATGTCCATTCCATCCCCAGGACCTCTTCACCCTGGCACACAACAGCAACAGCAACACCAGAAGTCACCGTTGTAAGGTGCAAATTCAACATGCTTGCATGGAAGCTCGCCGAAGATTCTTCTCAGATCATATTGCCCCACTCTGGAACTCTCTCCCCTCACATGTCGTGGAAGCATCAACCCTACAAGGATTCAAATATCAGCTTCATCCTGCCATTCTAGAAAATCTATATAAATATGTAGACTAAACACTCAACTATCCCATATATCAGTCTACACACATAATCCATGCAACTTTAAGTGTAAATTTCTCTCTTCTCAGTAAAGGATTTTTTTTATTTATTATTTTTTTTTTTTTTTTTTAAGGGGCTATCTGGCGACTGCCCACTTAGTCATAAGTCGCCAATAAACAAACAGCCTTGTTCTAGGCTACTTTAAAAAATTTGAACAGGAAACAACAATAAAAAGAAATAACAATAACAAAAACAACAACTAAACCTAGTTAAATGAAAGGAAGAAGGCCGGCCTCCCCCCAAAAGTCAACAAGTCCACCAGTCAATGTGCACACACTCGTATTGAGTACAAAGGACAGGCGGTAGCCACCCCGCCCATCCCGGTACCGGGACAGGTAACGTGCACGAAGATCACCCAGACTGGGACATTCAACAAGAATGTGCCGAACAGTCTGAGGGATGACGCAGTTGTTGCAATAGGGCGCATGCGAGTGGGAACAGTCGCGGCGCAATGGCACGCAACTTTAAGTTCCCTTCAACCGTCTCCCATCTTCTTTGCCAAGCAGTCCTAAGAGCTGCCCGTATTCCTGCCATGTAGTCGGTGTGATGAAGAGCCAAACGCTGATCCGGTCGCAGAGTCCTTGCGGACTCTTTGGCGCCCTCATCAGCGCGCTCATTCCACGCAATTCCTACATGTCCAGGAACCTAACAGAAGATAATCTCGACATCTGCCCGGCTCGCCATAACCGTGGCCTCACGGATATCGCGAACCAGGGGATGTGGAGATTCAAATGCCCCGAGAGCACTCAGGGCGCCTTGTGAGTCGTTATAGATCACAATCCTGTCTCCAAACTGGGCACATCCCGTAATCTCCCGTGCTGAGTGTTGTATTGCCACCAGCTCAGCCATGAAGACAGACGCAGCGCCTGGCAGAGCCCCGCTGACTTCAAATAGAGGGGATACAGCGTGGAAGCCGACCCCCTCTTGGGACTTGGAGCCATCCGTATACACTGGCACGGTTCCAGCATGACAAGAGGGGTGCTCCAAAAAGGTCGAACGCAATACTCCCGGCGCTGTACAAGCTTTGGGAGCTGAGGCGTGGCGACAAATGGCCAAATGTGGTACTCTCCAGGGTGGCATTCTGGGCAGAACCAGGGGCGCCACTGGCCCGAGAGCTATATCTACCTCTCGAAGGAGTTTCCTGGCCCTAAACCCAAAGGGCTTAGGGTATGACTGGCGTCTCTCGGCGGCATAGGCACCATCGAGATCAGCTGCGGATGCAGTGAGAGCTGTTGGTGCTTGAGGGAGGCGCCGGGCTCGCACGTACAGGCGAGTGATGCACTGCACGCGGTGCAGAACGAGTGGCATCTCCCCAGCATCGACCAACAGGCTCTCAATGGGGGAAGTGCGGAAGGCACCGGTCACAAGGCAAAGGCCGGTGTGTCTCAGTAAAGGAAAAATACAGTAAACCAGTCCCAATCCATAGCACATTTGACTGGCTTATCTGACTAATTATTTTAGGTCCTTCATTTCACAACCTAGTGGCTGGACTGGATTGGGTGGCCCTACCAGGTAAGATTGCTTCCTATCCATGCAACCAAAACAATTGCATGGAAGGGAGAGATATCAAACCGAATAAAATAATATAGGTATAGGCTGTAAAGGTAAGTAGGATGAGGCAAGTAAGGCTGAGAGCATTAACATAATATAATTTCACAGATGACAAAAGCCACAAGGGCTTACTTTATTTACCCACTTACTTGGTTTGATGAAACTTCAGAAGACCAATGCCATGTTTTTAGTATTAAAAACAGTACTAATGGTGTTTTTAGGCATTGTAGTCATCATATATGGTTTTGGTTTGGCATGGAAAGTACATATTTCTAAGATATTCCACCTTGATGGGATCAAAATGAAATTAAAATAAGTCTAACTTGCCTTCTCTTGATGTGAAAAGAAACCATGATTTCAAATATTGGCAACACTGATTTCAACCTAAAGCTAGGTGTTTGAATTGCTAATATTACTAAGTGATTAAAATTAGCAGGGGATGTGGGGTGCAATCCCCACATTTAAATTAGGTATAGGGGGCAAAGCCCCTATTTTGAAATAATTACCTTAGGGTTCAAAAACAATTTGAAAGCCTAGCATTAGGTTCAAATCAGGGTTGCCAATGTTTCAAATTAGGAATTCTTTACACATCAAGAGAAGGCAGGTGGACTTATTTTAATTTCATTTTGATCCCATCAAGGTGGAGTATCTTAAAAATATGTACTTTACACACCAAACCAAAACCATATATGATGACTACAATGCCTAAAAATACTATTACTACTGTTTTAAATACTAAAAACACGGTCTAATTCTTCTGAAGTTTCACCCTTGGTTTACTTGAATATTAAGATAGACTGAGGGTACTAAATATGATCTCATTTGAAAGGTGTGTGAGGGAAGATATGAGCTTGAGCTTTTTAAAATCTTGTGGGATGGATAAATTGCATTTTGGAAAGTTATTTGAGTTGGAAGGTAGTAATAGGACTAGGGATCACCACTTGAAAATTAAAAAACAGAGGTGCAGGTTGGATGTTAGAAAATATCTTTTCACCAACAGAGTGGTAAATTAATGGAATAGTTTGGCACCAGAGACAGTAGACAGTCCAAACTTGAATGTTTTCAAGTGCAGATTATATGGGGTGGATGTATTCTGGACTCATTCCTGTGGATGCAATTTTATTATTGTATATTATGGGTGATTGGATTTTGATGAGCCTTGATGATGATGCCTTTTGTTTCTGACGCATTCCTGTGGATGGTTTAAATTGTAGATTGTTAATGCATGATCTGACATAATCCTACAGATGCATTTGGTTGGTTTTGATGGATGTGGATAACCTTTGATAGGCCCTTGCGGCTTTTGTCATCTGTGAAATTATGTTACTTGGTGTTGTCTAGAGGCCTCTCCTCACAGTTGTGGTGGTCCACCACTGCTTCCAGTCCTGGCATCCCTGTTTAGCAAGGCTACTTGGTCTGGTATCACGTTGGATGACCTGCATTTTTCAGTGTAGCCCGGCATTGGAGGTTCATCTGGCACCGACTTTAGTAGTTTGTATATTTCAGACAAACTTGCTCACCAGACATCCTGACAGGTAGGTTGTTGAAGATTCTTGTTCCTTCATGGAGCAAACTGGAAGCCAGCAAGGTCCTGGTTCTCTCTGGGGCTTTTGATGGGAGGGTTCTTCTGCTGCACTTATTATGCCCAGTTTGGTGGTTTTCATGTGCTTGCAATGTATTGCTGTCTAGAGTCTGCCCCCAGTGTTTTCAGACAGTCCCATTAATTGAGATCACGCAACCCTCTGATTTGTCTGGTGAAGGACCTCTGCACATCCCTTATCTTGTATGTAGACCAATGTATTGTGTGTAGAGTCTGGCCCCAGTGTTTTCAGACAGTCCCATTAATTGAGATCATGCAACCCTCTGATTTGTCTGGTGAAGGACCTCTGCACATCCCTTATCTTGTATGGAGACCACAGCTGGCTACAATAGTCAAGTGTGGGATGCACCAGTGCTTTCCAGACAGTATGACATCAGGTTCTCTGGAGGCAAATGTTCTTAGGATCCAGCCTGCCATTGTCTTGGCCTTCTTCTTTGTCTCTGTATTGTGGTGTGAGAAGGAGCCATCATTGCTGAGGTGGATATCAAAGCACTTTACGTGTTGCTGTGTGGTGATTGTTTGTCCACCCTCAGTATGCAGTGAAGTGGTTGTTTTGATGCTGTGATTGGGGCTGCATCTCAACATTTGGAATTTATCCTCATTGAATGTCATGTTAATTGCAACCCAAGTGTACACCTTGTTGAGGTCTTCTTGTAGGTGGAGCACCCCCTGCACATTGGTGCTAGGGAGACTTATGGTGGTGTCATCGGCAAAGGAAAAGATGACTGACTTCCTTACTCCCCCATCAATGTCTCCCATGTGTATAAGGAAGAGGAGGGAACCCAGTACTAATGACATTGGATTTTTAGCCATCCACTATGATAGACAGGGTTTTCTCTGTAAGGAAGTCATGAATCCAAATGCCTACCTTGCCTTTTATTCTCAGAGTATTGATTTTACGAAGGAGGATGCTGTGATCTACCTTGTCAAAGGCTTTAGTAAAGTTGAGGAACAACACATCTACATTATTCCCAGGAGCCAGTTGTAGTGTTCCAGAAGCTTTGTGCGGCATGACTATCCCTTTCTAAAGCCATGCTATTTCTTTCTGTGAAGGTTGTTCTTTTCCATGTGGGCAATGATCTTGTCTCAGACACATTTTTCAAAAATCTTGATGAGGTAGGATGTTAAGGCTACCAGTGTAGTTTTTAGCCTGACTTTTGTCTCCCCCCTTTGTAAATTAGACACACTGTGGCTTTCTTCAGTAAGGAATGAACTGTTCCTGTGTCCAGTGAGCATCTCCACAATTTCTGGGTGGGGTGAGCAAGAACTTCACTACACTTTAACAGCAAAATGGCTGTCACCCCATCTGGTCTAGCTGCAGAGTTTGACCAAAGCTCCTTTATGGTTTCCTTTATATCCTCAGCTGTTAACTCAATGTCCGTTAGTTGTTTGTGTCATCTGTGAAGAATGCTGCTGGGCTGTGAACTTTTGATTGGATCTGAGGAGCACTGAAAACACTGCTGCATCAGTACTTGGCATGTTTCATTGGGGTTCGGTGTTGTTGTGCCCCCTCCTGTTTGCAGGGGCCCAATCTGTGTTTTGGTTTTGAGTATTTTTTGCAATAACTATAAAAGTACTTGGGATTCTGTTGGATGTTACTTACTGCACTAGTTTCTTCCTTGACCCATTGGCTTTGTAACACTAATTTTTTTGTTCAATTTTTCTGCTTATTGATTGCCTCTTATCTTCATGCCTTGACTCTGTCATCTGCTTGTTGAGGGATGCTCTCTTCCTCATCAAGATTCTTCTGTCTCTTGGGATGTTGTGCTGTTGAGTGAAGGTTCTGTTCCATTTTGTAGGAATGTGTCCCTCACATGTCTAGCAGTGTGCTGAATGAGGGCTCGGAGCATAGTGTTTGGGTCATCTCCTCATGATCCAATCTCAGTCAACCTGGCCAAGGTTGTATTGCACTTGTTTCCTGTTGATCTTATCACTGCAGTATTTAAGACTTGAAAAGGGGGATAATTTTACATGGTTAGTCTTCAGCTTCTCCAGCTTCACTTTTTTGTACATTGTATTTATGGTGATAATTATGTTGTAGCGGCGGGATCGCGAGTCCCTAGCCAAAAGTTCCCGCCGCCCTGACAAGGTCCGCTCGGTGGTTCAAGAAGAGGGTATTGAGGAGAGAGAGTATTTTCTAAATTTAATTTACACACAAAAAAAAGAAATCAACCACAACCCCAGAAAACAAAAATGTAAATTTACCCAATTTCCAAAATATTAACTATCTTTAACCACAACCAAAGATATTTATATATATATATATATATATATATATATATATATATATATATATATATATATATATATATATATATATATATATATATATATATATATATATATATATATATATATATATATATATATATATATATATATATATATATATATATATATATATATATAGTGGGCCTTACAACTTTACCCTGGCCACACACACGCAAATAAGGAAATGTTTAGGGCTTCACAACCAGATTGCCCAGTGCCACCATGTGAGTCTGTTCAACTTTCTTCAGCTCTGGGAGCGCTATTACCGGTATGGGAGGGGGGGGGGAAAGGGAGGCGGGCCCGCTTTCTTGAGGGAAGAGAGGTTCCCTTTTCTTAAGGGACTGGAAGTTCAACTTCAGCCAAGGCAAATGATTCGCACTCAAGGATGAGGAAGTGGTGGCTCCAGTCAGAGCGGAAAGTGCGAGGGCTCAGGCCCCAATCGATGTGTCCCTTTACTGCCACACGAGAGTTAAGATTGGCTTCAGCCGTCTTCGAAAGCCAGATGTCGACGACAATCGGTACCACGCAACTGGAAAAGAGAAGGCACATTCAGTCACCTATTCACTGCCACACTCAAACATCTTTACTCCTAACTCATTCAACCATATCCACTCTCACACAATCTTCACTCACCTATCTTCTGTCTAGGCGGCTCTTCCTTCCTCAGTCACAAACTTTACTTCCAAACTTTTACCTACACTTTCTAAAGAAAAATATTTGCTGAAAGAATCCGCCTAAAAAGAAAACAGGAGATGAATGGGGGAGCACGATAGAGATCCATCGAGTCCCCCCACACAAAGCAAAGACGGTGATCACACGATCCACACCCACACACATTCTGCAAAAGAAGAAAGAGATTAGACATAGGGGAGGGGAGGCGGACAACCAAACTACTACATCGTGATCCGAGAAGACAGTTTTCTCCACTCTGTATGTACTTATTGCATCCTGGTTATTGGTGAAGGAGCGATCTAGGATGTTTTATGCTCTAGTAGGCTTGGTTATTTGTTGTGAGGACTTTCTCTGTGACCTCAAGCAGGGCTGCAGAGTCGCAAGGTATAAAGTCTGACTCCGACTCATAGGACCACTGACTATCCGACTCCGACTCCGAATCCAAGATTTGCAGGATTCAGACTCCAACTCCTTAACATTATTTGTATTCAGCCTAATATTATTAATTTATTATTACATAAGACATTTACTTAGAGGTCCATAGCTACGATAAAGGTGTTTCAACACACAAATGAAATAGGTACAAGAAAGTATGGAATGTATGTATATATAGAGGATCATCTACCAGTAACCACCTTCGATGTACCCTCATCGTGAGAGCAGAAAAGTGGAAAATTAGTTCAACCAGTGGATGCAGCCTTCACTCCTCTTAAAGTGAAAGTGAGGAAGACAAAAACAAAAGAATAGGAAAGACCGCCTCCTACAAAAAATCTACCTACTTATAAACTATGAGGTGGTAAGAAGGTGGAAGCCAATAAAGGGCTAACTCTACCTACACAAAAACTAAGCTTAAAGTATTAAACATACAGGTGGATAGCACTCATAGCAGCAAGCGGTGCTCCAAAAAATAGATGAATAAATGTGATACTATCCTTTCTGTACATGAGAACTGTGGACCTGCTAGAAGTTACTACAGAATTTAACATAATAGAAGAGAACGTTATTATGCCCCCTTGGGTGAGGTTTGCATTTAGCTATACTGTCAACAAGGGTAAGCTTAGGGACCCAAGGGATATCACTCTCATTAGATGCTTGTTGCTGATGAACATCTCCCTGGGCACTACAAATTAAATACAGGAGGCTATTGAGTATAAATACATTTACATACAGTACTCATGTCTATCAATACTAAAATAATTTGCACCATAAAATATTAGTGTTACTTAATCAGAAAATCTCATTACTGATTCTATAAATTGCTGTAGATATATTGAATTGTTTTTTTAAATATATTTTGCTTTCATTTGATGCATGAGTCAAGCAAGTTTAATAGTTTTTTATGAATGTTCTTTGATATTATTACCCAAGTACCTATATTTCAATACCTAAATCATAGAATGGTATTGAGGAAATAAAATCATATTAAAACATGACCTTAATCCAATAAAAGAGAAATAGCATTAATTTACCAAAACATAAATGACTTCCATTCTTAACAATTAAAACAAAAGAATTGCTTCTTATTTAACATTGTTTCATTCTAGAAAGCAAATTTACATTTCAATACATAGACTACACAATTAAAAAATTAGTAATTTGATCGCAAAAACAAGATAGCTTCTGTCAATTTCTGTCATTGCTGTCCTTTGGTCAGTTCTGATTAACTGTAGTGCTGAAAATAAGCGCTCCATGCTCATTTGTGTTGGTGGAAGTGCTGTTACCAAGAGAGCAGGCTGCTTCACAATAGCAGGTTATTGCTGTATGGCGTCATGGACATCCAATTTTGATTTTCGATCTATTTTTTCCACTTTCTCTAATGCTTCATGAAAGCGAAGCTTGAAATTTGTTAGGTCTTCATCCATTGAAGCTGAAGTTTTAGCTGTTTCCTCTAGCTTACGTTGCTTTGACCTTTCTTGATGATCTTGTTTAGAGTTTATGTAATTTAGGCATTGGAGTTTAACATATTTTTTCCGACTCCGACTCCCAGCATTTACAAGATTCAGACTCTGACTTCACCCCAAAACCTCCAACTCTGCAACCCTGACCTCAAAGAGCAGCTTAGCTTGGGCTTTGTCTTCCAGGGTTTCTCCTGCAATTTAGTACCTTCAGGCCAGTGGATGAAGGGGAAGTTGAAGTCCCCACATAAGATAATTTTGGCAAAGGTGCTGGTTGGTCTTCAATTATTCTGTTGACATTTTCCATTGCCACTCTAAAGTCTTTCAAGGCACAATGTGGTGGACAATAGCAATTTATGATTATTAAATTCTTCTTTCTCAGGTGAGTGACTATTTCATTCCACCTGTCCATTAAAGTAGGAGAGTAAAGGTGTTGTGTCAACAGAGATGTCATTCCTTACATATACTATTGCTCCTCCCTGACTCATATTTTCTCTATCAGCTCTAAATGGTATATAATTTTTAATACATATTTCTTCATCTCTCACACTGCTACTCAAATGAGTTTCTGTTAGGGCAGTAACCAATGGGTCCTCTTCACCTGAAAGTTCCCCCAAGAAGGGCACTTTGGCTTAGTTTGTTTTGAGATACAGTCTCTGGATATTGCCCATTATGATGGTTTCTAGTGGTAGGTTATAAAAGGTCATCCACATCTGTCAAAACCCTCCCACAAACTGCATGCATAGGATTGTGTCAGATCATGCATCTACAATATACATTTTGAACCATCCACAGGAATGTGTCAAAAACAAAAGGCATCACCATCAAGGCTTGTCAAAATCCAAATCACCCATAATATATAATAATAAAATATATCAACAGGAATGAGTTCAGAATATCCCGCCACACCCAAGAAAAAAGGTGACTCTCCCTCCCAATATAATCTCCAATCTGCACTTTTAAAACATTATTCTACTACTCTATTGGCGAATAAATACTTTCTAACTCCAACCTGCACCTGTGTTTTTTAATTTTCAAGTGGGATTCCTAGTCCTATTACTACCTTCAAACTCAAGTAACTTGCCAAAATACAATTTATCCATCCCAGAACAGATTTTAAAAAGCTCGATCCTATCTTCCCTTACACACCTTCTTTCAAATGAGAACATAGTTAGTACCCTCAGTCTATCTCCATATTCCATTTGCTTCAGGGAAGGTATCATCTTTGTTGCTCTCTGTTGCACTAAATCTAGCAGGTTGATATTATGTCTAAAATGTGGGGACCATGATTATATACAGTACTTTAAATGTGGCCTGACATATGAGTTGTACAGTTCAAAGACAACCTCTTTGCTTTTGTGGTTAACATTCCTCTTAATGTATCCTAGCACCATATTTGCTTTGTTTTAGGCCTGAATACATTGCTTGAAAACTTCAGTGACTTATATATTACTTCGCTTAAGTCCTTCTCATCCTCAACTAAACTCAATCAATGCCCATCCATTTCATAGCTAAATTCTCTATTATGCGTTCCCATGTTAATAACTTTGCATTTTTTAAGGTTAAAAGTCATCTGCCACTTCTGAGCCCAAGCTACCAGTTACCAATTTAGTATCATCAGCAAAATTTGAAACTGCTATTATAGCCTCCCCCAAGATCACTTATATAAACTATGAATAATAATGGGCCTAGAACTGATCCCTGAGGCATGCAACAGATAACATCCCTCCACTGTAGCTCCCCCCCCTCCCCTCATTCAGTACTACTCTGTTTCCTGTCTTTCAGCTCTCTGTTTCAAAACTTTTCCACATATCCCATACATTTTTAATATGTCAACTAGTCTCCTATGTGGAACCTTATCAAAAGCTTTGCTAAAATCTAAGTAAATTACATCAATATTTTCTTCTTTATCTAATTGTTTAGTTACATAATCCATAAAAGCCAGTAAATTTGTTAACCCTTACCAGGCAAGGAACCATATATGGTAACTTGAGTTGGCCTCCAAAATGGTGCCCTCACCCAACCCAGTGTGTGTCTGCCATCACATCATCCTGCCTCAGCCAATCATCGATGATGAGGCTATGATAGCACGGCGTATTCCACCCAGGCATTGGCCAATATCCGCTCAGAAATGAGTTACTTCCCAGACGTGCAAGAAGTAGGATCTCCGATGAAATTGTCCTCATGCCCACCGCCCTAACTCCTTACATAATGCCGGTAAGTTGATAATTGTTTAGTATGATATAGTTGAATTCTTGCTTTATTACCTGATTATTGTCTCATTTATGTGGGACATGTGGAACTTGGTGAAATTTATCAACGAAAAAGTGGTTGTCCTTATATGGACATATGTCCGCTAACAATAAAGGTGAAAAAAAATCCAAAGGTTGCAAATATGGACATACACCCATCAGCCATAAACATGGTACTTTCACTAAATAACTAAATATGAGCACTGCCCGTTTAAGGTTATACAGTGCTCGACAAAAGTTTAGGCCGGGTGTGTGTCAAACAAGTTGCAGCATGATAAAAGTGTCACAAAAATATTAATCTTACCCTAAATACTTTGTTAGGCATCCTGTGCGCTTCTTGACATCCCTTAGGCGTCGTGGCATGGACATAGCAAGATCAGGTAGCTTCTGGGTAGGTATAGCATCCCAACAAGCCCTAATTTCCTTCTCCAGCTTGGAGAGAGTGCTGACATCGTTCCCTTGTAACTGCCTCGCTTTTCCCATAATAAGGCTACAAACACTCCCAAACTACAAAACCCAATCACAAAATGGCGTCAGTCAGGAGAACACAACAGCACAGTCTTCTCACTACCACGGACAAGCTGACACTAAGCACATGCTGGCAGGCTGAGCGGGGAAATTGAGGGATGTAGTGACATCATGCAGCCAGCCCAAACTTCTGACTAAATTAAATCACCCTCATCTATACCATTCCTTTTAAAACATAAGTTTAGTCCACCCCTCTCACCCGACCTAAACTTTTGTCGAGCACTGTATATATTTTTATGATAAGTTACAGAAATGTATATTTTACTCTTTTCATAGTAACCTGAACCACCATGCCATGTGGCCGCAGCTTTGGTTAGGCTTTTGGAATATTCCACACTGGATTTCTGTTGTTTTTGTTTTTCTTTTAGATATCCGCAATATTTTCATTATTATTAGCCATATACTTGTGTTTTATGCCTAACTATGAGTGAAATTGGTTGTTTCCGGTTAATCTATGGCCAATTTTTTTTTTATTCATTGATCCTGGGGAACCCATGACCAAAATTTGTTGAAATTCATTAGTTGATGGATCAATTTCTAATAGTTTTCTCTTTCTTTCCAGATCCCAATTGGTTCATTTTACAAGAAGACCCGCTGCCAGACGATTGTGATACCCTTGAACCCCGCCCTTAGTGAGGATGAGTCATTGGATGATGAGGATAACAACCCCGACTATGTGCCGGACCCACACAACGAGGATACACTGGGTCCTAGCGATGAGCCACCCTACAAGAGGTGTACCAAGCCCATCTTCGAGGAGCTTGATGTGGATGAGGAAGAGGAGCAGCATGTGGATGTCAGAGTGGATAAAGGCAAGGGCAAGGCCAAAAAGAAGAGCACACTGCAGAGGAGACCTACTACATGGGAGAAAGTGGCCATCAACAATCCCCCCATTCCCCAATATCAGCACACACCACCATTGTTTTTGAAAGTCCTCAGCAGTACTTTGACCGCCATTTTTTCAGCCCCCAGCTTCTAAAGCACATTATGTACCAGACCAACCTCTATGCTGCCCAAAAGGACATTGCAACCTCCTTCTCAACCACTGAAGATGAGATCCTGACTTTCATTGCCATCCTGCTCTACATGGGGATTGTGAACTGCTCCTCCATTGAGGAATACTGGGCCATGACCATCAGTTGTTTGTGTTTGCAAGCAACTGGAAGCCTGTGATACCTCAACATCCAAGAAGCTTGAGTGGTTAACCTGGCACCCCTGGCACCTGGGACCTCCCCAAGCCCATTTGAGGTCACTGCAGCGAAACTCTAGTGGCCGGTGTACAGTTTGACAGCACCCTAAAGCATATCCCACACTACATGAACCGCCAGACCTATAAGCACTGAAGCCAGAAGAGGAATATCATCAGATCCAACATAGTTTGCAGGGTGTGCAAAGTCCATCTATGCCTGAATGCTGAGAAGAACTGCTTCAAAGACTACCATGAGCCTGTAGCATAGTCGAGGCGGCCCAAAATACCTATGTAAGGTGAAGTAAATCATTGTATTTGGGTGTAAATTACCTTCATATACATTCTATTTTTGTACTTTTTTGATGCTTAACTCTTAATATTTGTTTTATAACCTTATATTTATAATATTGCATAATAAGGAAATTTTTTAACCCTAGACCGGCAGTTGTCCATATATGAACACTTAGACTGGTAGGAAACAATATTGAATCACTTCATCAATCATGATTTGCAAATTCAATCTTTAAAATTTTGAAAAAACTTCAAACATAAAAACACCTTAGAATTGGACATACTTTAATGGTCTATGATAAAAAAAAAGAATTTCTAAGTATTTATATGAGTGCCCGGTAAAGAATTAAACACAATCTACCTCATTTAAACCCATGCTGAGCATCATTTATTAACCTACCATTCTCTAAATCAGTGATTCCGAATATGGGTCACACGCCCCAAAGGGGCACAATTTGAATTTTTTGTTTATAAAAGCAACTCTCAGGTTTATTTTTAATTTTTTTTATATATATACAACTTTTCTTATCATTACTGCCGGAAAACTCCTATAATCTCACTTCCGCACATCATCGGCTTTCTGGCACAGCCTATCTGACAATATTACAGTCAGATGCTCATCATTCACACTTTATAGTTTGCAACTTTGCAGCAATGGTTCACCAATTATCAGGGTCAAATGTACGCAATTTTTTTAATTATTACTTGGGGGGGGGGGAATGGCTTTTGGATATTTACCTTTGTGAGTTGAATCTTCGAAAAAGTATTTGACATTTTTTTTTAAGTATTTACTGTAAATTGAGTATATTTTTCAGGAAAATTGGAAAATGTTTTTTGATCTTGAATTTCAAAATCATGAAATTTTCTGCAGGTTTTTTTTCACCTGGGTAGAAAGTTAGAAAGTTGCTAGATAATTCAGCAATGTAAGGGTTAAGAACGTCCCATATTTCTAATTTTATATCTGGCAACTATACTTATACACAACAGCCAAAACAAGACAAATCATTAATTTATTTGTATCATAAGTTACTAATAATTAATACTTTTTGGGGGGATATCACCCCTATGTATGAAATGAGTAGTACAAGAAAAAAAAGGTTTGTCAGTATTCAGAAGAATATTTGCAGTTTGGATTTATACCTGCCACTCATGATGAATGATTTCTTTTTTGCCTATTATGCCAACAATATTTTACCAATGAATCAATGAAAAGGTCATTTGGAAGTACATTTCAAAGCTCAACATAAAATTCACATTAATTCATCATTCAAGTATTTCAAAACCCTAAAAGTAAATTTTGAAAAAAGTTCTACATTAGATTTTTTTTCTGCATGAACCACAGCCAATAATCGTATTCTTCAGGCTAACTCTGCAATTTCTCTCCATATCCAAAATCAGCAAAGAATTACTATTGGTGAGAATTTAATTAAACCAGCAATATCAATTTTTATTAAAACAGTTTTGCAACAAGATGATAAAGATATTCAAAATATGCCTCTCAACAATAATACAGTTTGCAGCAGCATAGATGAAATGAGTGCAGATGTTGAAAAACTGAAATATAGGAAATTCTCAATAGAGATGAATGAATCAATCAACTGTTAGAAACTGTGAAGCTTTTTTCATTGCCCTATGTAAAATATATCGATAATGAAAATTTTGTTGTTCTGTTTTGTAAAACAATGGAAAGTACCACTACTGCAATTGAGATATAATATATATATATATATATATATATATATATATATATATATATATATTAAACTTAAAAAATATTTAGATATCAATGGACAACATTACATCTTGTGCAGCCGATGGTTCTCCAGTTCTGATGGGCAAGAAAAGTGTCTGCTTAAAATTAATGAATAAAGACAATAGAGAAATACTGCTTGTGCATTATTATATTCACCGACAAAATTTAGTAGCTAAAACATTTCACCTTTTCTAGATGATATCCTAAAATCAGTTGTAAAGTGTCTCAACTACATAAAACCAATGCTAAATGTGAATGTCTCTAAAAACAATTTGGTGAGTATATGAATGTTTACCATGTAAGTTAAAACTAAGGGCAATTGCTTGAAAAGATTCATGGAACTGTTTGATATTCTTGCAATTATTTACATGACAAACCTGAAAAATATGACACTGGTAAATTCAAAGTCCAAGATATTTGGTTTCATCATATTTTTGTAATTATCACAGAAAAATGTTTCTGCCAAAAATTTTGATGAATTTTCTTGGCTTAATAAGTGTGAGGTAATTGATGCTGCTAGTCTTATTGTTAATAATTTGAAAACACTAGTAGGTAGTGATTTGGAGTAGAGATTTTCCAACCTTAAAAAAAAAAAGGTTTCCAGTTTGAATAGCAATTATTCCTAGTGGACCTCTCTGATGTAACCATGCAGTATGAAGAAGAGCTGTGAGAAATACAAAATAATGATTCTGTTTAAACTCTTCAAAATAAAAAGGAGTATAATGTGGGTCTGTAATGAGATGGAGACAAAATACCCAGATGTAACAAGTTTAGCAAGAAAACTACTATTGCCATTTCCATCTTCATATTTGGTAGAATGTGGTTTCAGTGCTGTAACTGACTTGTTACTGAAAAAAACAACTTTATATCATAAAATGAAGAGATTTAAGGTTAAAACTAACAAGTACAAGCATCCCATTAAATTGGTTGATTATTTAAGCTTGATATATTATGCTTATATATTTTTAGTGGTAGTAGATTTTATTTTGTTTCAATAATTTGATTTTTTTAATTATATTATTTGGTTTGAAGGATTACATATTTTTCAAATGATTTATTAGTGTAATAAACTTTATATTTACAAAATATAGTTTAATTTCTTACATGGGGGGGGGGGGTATGGAGCAATGTTATTCTTAATTTATATTAATGATTTTGACTTGGGTAAGTTGTGCAAGTTTGCCGATGATTCTAAGTTAGGTAGGATTATATGGTCTGATTGGTGCTGACATAAAACAAGATAAATTGACCATACTATCCCAATGGGCAGAGAAATGGCATATGGAATTTAACATAAGCAATTGTACTGTACTTAGTATAGGTAGGTATAATCCACTGAATAATTATAAATTGATGGGAGAGTTTTAGGAAGATCAGAATGTGAAAGAGACTTGGGTGTCCTGGTGAGTTTTAACCTCCGGCCTAGAAAGCATTGCATATAACTCGTGAAAAGTGTTACAGGTAATGAAACATAGCTTTTTTTCACCTCCCTCACCCTGAAGACATCAAATTCTTTTATTTTAATTTCCCTTCTTAAAATGATAAAATATTTTTGGGATATGCCATACATATAAGAATAAAAATCAGATATTGAAAATTATATAACAATACTAGGTTTAGAAGAATTTATTTATTATACCATTCAATGAAGTGTTAGATGCTACATAGTCCTGTTTTTTCTGGACATCCAAGGCAACTCTTTCTTGTTCCTCTACATTTTGGGTGCCACGCTCTGCATCACCTTTGTGAGGCATTTATGAACTACCTGGCAATGGTTCAATAAGAGGAAGAGAGTGAATAGTTTTGGGGGGGCTTTCTTTTGTGATCTGCACGAGTATTGCTCGCAATAAATTTATCATGAGTGGCAACTCAATGAATCTTCTTAGAAGTATTACAACATATTTATATCTTGTAATATGAAAAGTAAAAGTAGTGACACCAACATTGGCACCATTGTAATTTAAAATGAGGGATGTACGACTCAAACAATAGGAACATCATGTAGAAGAGGTTAAATCTTTGAAGTGTTATTTTTTATATGGATAAAAATAACATTAATTTCAATAGATTGTTAATGGTTCATTTCAGTTTCAAGAAATAATCGTCTCCTTCTCAATTAGATAAATTTTCATTCCTATAATAAAAACAATCACTAACTTCACATTTTAAGTCAAGGAGAATTTTAAGTTGTGCAAAGTTTGAAAAAATAGTTAAATAAAAAGAATATTTGTTTCTACCTAACCTTAAAAATATACAAGCTGTATATAGATCAGCACTCTGTTAAAATTCAACTCAATATAAAGTTCTTTGCAAGAGTATTTGCTTTCATTGTAGAGATTGTGGGAGAATTATGATGAGTTATATGCCCTACCTTCCACAATTGCCCAAATAGTCTTCTCTTTATTCTTGCTTTGAACCTGTCAAGTGCCCTAATTAATCTTCTATACTCTTGCTATGAACCTCTTAAATGCCCTAATTAGTCTTTTCCTTACTCCTATGAACTTATCAAGTGCCCTAATTAGTTTTTTCTCTCCTCTTGCTTTGAACCTCTCTTCAGAAACTTTCTCACAGATGCTTTTTTGGGATTTTAGTTTTAGGAAAAATAACAAAAGATATATAACATTTTTTATGACTATTATTTTTTAAGGTTGTGTATATTAAAGAAGAGAAAACACACACTCGTAATAGCCTAAATGAAGAGCCAGTCCATTCTATATATCACAGTTCACCTTCGATAGAACAGGTAAGTAGTTATTTGAAATATTGTTAAAAGTTCCTTAAAACTTAAAAAAACTGTATGAGAGCTTGTGACTTCCAATGGAGCCCCAAAAGAAGAAAATCTAATAAAATAAACTTTGGTTGCTGGTAAAGATAGCGGAGTTATATAGTCAAAAGCATTTTCCAGATTCAGGTACAATATAGTAATGAAACATTTTTGAATAACAAAATCACCAACAGAGAACAATTGAGAAAACTTCAGACACTGTTAGGAATAATATATATGGGGTGTCAAGAAATGATTCCCTCCTATGAATAAAAAGACCATTTAACAGTGAGGCCGAATAAAAAAAATCCTTGCAATTTTTAATTATTATTTTTAATAAAAGAAATCATTATTGATATCTTTGAGAATTTTTTTTAGCATTCCTCATTCAATTAATGGCCATCAGAGCTATAAATAGGGGCAATATGCAATATCAAAACACATTTTTTAATTCTAAATTAAATGCTCTTTGACATATACTCATACATTACCTTAATCAAGGAATCCCACTAAACTCACCAATCACACCAAAAAACTTTCCACAACTACACTAAGACCTGATGTACACCCATCATACCTGCTTACTCACCTCAATACACAAGGACCTCCCATTCTCCAACACCATCAGACACACAAACACCACATAAAAGCACACACCACCACCAACATTCCATTCAGCTACTTCAACACTGTCCAGCAGGGTTTTGCCAAACTTGGCACCACTCTCACAGCTCCCTGACCTCTTCTTAGGTGATTTCAATGACCCTCTCTACCTCACCTGGTTAACCTTACGGGAAGACAAACCAAGAGGCACTACCATCATCACACAACTTCCATCACTAAATATACTGAACAATAAAAACCAACAAATGAGAATAACTCTACCATGCAACCACTGCACCATTTTCCCAAACATAACTTTCTGCTCCCCTCACTATCAACCATGAACCACCTAGCAAACCTTCTATAAACTCAAATCCTCATCACATCTTTTACTAAACCAGCCTATCCACAGCTCTAACAGAATATCTTACACTTATAAATGAGCCAAATGGACTGAACTCACAAACATAAGGGAAAATACCATATCCAACTTTGTTCTTGAGCATTTCCCTTCCTTCTACAAAGCTCTCATACTTCACCTCTCCCTAATTTGAGGGACAAGAGGTGGTAGGGCCCACTGAACCTTATCCCCATCCAAGATTGGTGAGCTTGCTGGGGACCAGTATGCTTGTCCCACCACTATTTCCTAATGTATGTCAGCATTCCAGCCCTGATGACAAACTTCACCCCAGTAGGCCTTAGGTCACTCGACTTCCTGGTCAGGATCTTTGATACCACATGGTGGTGTCAAAGATCTATGGTGGGGCCAGATGAAGGTCCCCTTGCCCCAGATGGCAGTCTTCCCTGTGCAAGATACTCCTGAGGCTGCACAGGTCCCCAAGGACTCAAGAAAAGAAGAGGGAGCTCCTCTTCCTTGGGTGGAACCTCCAGGATAGAAATCCTTCCTCATTTCAGAGAAAGATAAGCCTGAAGTTAGTCCATCCAACCTCAAGGCCCTCTCTGAGGGGGAAGATAAATGGATTCTTTCACCACCCCTACTGAAAAAGAACAGGGGTTCCTCCTAGGGCGAAGATTGCATCTCAAACCTTGTGGGACCCTCAAGTAGGGGGGATAAGTTTGTGGTGAGTGGAGCCTTAGGGATGCCAGGGCCCCTCAGCATCAGACTCTTGCTAAGATACTTGGTAGAGAATTGGACACTTGTTTCTTGGATGGGACCTTTCTGGTGTATGCCATTGATTGTGCAGCAGCTATTATAAGTGCCCCCCAGACAATTAATGGCTCATTGATGCAAGTAACAATGTACTCTACCATGAATTTGATTAGTTTATGTGACCATAGTAGAGCTGGCTGACCAGTTAGATGTCAAGGTTGAGGATTTGATGTGGAATCAGAGAGGACCCTTGAGACCCAACCCTACACTCTTTGTCAGATTCAAACCTTACAGTTTTCCTGTAATGGTTGATATCGGAACCACATCAAGGCATATATGGCTCAGCTACTGTTATGCTTCAGTCATACAAATCACTTTTTGGAGTTTGTGTCAATTTAGGTCAACCAAAAATCTGTGCATTCTCACTATTATTCCATAAATTCTATAAACAAATCTAAATATAGGTAACTTTACCTTAATTGAATCCTTAAGCCACTTGCTTTATTTAGTTTAACTGTGTACAATACACCACCTGCTCTCCTTGAAGGTAAAATGCCTATCTTTGGTACATTTTTTTTTTGATGATATCTAACTTCTTTGTTGGATGAATTCTGCATCTTGCCTTATTGTAATTTATGTTTTGTTTCTTTGTCTTTCTAGTCAATTAAAGCAAAATGTTGCATACTTTCCCTAACCTCCAAATAGTCTTAACAATGGTACAGGCCATAGCCTACCCATTTTTCAGGGCTGCTTGGCGAGACAGTTTAAGTATCATCAACAACATTATGGTAGTGAAATTATGAAGATAAATTTTTACTGTTTATACAGTTAGGAGTACTTACCAAAATTTGGCTAGATAGTTCTAAGATTGATTTTTTAGATGTTACAAATAAGAAAATATTAGGTGAAAAATGTAAATTTTCCATAATAAATGATTTTAATCTCTGACATCATTATAATTGAAAAAAAATATATGATAATTAATACAAAGAATTTATTACTTATCTTGCTTGAAGTAACTTTTAATAACTAGCAATATTATCTTGGATTGTGTTTTGAAAGTATTGAAAGTAAGAAAGCCAAGGTTTAAGTGAGCTTCATATTTTTGGATTAGTTGCTTCTGTGATGCTTAAATATTTACATTGGTTAGCCCTATTTTTATAACCTAACCTAGGTAATGTTATATGAATAAAATTAAACAATGCAAAGATTAATACAACTATTTTAAAAGTAGGTAACAATTTTTGAGGACTGCTTGCTCTGGGGAGGGGGGGGCAAAGCAGTTACTCTTGGACTGAAAAAACAATTGAGTGATCTATTTGATAGTGTACTCTCCAGATAGTAGATGCAGGAAAACTTAACTTTGCAATTTATTAAACTACAAGAAAATTATCATTTGAGAGCTCCAGAAAAGTGTCAATTAATTTCTATTTAAGATAATGAGTATTTCAATGGGAAAAATTAATCAAGCAAATGTTGCATACATAATTTTATCTAGTTATGAACTGGCTGGAGATGCCCCCTCCCCTCCCCATAACCCACAATAAGAGGGTAGCAATAAAAAACCTAGCTCTCTCACTCCTGCCTAAAAGTGCACAAGATATGACAAGTGACTGGCCCCCTCAACTGAAGGACTTTATGCAAGAGAAGGGAATGAAGGACTCGTATTCTATGCACGCCGCAAATAAGTATTTTAAGGCATTCTGCAGCCAACTGTCCCTGGAGGTTGGTCCAAGAGGGCTACAGCTATCTTTGGTATGTCTTCATCCTCAAAGAGGGCCTCATCAGCTTCCGACTCTAGGATAAATTGGGAGGAGCTGAGGAGGCTTTTCTCCTCCCATTGTCCCTTAACTATTTCTCTGCAGGAATCTATATTGGGTGCTTCTTCCCTGCCTGCCCTCCTAGGGTACAAGGATTTTGCATATTACCCACCCCTGGATGGAGGCTGGGTGAGCAGGTGTTTTTTATACACCCAATGTGGTCTCTATTCTCTCTTCTAAATACCTCCTTACAGGTTGTAGTAGTGCAGCTGCACCTGAACAAACCTACTGGGTTATCTATATTCCACTGTCAGCTGACTTCAATAAGGCAGAATTACATCTTGTCCTTAACTTCACTTACTTTCATTCCTACAAGCACTTCATAGTATACCACATTTACCTTACATCCTGTATCAATCAATGCACTTACTTCTCATTCTCATCATTTAACTTTGACACACATACACCTATTCACTCCACGACTCGACACTCCCTCTCTTACATTCATCACTAGCACTCTTGAGAGTTCACCAGAAGGAACCCTCTCATTCCTACTTTTATTCCCTCTCTGCTCGCAACCAACATACACCCTCTGACATTCATTCTGTCCATAATAATTTTCCCCAAACTTGAACATCATTGAGGAAAAAAACATGAGTGACCCCTCTCCTTGCCCAAACCGCCAGGCAGTCCCTATTCGCCACCAAAAATATGTGGCAGCAGGGTCCCATGGCCCACACAACAATCCCTACTGCTCCAACAGGGCCATCCAGGTGTTTGAGGGGCTAGTCTGATCTTATCTTTATTAAAAAGAGCAGTGAAAAATGAACAAAATGGCAAAACAAATAGCAAACTTTAAGCAGTTGCAATATTATATACCCCCTAAAATATATATAGCCTTACTACCTAAACCCCAAATAATTAAATATATATATATATATATATATATATACTAATCTAATATATATAGCCTTACAAATATATTGGCCTATGTAAAGATTTAAATGAGTCACCAGAAGATGTATAAAGAGCTTTACAAATATCAGCCAATGCAAAAATATAAATAATGTCTAATACTAACTATACAGTGTCTAGTGGATCCAACCTAATACTATCTTCCACTGCGAAATCCAATCAATCAGGCAGGAAACAGGAAGGGGAAGGGATTCCGTATGATCCTGGACCATACTACACGATGATTCCCAGGGACTGGGTCTTGGCAGACATAAATAAAAAACGAAATGGGTGTCCTTAATGTGGATGAGTTCACATGACTTTAAGAACTTTGGGTAGAGATTGGTTGATGACCTTCATGTTAATGATCACTTTTCCATTCAAATAACTTAGGTTGGGCCACTGTCACCTGAGAGGCCACCTATGTGGTACTTAGATTGGGAGAAGTGAGCCACATTCAAGGAAATAGCTTTTCAATCTCAGTTGAGCAGTTTAGGTCAGTTGATGAGGTCATTGAAGTTTTCTCTGGCACACTCATTGCTCCAGGCCTGGCTTCCATTCTTCACATGTTGGGTCATTTTGTCTGTCAGCTACTTCCCAGGTGGTCAGCTGAGTGTGAGATGGCTCTCAGAGAGAGGCACTATGTCTATAGGTACTGCAAATGCTGTACATATGAGCTCACTATATAAATTTCATCAGGAAAGTGCCATATTTCATTTCAATGCATGCCTGCTGCTCTTCTTGGTGGGCATATGTCTTCACTTATAGGAGGACTTCCCTCGCAGAGTCCTTAGCAACCACTTTCTCTGCATTTGAGTTAGGATGCTGCTCCTCCATCAGCATTCTGAGCATGCTGCTGACTGGACTTCACCTCAGAGGTGGAGATCCTTCAATGACTTGTACTCGCTAAGTAAGCTATTTTTCCCTCATCTCATGCATGGTTGCTGTCATTAGTCAGGAATATCCTGTATGCCTTGTTTTGACATTGTGTGAGCCTTGTTCAACAGGATCTTGTCAGGACTATTTCTCCAGATTCCTGGTGAATGGCAACCATGATTTATTTTTGCAATCTGGGGAGGAATTACTCCAGCTGGGATTTTGCCCAATTTCTATAACCTCTTGTGTTTGCAAGCTGGACCCCGTAAGGGGCGCGGCGATTTGCCATCCTGGCCACCGTACTGATGGGATCCAGCGCTCCGTCCGGCCCCAGCTTAGCCTCTCTTCCTTCCTTCAGATAGCCTGTATTTCTCCCCTACTTCATCGCTTTTCATACAACCTCTCCCACAACTTTTCTGGTCGACCTCTAATTTCACAGGGTGGATGCTTTTTTTAAAGTTTCTATGAAATACATAGTAGGAAGGAAGCTCTCTTTGACATGTGCATCAATGCTTTCACCTCAGTGCTACTGTAAGATGTTCTCACCATGCTGTATATAGGCAGCATTTTAATCTCTTTTTGCTGTTACTCAATTTCCTACAAAGGAGCACTGACTCCAACATGCTCTAAACTTCATCTCTTGTTTTGGCAAAGTGCACAGGCTTTGGTTTTCTTTGTCATGACTTAGGTAGTTCCCTTTTACTACTGTCTGGGTCTCTACCCCAACCTGGACTTGTTTTTACATAGGGCTCATCTGGTTGTGGTTGACTCAGTTTCCTTGGTCTTGTTTTCAATCAATGCTTCACCTTGAAGGCACACCTTCGCATCCTTGTGAGCCCATACCATGGATATTCTTTGCTCTGTGGCACTCAGTACTTGGGCTGCTGGTAGGACTACCGTTTTGTTTTACCACTCTTTGTTTGCTCTAAGCTAAATAACAGATGCAAATTTTATTCCTTTGCATCTGAAAGTCTATTGCAAGAAATGGGTTCAGTCCATCACTGGTCTCTGCTTTGTGACCAGTGCCTTCAACACATCCATCCTTGAGAGCCTCCTTATGAGGCAAAGGGGAGACAAATCCCTTTACATTGTGCACTATGTGCTTTTGCATTTGGGCTCAGTCTTTGCCTCAGTCACCAATGACTCTTATTTCTTCCATGGACAATCTCAATGGTACCTATGCTGATGAGAGATCAAATATGGCCTAAGCCTTTTTGTTTTAGGGCTAGGAAACTCCTTCAAGAGTTTGGTGTAACCTTCGAGTTAGTGGTGCTGCTAGTTCTGCCCAAGTCACCATCTTGAAGGATGCCATCTTTCAATATGTGTCACCATGCTCCTATAGCTGTTACAGAACTGGGAGTATTGCATTCTATTTCCCTGACTTCATTGTGCCACACTTGAGCCTTGTTGGTGTAAACATATGGCTCTAAGTCTGAAGGGGGAGTTGGCTTCCATCATATCTGCCCCTGTTTGATGCAGGTGGGGGTGTTCTGCGCACTGCCGACTACTGGGGATTATGAGTTGTCCTCACTTTGAAGTCTTAATTTGCAAGTGATAGCCTTGAAGCTCTAGGATCTCCACATCCCCTATTTTATAGTATCTGTGATGCCATGGTTGCTGTGATCATCTTCAAGTGTACAGGCTGCTCCCCGTAAGGAAAGCGACGATTTGCCATCCTGGCCGCCGTGCTGACGGGACTCAGCACCCTGTCCGACCCCAGCTTAGCCTCTTCTCCTTCCTTCAAAACACTTGTTTCATTGCTTTTCATACAACCTCTCCCACAACTTTCTCTGGTCAGCCTCTAATTTCACAGGGTAGATGCTGAGCTTCTTCTCAGCCAACCGTCCCGGATCGGGGCTGAGGAGGGAGGGGACAATGTTCCCTAGCCCCTGAGCTCCAGGCTAGGGTGGGTGGTTTTTAACAACCTGCTTCATCCCCACCCATAACTTCCTCACATCCCTTTTATTTTCCTCTTTACACTCAGATTTATGCCGTGTTCAAGGTGGAGCAGCCATGTTGATGGACTGCCAGGCCACCAGGTGGGAGGGGTGGTCCCAAATGGTGGCGCCTGGCTTTGCCAGGCCTGTAAGCACCTCTTGTAGTGGGGGCAACTGCGAGAGGTGATGCGCGATTGCGTCCCATGATACAAATAGGGTCACCATGCCCAATGATGAATATAAAAAAAAACCCACCCCCAACTTTCCCTGTAACATCAACGGAGCCACCCTCGGGTAGCTCCAGCGAAAAAATGGAGGTCCCCCTCTCCCTGTGCTTGCGCAGGGGACCCTCCATATCTCTCTAACCGGAGAGGAGACTCACTCCTCTCCTTCGCCTACAGGTGTAGGGACTCCCCCTCACCCCCTTCTCTGGAGGTGCTTTCAGGCACCTCCCTCTTTCCAGCGGCAGTCCCCTCTGTTCTTTCCAAGGGGACTGCCAAGTAAGCCAGCCGCTCCACATCAAAGCGGCTTGGTAGGGCAAACCCCCTTAGGGGGGAGAGGGAAGCCAGGCCCCTTCAGTCGCTTCCCTCAAAAGACCTGCTGGCAAGAATATTAAACCTTGCCGGGGTCAAGGCCTGTGCTTCCCCAAACAAGACTGGTGATGCTGCCAAGGTGACCTGCGATGTCCTGGGAGGGGATGGCCAACTGGAGGCCCCTCCTGTGATAGACATGGCCTTTGAGGAAACCCAGCCTCAGACGGTAGGGCCTTCCATGGGGAGGAATCCGGGCTCAGCGCCAAGCACCGAACCCGAATCCGCCCCTAAGCAAGGTCCTCGGCAAACGGCTGGGGCTTCCGAGGCAGTACAAGGATGGGAGGGATCTCCTCTTACCAATGCCCCTGCGACCACCAGGACCTTCTCCATTTCGGAAGACCTGGCTGAGGCTGGTCCATCTGGCCTGGGGGCTCCTTCCGGCAGAGGTGAGAAGCAGGTTCATTCCCCCCCCCTCCTCTCCAAAAAAGAAAAATACTAAAAAGACAAAACAGACTCGGGGCTCCTCTCCATCCGCGGGTGCTACACGGACGGATGGGTCTGCATCCACTTTGGCAAGCGACCAAGACAAGATCGGCACATCCGGCCCCTCTGCCCCCCCGGTTGCGGAGCCCCTGACTAGCACCAAAAGTGCACAGGGCGGAGCCTCGATGACATCGGGGCCCCTCATTCAGAGGTTACCTGGAATTTTCGAGCCCGCTGGCCTCAAACGCTTACTCGTTATTTGATCCACGAATGGCACCATCTTGGCCAAGGGCAACATGATCCATCAGAGGAGAGGATTAGCTAGTGTAATTGGTAGAGAGCCGAAAGTGACCTGTTTCTCGGACGGGAGCCTTCTGGCGAATGCGGCGAATCCCGCTGAGGCGGCCAAGATAAGTGCTCTTTGGACACTTCATGGCACCCTGGTGAGTGTGATGCCGCACTCTACCAATAACTTTGTGAGAGGAGTAGTTTATGCGAGGGAACTCGTTGACTACTCCATTGAGGACATCACCTTAGAGCTGGCCGACTATGGGGCGGTCAAGGTCGAATGTGTGATGAGAAAACAGGGAGGGGCCTCGAGACCCACCCCTACACTCTTCGTCACGTTCGACTGTGACAAGCTCCCTGAGTCGGTGTGTGCCGGTTGGTACCTCTACCGCGTAAAGGCATTCGTGCCACTGCCGCGGCGGTGCTATTACTGTCAACGCTTCGGCCCTACGAATCGATCTTATAGACGAGCAGAGTCGGTGTCACCCGAAGTCTGTGTAAATTGCTCCAAGGCCGCACACAATAAGTCTAAATCATGTGTGGCCAAGTGTGTCAATTGCGGAGAGCCGCACCCCGCTTCTTCGAAGCAATTTGGTGCATATCTCCTTGAGAAAGAAATCCTGGCCGTTCAGGCCCAGGATCGAATCTCATTCCACGAGGCTAAGGACTTGGTCCTGGCGCGCCCGGCTCTGCCTGGGACGTCATATGCCTGAATAGTTAGAAAGGCACCCTCTGCTCCTGGCCCATCCAGGCCAACGAGCACGGTTGTTCCCGCGCCCATTCGGAGCCCTTCTGCCGGCTCTATTCAACCCCTTCGCTTCCCTGGTAAAGCTGGCAGCAAAAAGGGTTCATACCCAGCCCCGGCTAAAACCAGGGCTTCCCCCTCTTTCCCCAGCGTGACCGTTTCCCGTAAGGCGAAACGGCCGCGGGCCTCCACCGAGTCGTTAGAATCACAGGGGGCAACACCCCTGAAGCTGGTCGCCAGGCAATCTTCCGGGGTTCCTAAAGCTGTCCTCCGAAAGGAGGACAGCAACAAAGGAGCTTCGGCTCCTTCGCCCACGCCTAGAGGTGGTGCGAGTGGCTCGGAGACGGTGGTTCCTCGAAAAGAGGGCCCCCCGTCTCCGAAGCCGCAACACCCGCCTAAGGGTTCGAAGCGGAGGGAGGAAAAGACTCGCATGGCGAGCCCAACCTCCCCCAATAAGTCGTCGAAGGCGACAGCGGCTTCAGCGCTTTGTCCGGCCAACAACGCACGCGGTTCTGCCTCCGGGAAGCGTACGGCCATTCCCGTGGACTCCAGCCCAACTGGAAGGGGCTGCAGAGGCTCGTCTCGTCTCGTCCCATTCTCCGTTAGCTATCTTTTTGCAGGAGACCATGCTAGGCGCGTGCCCCCTGCCCTCCCTCCCGGGGTATAAGGGTCTTGCGACCCCATCACCACGGGATGGCTGGGCTGGGGGATGCGCGGTTTACACCCGGCATGATGTCTCCGTTCTTCCTTTCTCTTTAGATACCTCCTTTCAGGCAGTGGCTGTTCAGTTGCACCTGGATAGGAGGTATACTATCATTTCTTCGTACATTCCACCGTCAGCTGACTTCGTCGCGGGGGACTTCCGCCGTGTCGTGGCACGGTTGCCGAGGCCCTTTCTCTTGCTTGGAGATCTGAACGGCAGGCATCCTCTCTGGGGAGATTACTCAATAAATCCCAGGGGACAAGTCCTTGCCCATCTGATCGAAGAGCTTTAGATTTGTGTCCTAAACGTGGATGAGTTTATGCATCACTGTCCAAGAACCGCTTCATTTCTTGCCTTGACCTATCTTTGTGCTCTTCAGATGCACAGTCTGATTTTGATTGGTGGGTGGTCGATGACCTCCATGGTAGTGATCACTTTCCCATTTAAATATCATTTTCAGGGCAACTGTCGCCTGAGAGCCCACCTCTGTGGTGCTTGGCGCGGCGCGGTGCGGTGGCCTGCATTTCAGGAAACGACTGAATTCTCTATCTCAGTCGAGGAGTTTAGGTCAGGAGATGAGGCCGTGTAGTTCTTCTCTGGCAACCTTATCGCCGCGGGCCTGACTACTATTCCTAGGACGTCTGGCCGTTTTGCACGCCTACCACTCCCATGGTGGTCGGCCGAGTGTGAGACGGCCCTCAAACAGAAGCGTTATGCCTACATGCGCTATAAGCGCCGCCCGAACGATTTCACTAGGGCTAGGTTCCGGTATATTTCGAAGCACGCCCGCCGCTCTTCTTGGCAGGCATACGTGTCTTCACTTAACGGGAAGACCCCTTTAGCCGAGGTGTGGAAGCGAGTCAAAAGGATTCGGGGCAAGTTCTCGCAGGACCCCCCTCCCGTTCTCCAGGAGAATGGGACCGCAATCTCGGACCCCGCGTCCGTGGCGGAATCCTTAGCGACCGCTTTTTCCGCATTCTCTAGCCGTGATGCTGCTCCGCCAGCATTCAATGCACGTAGTGATGTCGCGGAAGGCCGCCGGCCGGACTTTACCTCCAGAGGCGGAGAACCCTTCAACGACAAGTTTACTGTGAGTGAGTTGCGTTCCGCTCTCGCTTCGTGCGCGGACACCGCCCATCGTCCGGACGATGTCCCGTACGCCATGCTTCGACACCTGGGTCAGCGAGGCATGGCTTTTCTGTTAGATTTGTTTAACAGGATCTTGGTGGAAGGTCTTCTCCCAGACTCCTGGCGAATCGCTACTGTGCTCGCCTTTCGCAAACCGGGGAGAGATCACTCTACTCCGACCGGTTTTCGCCCAATCTCTCTAACCTCTTGCGTGTGCAAGTTGATGGAGAAATTGGTAAATGTTAGATTAGCATTTTTCCTGGACAGCGGAGGCCATCTGTCTTCCGCACAGTGCGGCTTCCGCAAGTTCCACTCCACGTCGGATGCTCTGCTTCGACTGAAAAATGCCGTCTGCGAGGCTTTCCTTCATAGACAGCACTACGCCACGGTGTTTTTCGATCTGGAGAAGGCCTATGATACCACAGTGCGATACGGTATCATGGAGACTCTCCACACGATGGAGGCGAGGGAACGCCTCCCAATGTTTATATCTGAATTTTTGCGAGATCGTCGATTCCGCGTACGGCTGGGGGGAGCCCTCTCCGGCCCAAAGAAGCAGGAAGAGGGTGTCCCGCAGGGAAGTGTCCTCAGTGTCACACTCTTTGCCCTGAGCATCAACGGCATCACCTCGGTGCTGCCGGAAGATGTTCTCGCTACGCTCTACGTGGACGACCTTTCGATCTCTTTTGGCGCGGCTCAGATGCCAACTCTGGAGCGTCGACTCCAACAGGCATTGAACCGCGTCTCTCGCTATGCCGAAGCGCACAGGTTTCGGTTTTCTTTGGCCCAGACTAAGGTGGTGTACTTCTGCCGCCATCCACGGCTTCACCCCGACCCAGATTTGTTTCTTAATGGGTTGCGCCTGGATGTGGTCGAGTCGCACCGTTTCCTCGGTCTTGTATTCGACCGACGCCTCACCTGGGAGGCTCATATTCGCAGCCTTAGGGTCTCTTGTACCCGCGCCATGGACATTCTCCGTTCCGTGACGTTCAGCGCTTGGGGCGCTGATAGGGCTACTGCCTTACTTTTTTATCGATCCTTTGTTCGCTCGAAGCTCGACTACGGATGCGAGTTTTATGCATTCGCAGCCGAGCGTTTATTGCGGAAGGTGGATTCGATCCACCACACCGGCCTTCTCCTTGCGACCGGTGCCTTCCGCACTTCCCCCATTGAGAGCCTGTTGGTCAATGCTGGGGAGATGCCACTCGCTCTGCGCCGCGTGCACTGCATCACTCGCCTGTACGCGCGAGCCCGGCGCCTCCCTCAGTCGCCAACAGCTTTCACTGCATCCGCAGCTGATCTCGATGGTGCCTATGCCCCCGAGAGACGCCAGTCATACCCTAAGCCCTTTGGGTTTAGGGCCAAGAAACTCCTTCGAGAGGTAGATATAGCTCTCGGGCCGGTGGCGCACCTGGTTCTGCCCAGGACGCCACCCTGGAGGGTACCACATTTGGCTATTTGTCGCCACGCCTCTGCTTCCAAAGCTTGTACGGCGCCGGGAGTTTTGCCTTCGACCTTTCTGAAGCACACCTCGTGTCACGCATGAACCGTGCCAGTGTATACGGATGGCTCCAAGTCCCAAGAGGGGGTCGGCTTCTACGCTGTATCCCCTCTGTTTGAAGTCAGCGGGGCTCTGTCAGGCCCTGCCTCTGTCTTCACGGCCGAGCTGGTGGCAATACACCACTCGGCACGGGAGATTACGCGACGTGCCCGGTTCCGAGACCAGATTGTGATCTATAGTGACTCACAAAGCCCCTTGAGTGCTCTCGGGGCATTGGAATCTCCGCATCCCCTGGTTCGCGATATCCGTGACGCCACGGTTATGACGAGCCGTCAGATGTCGAGATTATCTTCTGCTGGGTTCCTGGACATGTAGGAATTGCGGGGAATGAGGGCGCCAAAGAGTCCGCGAGGACTCTGCGACCGGACCAGCGTTTGGCTCTTCCTCACACCGACTACATGGCAGGAATACGGGCAGCTCTTCGGACTGCCTGGCGAAGAAGATGGGAAACGGTCGAAGGGAACTTAAAGTTGTGTGCCATTGCGCCGCGACTGTTCCAATGGACCTATCCCCCAATGCCGCGACGGCTTCAGGTCGCTTTCTGTCGTCTCCGGGTCGGACACACTCGTGTGACGGAGCGCTCGCCTGCGCCCTATTGCGATGACTGCGTCGTTCCCCAGACTGTTCGGCACATTCTTGTCGAATGTCCCAGTCTGGGTGATCTTCGCGCACGTTACCTGTCCTGATCCCGGGATAAGCGGGGTCGCTACCGCCTGTCCCTTGTACTCGGGTCGAGTGCGTGCACCATGACTGGTTGACTGATAGACTTTTGGGGGGAGGCCGGCCTTCTCCCGTGTATTTAACTTGTTTTTTGTTATTGTTGTTTGTTTGTTTTTTTGTAGGTCGCAGGCTCCTGCGCTGGTGGGAGGGGAACCTCCCCTCGACGCCGGAGCTTGCTTCCTGATTGTTATCCCCTTTTTATTGTTGTTTCTGTTAATTTTTTTTATTTTAAAGTAGTCTAGAACTGGGCTGTTTGTTTGTTGCGACTTATGCCGAAGTGGGCAGTCGCCAGATAGCCCCTTGAAAAAAAAAATAATCCATTCTACATGAAAATGGTCTCCTCATAAGGTCTGTGTTATTCATAAATAAGGACCTTTTTTAATAGCTTATCCTCATTTAGGAAAAGGCAAAACGAGATCCTAAGTAATTTGATCTTGAAATCCATAAAAAGTAATGAAAATAGCTTGTATTTTTTAAAATATTGGTACTTGATTCTTGAGTTTAAAAAAAATAATATATTACCTTTTATAGGGCCTAGTGGATAAACTCGAGATGATGCCTTCTGCAGATATGAGTTCTCTTATTCCTGAATGCAACCTTGTGGAAGAAGCAATTGAAGACATAAACTTGGAATGTTCAAGACAAAACTGGAATATTCAACAAAAGGTTGAAGAAAATATAGACCAAAATAATGAGTCGGTGAAAATAGATTCAGGAGCTAATAAGAGTAAGCGTTTCCAGTGCTCATCATGTGATTATAAGACAAATTTTATGAGTAATCTACGCAGTCATGAACTGAATCATACTGGTACATATAAATTTCAGTGCTCATTTTCTTCTTGTAATTACAAAACTAATTTTCTCAGTAACTTCAAAAATCATGAATTGAATCATACAGGAATATACAAATTCAATTGTTCCGAATGTGATTATAAAACAAATTTTAAAAATTGTTTAAAAAACCATGCACTAACACATTCCGAAACAAAACAATTCAAGTGCTCCAAATGTGACTACCAAACAAATTTCAAAAGTTGTCTCCGAGACCATGAACTTGTCCACAATGGTATCTTTAAATATCAGTGTTCAAAATGTGAGTATAAAACAAATTCAAATTGTCGCTTTAAAAACCATGAGTTATGTCATTCAGATAGCAAGCTTTTTCAGTGTTCTGAATGTGATTACAAAACTAACTTTAAGAACTCACTTCGAACTCATGAATTAACTCATCTGAGTGGTGAACAGACCATTGGCACTGATCTACAGTGTTCAGAATGCGATTTTAAGACTCCTTATAAAAATAAACTGAAACAACACCAATTAAAACATGCAGGAGCTTTCAAGTTTCAGTGTTCACAATGCGACTACAGAACTAATGTTAAAAGTGCTCTAAGTAGTCATGAACTTAACCACACTGGAACCTACAAATTTCACTGTTCCAAATGTAAGTTCAAGACTAACTTCAGTGGTTGCTTTAAGAGCCATCAGTTCATTCACTCTAATGTAAAACGATTTAAATGTACTCATTGCGAATTTGAGACCAACTATAAGCGTAGTTTAAGAGTTCATTCAAGAAAAAATCACAAAGTTGAAGAAAAGATGGCTGAATAGTCTTGATCCTTCACTTTACTCTTGTGTGCTAATATCACAATCATTAGCAGTTTTATAACTAACAGCAAGGTAGTCCTAGATTTATCTATGAAAGATGCCTAGATTAAAAGATCTTTATATTGTACATGCATAGTTGAGTATTTTAATAGATATTAGAAGTATAATGTGTATCTAATGTTCTTATATTTTGCCCAGCAATGGATACTTATTATGTGAAAAATACGGTAAATGTAAGTCATACTTTATATGAACCACTAGTTTCTATGATTACAGCCACATCCCAACTGCTTTAGTTAAAGCCCATACTCTTGAACTACTGTATTGTGTGTGTGTGCTTTTTATCAATTTTCAAACGCTCTTTCTGAATCCCAGCCTCTCAGCTTGATTCATTATCTTGTCATCATCCTACATTTCCTCTGCATCCGATCTTTCTTGAGCTGGCTGCAGATGGGCTCCCACCTTCTTGAAGGGAGGTTTCATTTGCAGGTTCGCCTGTGACCAAGAGTACTTTTATTATGTCCATCTCCCCCCCCCTTTTCCCCTCATTTCTCCCTACTGGTTTGTTTTTCTTTCCTCACACTGGTTATTATGAGGGCTTTGTTCATCTTGTTGCAAACTTCCCGATTCTTAGTGTTGGCTACTTTACACCAAAGGAAGCTTCTTTCTTACAGGTTAAAATGGTGAATGAGTTGGCAATGAATATGGACTATTCAACAACACACATCCCCAATCCCTCGCTATCATGACGCAACCAATCATGCCTCCTTCCTCCCTCCTAATTCTCCTGTTCTCCTTCACTGTCTTCACCCATCTCAACCTCCATCTCCTTGTCCTTCCCAATCACCACATCCCATCCATTTCCCACTCCTTCAGCCTTCCCAAACCCCATCAACTATCTGGAAACCTTAAAAAAATGTGGTTTGAACACAGTTGCACATGCTACTATTCATGCAGGAACATGGAGAATCTAGAGAAAGTGAAGATTTGTGGAAGATAGCCACAGATCCTCGTGCAGACATAAGGGCTGGGAGAGTAAACTGCAGGAGTTGGGCCAGGAGGGCCCGCAGGCCTTCTGATGTCACCTGACCTCCCCTTGTGGGTGTGTAAAAGGATAAAAAGGAAAAGAAAGATTAGGAGGAGTAGAAGGGGAAAAGGGTGGACTACAGAACCAAAGGGGGTGAAAGGAGTGACTAGAAATGGAAAAAATTGAAATGTCTAAAATGAATAAAGCCCGGGTAGGCTCAAACTAGTTTGAGACTGCCAGAGGTACTGGGGCAGGGTGGGCATGCCACTTGGGTATCAGGTGTAAGTAACAGTGTACACAGCTTCACCCGATACCTAATAACCTCCTCTGACTTCGGTTACCCCAAACAACCCTTATGTCCAAGAGGTTGTCACTAACTCCGCCTCATGGGCCGTCTCTTATCAAGCTACTTTGTTCCATGATTCGGATCACTCCTTTAATCGATTGACTCAGAATGGACGCATCTCTGCCACTTCACACTCAGTGGGCAGGAAGTCCATTTTGGACTTGCCTTGTCCAATGGGCTTTGTGCTTCTAATAAAGTTTGTTCGAGTGGAAGGACTTCAAGTTCTTCCACCTTGTCAATATCTTCTAAACTGGCATGTAATAGTAAGTTGTTTTTGCCCCTGGCCCATTTCTCCAGATGTTCATCTTTCACTCTGGCTTCCTCTGCTAGTGGAAGTAAAATTTCCAGTGGTTTCCACTCAAGAGTTTTAACTGATTCAATCCTACACTAGAATATTAGGGTGTTCTTCCCAAATGGTAAGGCTCAGAATTCTTTTCTCTGACATTCAACTGTCTGTTATTTGTTTTGAAGAGAATAAGCTCCGGTTTCATCCATTTCAATTGATTCGTGGATTTCTAGTTTTTAACTCCACATCCCCTGTTCTGGGTTTGTCACATAGAGTGAAGAATTGCTACTCCGTTCTACTCAGCAGGTAGTAGCTCTGAGGATCTTCTTATCCAAAGGTTTTAACTATTTGTTCTTTTTAACTTTCCAAGCCCCTCCTGAAACCCCCCAAACCCTATCCCACTTCTAATTAACCCACTTTCGGTAGTGACCACTTTCCAGTTCCTCTCTCGTTACTCACGAGACAGAGATTGCACTTCTGGAGAGCAGACCGTGCCCATTTCTTTGCCTGCACGGCTTGCTCTCATGGGGTGTTTGATTGATGGTTGATGAAGCCCTTACTAACCCTCCTCAACTCACAAATTCTCTCATCTGCCCACTCTTCTATCCTCCAATCCACTCCCGGACCATCCCATGGTGGTCTCCTCGGTGTAGTGAGGCAGTTCGTGCTAATAAGCTCACAACTCGCCGATACCCTACCCCACCTGTCTCCTTCAACATAAAATACAGATGAACCAGACAGGAGCATTTCTACAGCCGCATAAACTCACCGCTCATCCAAAAAGCACATGTCTAGGCTTCCCACGTCCTCACCCAACAATGTCTGGTGTAGAGTGATGCGCCAAC
Organism: Ceratothoa steindachneri; assembly: GCA_963969495.1. Lineage (NCBI taxonomy): Eukaryota > Metazoa > Arthropoda > Malacostraca > Isopoda > Cymothoidae > Ceratothoa > Ceratothoa steindachneri. The sequence continues at coordinate 113,097,991 of OZ018321.1, forward strand.
ACACACACACACACCTCATTTCTATTTAAAGGAGTGGTTGCTAAGATGCTCCCCCTCCACTTTATCTCAATTTCAAAGCCTCATCAGGCAACCCCCTATAGGGATGAAAAGTATAGAAGAGCTGCCCCATGCCCTCTCATCCTTTCGGCTGACTGCCCCAGATCCTGATTGAAATCCTTACTGCCTCATCTAATAACACATATTGGCATTCCACTTCCTGCTGGATCTGGCTGGAGAGCAGTTTTCCTTCAGCCTGGTGTAGCACATTTGTTCTGTCTGTGCTCAAGTCTGACTTCAGCCTCAATGATGTTTCATCCGACCATTCCATATCTATGACCTGATGCTTCACACCCACATAGTCCCATTCCTTGTTCCTTTTTCCTTGACTGCCATGCTGGTTCCTGACTACTCATCATACCTCTATTATGACCATTCTTTCCAGGTGCTTGTAGGTTCCTCTTACTCCAGCCTCATCACAGGATGAAGGTGTTCTCCAGGGTTCGGTCTTAAGCATCCTCCTCTTTACTTTTGTGTTGAACGTGGTCACTTCCTCCCTTCTCCATCCAATTAGCAACACATTCTATGCTGATGACATACATATCCAACTGGCATTGAGTGTACTGATTCTCCTCCCCTCACAAATCTTCCTGTGTCCTCTTTTGCCCCTGCCACTACTGACACTGAAGTTGCAACCTTATTTATATCCGGAAACTAATAGTGGTAAAGCAAGCTTGAGGTGTCTCGGCTTCATCTGTGATGAGAAGCAGTCATGGAAGATTCACATCTCCCACCCAGGCCACTTTTAACATCCTAAGTCATTTGTCCCACAGTTCATGCGGCACTGATCACCACATGTTACTTCGACTCTACAATGCCTTAATCCATTCCAAATTCTACTTTGGCTGTGCATTGTACAACTTTGTACCCCCCTCGACTTTGCTGCTTTCATCCAATTCTAAACCATGATCTTTGATTTACTACAGGAGCTTTTCGCTCACAGTAGCCCCACTCTTCTCTATCCTTCCTCTCCCTCTGTCTCCAATCTATCGGATCTCTTTCACAGGTGTTGCTGGATGTTATCCCCAGCAAAAATCTGTAATCATCTCTTACAAGTCTCTGAAGTTGACTGGGGTTCTTCTATCAAAATTCCTCATCCATGCTGTATCCATCCACTCTCAAGACACAGACATCTTCACTGATGGCATCATTTCACTTAATATCTCGTTGGCTTGACACTCATTTTCCTTTTGCCTTTTCCTGGCTGCCCATCAAACACGAGAGAGCTGCGCGCCATCAAGTATGACCTCTGTATTATCGCCCACTCCCTTTTACCTAAAGCAGAATTTCTGCATCGCCCCATTACTCGCACGCCAATACTTTGATCCACAAGATCCAATTGCCCTTGTGCAAACTTTAGGCTTCGCACAATAAGCTTGTTACCTTCTACCTGATGTCTGTCGACATTAGGGTACCTCATAATGAGGAAACTGACCAAGCTGCATAGTTGACCTCCCAGCTACTATTCCATTCACCGATCTCCTTCCACATGTGAATGAAGTCCTTACTGTCCAATGGCTAGCTGCCTGGCAAACTCGGCCTCCATTACTGAGCCTTATCCTTCCACTGCTCCCACCATAAAGAAGTGCTGCTGGCCTGCCTACACCTGAGTTACACCAGGTTAAGCCACAGATACCTTATGATTCACAATCTCCCTCCCACCTTGTAACACAGCTGCCTTACCAGACTCTGCCCCCCACATGTTCATCGAGTTCCCTATGTAGTCCATCCCTCATTGCCCCTGCCCTTTTTTTCTTTTCATACACTGAGTCAGAACACTTGCATTTCATTCTTTCTGATAACCCCTAGTTATCTGTAAAGAATCTCTTTCCCCACTTGCCCCCTGAGTAGGACATATATGCATCAATCAGCGTTCAAGCCCACACCCATTAAAAAGAATCCACTTCCATAATCTCTTTTCCCTGTGCTTTTCTCCTCCTTTACTATCTTTCATATGTCCACTTATTTGGCTGGTACTAGTTCTTCATTCCAATCACAAATCCTTCTCTGATTTATGGTTTTGATAGGCAATAAGATTACTATTATGTAACATGTTATTCTATGTAGTTTTAGTCCACTTTATTCTTTGTATATTGTAGTTAAAGTTGAATTTATGCAGATTGAAAATGGAAACATTTCATTGAGTTTCAGTAAGTAAAAGTTTACTTTCTGATTTCTGTCAATACTGGTGATTTTTTTGAGTATCGATTCCTTTCTTTATTTTTTCTCAAATTAGGTGTACTTAATTTCTGTTGCCCTATTTAAATGACTGTAATTTATTCCCTATTATTTGCCTTTGTCTGAGATGATAATAACAACAGGTAGATTGCATTTGTGAGGTGAAGTGAAGGCATTTTAATGAGTAATTTTGAAAGTTTTGCATGTAAAATGATATGGAAAATCCTTAAGATTGAAATCCAATGCTGTGCCAGTCATAAATTTAGCTCAGGGTTATACCACCAATTGTACTCCCTTTTTTAAGCCTTTTTTTATTGGAACCCCATAATTTAATCTGGTATCTGCGCCACAGATCAATACAGAAAGCATAGGCAGCTCTTGCAAATTAACTCAAAATGAGACTCCATCTATTGACTATAATTGATGTTGCCTGACTTTGGCATATCTGGAAATGATGTTTCTAGATAAAACTTTTTGAATTGTACTACATTACAAAGGCTACTATGCTGATACAGAATGGACTAAAATGTCACTGTACAACCACAGTAGCTCAAAATAATATGGGATCATGATAGTTGTACAATATTAAATAATGTTAAGCAAAAATGAGATTTCATAAAGGACTCCTTGATAATTTGTGAGTAAAATTTAAATAACACTACTGTATAATTTTAGAATTGTCTATAGAAGTGGCCATAATTATAATATGACATAATTTTGAACAACTTGAGAAGCCTGAACTGCAGCAATATTAAATCTACCACATAAAGCTTTTTACCCCATAATCAAGGCCTACATTCCTAATATGGGGCAGATTAAATGTAGTCACAACATCAACAATATTTTTTTAAATTAAATTTTCTATCTTTGGAGATATTGGTTTCAAATTGGCTACTTTGTGATTGCCATGTGCTTCTTAGAATCACACTGATGGCTCACCCTCCAATACCTAGTGGCTGGAAGCGGCCCACATTGCTGTTATTGTAACTTGCCCATGTCTGTTAATCACCTCAAGGTAGATTGTCCGACATTTTGCAGAATTGTGCTGTCCATTTCCCTAAACTTTTAAATAAACCATAGTATTCCCATCTTAGCTAAATTTTTTTAAGTTGTGCACAGCCATTAGCCAATTTGTAATCTTTCACTCCTGTGGGTCTAAAACAGCGGTAGTTTACTAATAAGACAAGAAATAAGGAAGGCACAGATTAACTTTTTCAGGTAATTCAGTCAAGACTCAGTCAGGGATTCTTAAGGAATATTTTTATTATTTGAAAAAAAAGGTGAAAAGCAATGGGGGTATTTCTGCCAGAAAGGATTAGAAAAGTTGCCATTGATTCTTCAAAGAGACTTTTGCTTATATTTTTTTTTAATTTATGCATTCTGTTTTTTTATTATTTATTTCCTCTTGTTTATCTTTTAACATATCCATCCCCAGGTATACCTAGAATGCAAATTCCTGGGAAATATTTTTCCCCTTCAACAAAAAACTATCATAAAGTATGTATCACCAACCTACATCAACACCCCTAAAGATACCCTAGGTGAGGAATTTCATAAGGTCCCGCCTAACAGAGTAATTGTCCAATTTAAAGAAAAGAGGGAGATATGAGGTGAATTATGATTTGCTCTGTATGTGGTTCCATGCCTTCTAAAGAACCTGTATTTGAAAGCTTCATTGAAATTTACCCAAGAATAGCAGGAAGTTGCCCTTCGCCTTGGTTTTTACTATAGATATGCAGCTAGTAAAGTAATTGTTAATTTCAACAGATCTCAAAAAATAGAATGTTTGTTGTTTTGCACAAAATTTGCCATTGATTTACAATTTAATGCTTATACCAGTGTCGGATCTGAACCACAGGATGGTCGGAATAAGTGGACTAAGTTGAGCTATAAGTGGCATTTCGGTAGTCTAATTTTTATCTGAAAGGTAAGACTTGTTCAGTTTTAAGGGTCACAAGTTGTGACATAAACTACCTACAATCAAGTCACATATGGTAGGGTGTATTTATTATCACTTAAGCAGGTGTTTAATCAGACATGGTTGGATGTTAGTAACATTAATTTCAGTTCCATCCTTAAAAAATAGATTGTGGCACTCAAATTGGAAATGACAATGCTTGTAAAAGATGAATGAATGAGAAGATTAAAGCACTATCAAGTTAAGTTATGCCATCTGTCCCTTTTTAATTATGGATGAGATCCTCAATTGGCCAAAATTCACATAAAAAATATAAGCCCAATGTTTGACACCAACCAGCGACCAGAGAACCTTTCTTCGTTGAGTTCATCCCTTAGCACAAACCCTATAGAATATTCTGTACAAGATTTTTTAATTAAAAAAAATAATAATAAATGCAACAGAGTTGTCAAATTCTGATACCAAATATCGTTAGCAACAATTTAAAAACTCGTTTCTAAGCCTAGGTGAGTTACTGCTTCTAAAGTAGGTAAAGTATGTAATAAAAAGATTAATAGCTCTACTTATTTGTTAAAAAAATTATTCTTGATTTGTAAATAAAGTATGAAAAGGAAAATATTGGCTCTCTATTTACTTCCTCTAAATGTCTGGATCCTCAAAGTAACTATTTAGGCAGAAATTAAATTTGATGCTGAGGATTATACCCTATTGTCTTTACCCGCTGCAACCTCCAGCAATCTGCAAGCACTGCTAAACTCATCCACATCTCCCATCTCGGCACAACTTTCAATATATCATCTCTTTTAAGATGTGCGGAAGACCAAGTGTTGTGGCATTATTTGTGGGTGATTTGTCTGATGGGAACCTGTGGGCTACAAAGATGATATTGAAAAAATGTGGGGAAGAGAGGAGGTCCAAAGGCTTTCTTTTTTTTTTTTTTTTTTTTTTTTTTTTTTTTTTGTCCCCCGTAAGGGGCGCGGCGATTTGCCATCCTGGCCGCCGTGCTGACGGGATCCAGCGCTCCGTCCGGCCCCAGCTTAGCCTCTCTTCCTTCCTTCAGATAGCCCGATTTCTCCCCTACCTCGTCGCTTTTCATACAACCTCTCCCACAACTTTCTCTGGTCAGCCTCTAATTTCACAGGGTAGAATGCTGACCTTCTTCTCAAGCCAACCACCCCGGATCGGGGCTGAGGGGGGGAGGGGACATTGTTCCCTAACCCCTCAGCTCCGGTTCGGGATGGGTTTTTTTTAACAACCTGCTTCATCCCCACCCACATCTTCCTCACATCCCTTTTCCTCTCCTCTTCACAACCTATATTTTTTACGCCGTGTCCAAGGTGGAGCCGCCATGCCGAAGGACTGCCAGGCCACCAGGCGGGAGGGGTGGTCCCGAATGGCGGCGTCTGGCTCTGCCGGGCTTGTAAGCACCTCTCACAGTGCGGGCAACTGCGAGAGGTGATGAGCTATTGCGTCCCGTAATCAAAAGAGGGTCACCATGCCCATGTATGAAAAAAAACAAAAACCCCAACCCCCAACTTCCCCAAAAACATCTACGGAGCCGCCCTCGGGCAGCTCCACCGAGAAAATGGAGGTCCCCCCCCTTGTGCTTGCGCAAGAGACCCTCCATAATTCTTTAACCGGAGAGGAGGCTTACTCCTCTCCTACGCCTACGGGTGTAGGGGACTCCCCCTCACCCCCTTCTCTGGAGGTGCTTTCGGGCACCTCCCTATCTCCAGCGGCAGTCCCTCCTTTGCTTTCTAAGGGGACTGCCAAGAAAGCCAGCAGGCAGCCCATTGCCGACCGCCCCTCGTGCAAGCGGCTCGGTAGGGCAAACCCCCTTAGGGGGGAGAGGGAAGCCAGGCCCCTTCGGTCGCTTCCCTCAAAAGACCTGCTGGCAAGAATTTTGAACCTTGCTGGGGTCAAGGCCTGTGCCTCCCCACACCACCTGACTAGTGACAATACTGCCAAGGGGACCTGCGATGTCCTGGGAGGGGATGGCCAACTGGAGGCCCCTCCTGTGATAGACATGGTCCTTGAGGAGACCCAGCCCCAGACGGTAGGGCCTTCCATGGGGGGGAATTCGGGCTCGGCGCCAAGCACCGAACCCGAATCCGCCCCTATGCAAGGTCCTCCTCAAATGGCTGAGGGCTCCGAGGCAGTAGAAGGAGGGGAGGGATCTCCTCCGACAGGTGCCCCTACGACAACCAGGACCTTCTCCATTTCGGAGAGGGACCTGGCTGAGGCTGGTCCATCTGGCCTGGGGACTTCTGCCGGCGGAGGTGAAAAGCGGGTTCATTCCCCGCCCTCCTCTCCTAAAAATAAAAAGACTCAAAAGACGAAGAAGACTCGGGGCTCCTCTCCATCCGCGGGGGCTGCGGGGACGGATGGGTCTGCTACCACTTTGGTAGGCGACCAAGCCAAGATCGGCACATCCGGCCCCTCTACCCCCTCGTGTGCGGAGCCCATGACTACGACTAAGACCAAGAATGCACAGGGCGGAGCCTCGATGACATCGGGGCCCCTGATTCAGAGGTTACCTGGCGTTTTCGAGCCCGCTGGCTTCAAACGCTTCCTCGTTATTCGCTCCACTGATGGCACCATGTTGTCCAAGGGCAACATGATCCATCAGAGGAGAGGATTAGCTAGTGCAATTGGTAGAGAGCCGAAGGTAACCCGTTTCTCGGACGGGAGCCTTCTGGCGAATGCGGCGAATCCCGCCGAGGCGGCCAAGATAAGTGCTCTTCGGACACTTCATGGCACCCCGGTGAGTGTGACGCCGCACTCTACCATGAACTTTGTGAAAGGAGTAGTTTATGCGAGGGAACTCGTTGACTACTCCATTGAGGACATCACCCTAGAGCTGGCCGACCATGGGGCGGTCAAGGTCGAACGTGTGATGAGAAAACAGGGAGGGGCCTCGAGACCCACCCCTACACTCTTCGTCACGTTCGACTGTGACAAGCTCCCTGAGTCGGTGCGTGCCGGTTGGTACCGCTACCGCGTGAAGGCATTCGTGCCACTGCCGCGGCGGTGCTATTACTGCCACCGCTTCGGCCATACGAATCGATCATGTAGACGTGCAAAATCGGGGTCACCCGAAGTCTGTGTAAATTGCTCCAAGGTCGCACACGATAAGTCCAAATCGTGTGTGGCCAAGTGTGTCAATTGCGGAGAGCCGCACCCTGCTTCTTCGAAGCAATGTGGTGCATATCTCCTTGAGAAAGAAATCCTGGCCGTTCAGGCCCAGGATCGACTCTCATTCCGCGAGGCAAAGGACTTGGTCCTGGCGCGCCCGGCTCTGCCTGGGACGTCATATGCCTCAATAGTTAGAAAGGCACCCTCTGCTCCTGGCCCATCCAGGCCAACGAGCACGGTTGTTTCCGCGCCCATTCGGAGCCCTTCTGTGGGCTCTACCCAACCTGGGCGCTCCCCTGGTAAAGCTGGCGGCAAAAAGGGTTCATACCCTGCCCCGGCTAAAACCAGGGCTCCCCCCTCTTCCCCCAGCGTGACCGTTTCGCGTAAAGCGAAACGGCCACGCGCCTCCACCGAGTCGTTAGACTCACAGGAGGCAACACCCCTGAAGATGGTCGCTAGGCCATCTTCCGGGGTTCCTAAAGCTGTTCCCCGAAAGGAGGACAGCAACAAAGGAGCTTCGGCCCCTTTGCCCACGCCCCGAGGTGGAGCGAGTGGCTCGGAGACGGTGGTTCCTCGAAAAGAGGGCCCCCCGCCTCCGAAGCCGCAACGCCCGCCTAAAGTTTCGAGGCGGAGGGAGGAAAAGACTCGCATGGCGAGCCCAACCTCCCCCAATAAGTCCTCGAAGGCGACAGCGCCTTCAGCGCTTTGTCCGGCCAACAGCGCCCGGGGTTCTGCCCCCGGGAAGCGTACGGCCATTCCCGTGAGGGTCTTCAATTCGAGGAGGGCCCCCGCGTCTCCTCCGAGCTAGGCCTGGAGGGCATATTCCTTCAATGGAATTGCCGTGGACTCCGGGCCAACTGGGAGGAGCTGCGGAGGCTCGCCTCATCCCGTTCCCCGTTAGCTATTCTTTTGCAGGAGACCATGCTAGGCGCGTGCCCCCTGCCTGCCCTCCCGGGGTATAAGGGTCTTGCGACCCAACCACCGCGGGACGGCCGGGCTGGGGGATGCGCGGTTTACACCCGGCATGATGTCTCCGTTCTTCCTTTCTCTTTAGATACCTCCTTTCAGGCAGTGGCTGTGCAGCTGCACCTGGATAGGAGGTATACTATCATTTCTGCGTACATTCCACCGTCAGCTGACTTCGACGCGGGGGACTTTCGCCGCGTCGTGGCACGGTTGCCGAGGCCCTATCTCTTGCTTGGAGATCTGAACGGCAGGCATCCTCTCTGGGGAGATTACACCATAAATCCCAGGGGACAAGTCCTTGCCGATCTGATCGAAGAGCTTGAGATGGGTGTCCTAAACGTGGATGAGTTTACGCATCACTGTCCGAGAACCGCTTCATTTTCTTGCCTTGACCTATCTTTGTGCTCTTCGGATGCACAGCCTGATTTTGATTGGGGGGTGGTCGATGACCTCCATGGTAGTGATCACTTTCCCATTCAAATATCATTTTCAGGGCAACTGCCGCCTGAGAGACCACCTCGGTGGTGCTTGGCGCGGGCGCGGTGGCCTGCATTTCAGGAAATGACTGAATTCTCTATCTCAGTCAAGGAGTTTAGGTCGGTAGATGAGGCCGTCGAGTTCTTCTCCGGCAACCTCATCGCCGTGGGCCTGACTACTATTCCTAGGACGTCTGGCCGTTTTGCACGCCGACCACTCCCATGGTGGTCGGCCGAGTGTGAGACGGCCCTCAAACAGAAGCGTTATGCCTACATGCGCTATAAGCGCCGCCCGAACGATTTCACCGTCGCTGAATTTCGTCGGGCTAGGGCAAGGTTCCGGTATATTTCGAAGCACGCCCGCCGCTCTTCTTGGCGGGCATACGTGTCTTCACTTAACGGGAAGACCCCTTTAGCTGAGGTGTGGAAGCGAGTCAAAAGGATTCGGGGCAAGTTCTCGCAGGACCCCCCTCCCGTTCTCCAGGAGAATGGGACCGCAATCTCGGACCCCGCGTCCGTGGCGGAATCCTTAGCGACCGCTTTTTCCGCATTCTCTAGCCGTGATGCTGCTCCGCCAGCATTCAATGCACGTCGTGATGTCGCGGAAGGCCGCCGGCTGGACTTTACCTCCAGAGGCGGAGAACCCTTCAACGACAAGTTTACTGTGAGTGAGTTGCGTTCCGCTCTCGCTTCGTGCGCGGACACCGCCCATGGTCCGGACGATGTCCCGTACGCCATGCTTCGACACCTGGGTGAGCGAGGCATGGCCTTTCTATTAGATTTGTTCAACAGGATCTGGGTGGAAGGTCTCCTCCCAGACTCCTGGCGAATCGCTACTGTGCTCGCCTTTCGCAAGCCGGGGAGAGATCACTCTACTCCGACCGGTTTCCGCCCAATCTCTCTAACCTCTTGCGTGTGCAAGTTGATGGAGAAATTGGTAAATGTTAGATTAGCCTATTTCCTGGACAGCGGAGGCCATCTGTCTTCTGCACAGTGCGGCTTCCGTAAGTTCCACTCCACGTCGGATGCTCTGCTCCGACTGGAAAATGCCGTCTGCGAGGCTTTCCTTCGTAGACAGCACTACGCCACGGTGTTTTTTGATCTGGAGAAAGCCTATGATACCGCATGGCGATACGGTATCATGGAGACTCTCCACACGATGGGGGCGAGGGGACGCCTCCCAATGTTTATATCTGAATTTTTGCGAGATCGTCGATTCCGCGTACGGGTGGGGGGAGCCCTCTCCGGCCCAAAGGAGCAGGAAGAGGGTGTCCCGCAGGGAAGTGTCCTCAGTGTCACACTCTTTGCCCTGAGCATCAACGGCATCACCTCGGTGCTGCCGGAAGATGTTCTCGCTACGCTCTACGTGGACGACCTTTCGATCTCTTTTGGCGCGGCCCAGATGCCAACTCTGGAGCGCCGACTCCAACAGGCATTGAACCGCGTCTCTCGCTATGCCGAAGCGCACAGGTTTCGGTTTTCTTTGGCCAAGACTAAGGTGGTGCACTTCTGCCGCCATCCACGGCTTCACCCCGACCCAGATTTGTTTCTTAATGGGGTGCGCCTGCATGTGGTTGAGTCGCACCGTTTCCTTGGTCTTGTATTCGACCGACGCCTCACCTGGGAGGCTCACATTCGCAGCCTTAGGGTCTCTTGTACCCGCGCCATGGACATTCTCCGTTCCGTGACGTTCAGCGCTTGGGGCGCTGATAGGGCTACCGCCTTACTTTTTTATCGATCCTTTGTTCGCTCGAAGCTCGACTGCGGATGCGAGTTTTATGCATCCGCAGCCGAGCGTTTATTGCGGAAGGTGGATTCGATCCACCACACCGGCCTTCGCCTTGCGACCGGTGCCTTCCGCACTTCCCCCATTGAGAGCCTGTTGGTCGATGCTGGGGAGATGCCACTCGCTCTGCGCCGCGTGCAGTGCATCACTCGCCTGTACGCGCGAGCCCGGCGCCTCCCCCAGTCGCCAACAGCTCTCACTGCATCCGCAGCTGATCTCGATGGTGCCTATGCCGCCGAGAGACGCCAGTCATACCCTAAGCCCTTTGGGTTTAGGGCCAGGAAACTCCTTCGAGAGGTAGATATAGCTCTCGGGCCGGTGGCGCCCCTGGTTCTGCCCAGGACGCCACACTGGAGGGTACCACATTTGGCTATTTGTCGCCACGCCTCTGCTCCCAAAGCTTGTACTGCGCCGGGAGTATTGCGTTCGATCTTTTTGGAGCACACATCGTGTCACGCTGGTACCGTGCCAGTGTATACGGATGGCTCCAAGTCCCAAGAGGGGGTCGGCTTCCACGCCGTATCCCCTCTGTTTGAAGTCAGCGGGGCTCTACCAGGCGCTGCGTCTGTCTTCACGGCCGAGCTGGTGGCAATACACCACTCGGTACGGGAGATTACGCGACGTGCCCGGTTCGGAGACCGGATTGTGATTTATAGCGACTCACAAAGCGCCCTGAGTGCTCTCGGGGCATTGGAATCTCCGCATCCCCTGGTTCGCGAAATCCGTGACGCCACGGTTTTGGCGAGCCGGGCAGATGTCGAGATTATCTTCTACTGGGTTCCTGGACATGTAGGAATTGCGGGGAATGAGGGCGCCAAAGAGTCCGCGAGGACTCTGCGACCGGACCAGCGTTTCGCTCTTCCTCACACCGACTACATGGCAGGAATACGGGCAGCTCTTCGGACTGCTTGGCAAAGAAGATGGGAGACGGTCGAGGGGAACTTAAAGTTGCGTGCCATTGCGCCGCGACTGTTCCCATGGACCTATCCCCCAATGCCGCGGCGGCTTCAGGTTGCTTTCTGTCGTCTTCGAATCGGACACACTCGTGTGACGCATCGTTACTTGGTGGAGCGCTCGCATGTGCCCTATTGCAACGACTGCGTCGTCCCCCAGACTGTTCGGCATATTCTTGTCGAATGTCCCAGTCTGGGTGATCTTCGCGCACGATACCTGTCTCGGTACCGGGATGGGCGGGGTCGCTACCGCCTGTCCCTTGTACTCGGGACGAGTGCGTGCACCATGACTGGTGGACTTATTGACTTTTTGGGGGAGGCCGGCCTTCTCCCCTTTATTTAAGGTTCCTTTTTTTGTTATTGTTTTGTTTTAGATTGCACTCTCCTGCACCGGGGTGAGGGGGACCTCCCCCCGCTGCCGGAGATTGCTTCGATTGTTAAGTTTTTCAAATTTATATTGATTGTTAAGTTTTCATATTTTAACTTTAAAGTAGCCTAATTCTAGGCTGTCGTGTTTTTCGGCGACTTATGCCCAAGTGGGTAGTTGCCAGATGGGCTCTATAAAAAAAAAAAAAAAAAAAAATTCTTTTTTTTGTCCCCCTTGAATTTAAAGGAAAATACCAAAGAAAGCAAGTCATCATCATGCAAAACGTTTGTAGGGAGAGATGTGTAAAGCAAGTGGTGAAGTGAAGTTGGAGGCTGGGTGGGCTAACTAGGTAAAGTAGTAGATAAGGAAAAGGAGGGGAAGGAGTAGAAAGAGAAAATGGTGGAAATAAGCAGGCTGTTTTGAAAACAAGCAACCTAACTGGAGAGAAGAGAGGAGTGGACCAGCTTCCAGCCCCTGATGAATGGATGAAAGCTTGACAGCAACTAGCGAAAATAGCCGCCAGCTAATTGATGAGAAGAGGTTTGTAGAGGTGTCAAAAAAGGATAAAAAGTCTTCCAACACAATCCTTTTACTGTATTCATGTGATTATTATGCATAAGCATGGAGATTTGCTTTCCTGGCTGCCGTTCTGACGGGAGTCAGCGCCCTGTCCGGCCCCAGCTTAGCTTTTCTCTTTCTGACAAACTCTTCTTACCCTACTTCCTCACTTTCCCTACAACTTCGCCCACAACTTTCTCTGGTTGGCCTCTAATTTCACCGGGTAGAGACCGACCAGTTGCCTCTCACCCAACCATTCCGGATCGGGGCTGAGTGGGAGGGGGCAATGCCTCACCTCACCCTCGGCTACCTCGTATACCCTTTCTCTCTCCTTTCCCAGTCCAAGATAGAGCCGCCATACTGAAGGGCTTCCTGGCCACTGGGTGGGAGGAGTGATCTCTAATGGCAGCAGCTGGCTTTGTTAACCCTGTATTAACCTGTCGCAAAGCGGGCTACTGCGTGGGGTGATAAGCATTTGCGTCCGGTAAATTTTATAGCGTCACCATTGTACAATGATGGAATTAAAAAAACAAAAAAAACTCTCCACTTGCCCTTTAAACACCATCGGAGCAGCTCCACGGCAGAAAGGGAGGCACCCTCTTCCCCTGTGCTTTCTCAGGGGGCCCTCCAAATTTCTTCAACTGGAGAGGAGGCTTACTCCTCTCCTGGGTCTACGGGACCCCGTCTATGGAGGCCCCCTTGGGCGACTCCTTTTCAGCGGCAGTTCATCATTTCTTTCATAGGGAACTGCTAAGAAAGCACGCAGGAGGCCCAAGAGATGGCAGGGGCAGTCATTCTGTGCACCCTAACGTCCTGCACTTGTTTATTATGAGTTTACAGGGGGCCAGTGTACCTTTTCCCTGATGGATGCCGGTTCGCTGGTCCAAGATAATACAAAAGCTTCCGTGATGTCTGGGGAGGGGGGGGGGCGTCACATGGAGGCCCCCCCAGATATGGACATGGTCCCTGAGGTGACCCAGTCACAGATGGTAGGAGCTTCCATGGGGTCGAACCCGGGCTCGGTGCCAAGCACAGAATCCGAATCTAACCCTGTGCAAGCTTCTCTTTAGACTACTCGGGGCTCCCGAGGCCTCACAAGGAGAGTGATCTCCCCCAGCTGGTGCCCCTGTAATAGCCAAGACTTTCTCCATTTCAGAGAAGGATGATCTTGCTGAGGCCGGTCCATCTGGACTAGGTGCTCCTTCCGGCGGAGGAGAGAGCGGATTCATTCCCTACTCTCCTCTCCTAAAAGGAAAAGCGACCAAACCAAGATCGGCACGTCCGGCTCCGGTGCTCACCCGGGTGGGGATTCCCAAACAAGACAAAGATTGCAAGTGCGCAGAGCGGAGCCTAGATTACGTCGGGGCACTTCGTTCAGAGATTACCTGCCGTTTTCGAACCCGCTGGCAACATGTTCCATCAGAGGAGAGCACTAGCTAGTGTGATAGGTAAAGAGTCGAAGGTGACCCGTTATTCAGACAGGAGTCTTTTGGTGAATGCGTTGAATTCCTCCGAGGTCGCCATGCTTATTGTCCTTCGGACACTTGCTAGCACGCCGGTGAGTGTGACGCCACACTATACCATGAACTTTGTCAATGGAGTAGTGTATGCAAGGGAACTCGTGGACTACTCCATAGATCACATCACCTTAAGAGCTGGCCGACCATGAAGCGGTCAAGGTCGAACGTGTGATGAGAAAAGGGGGGGGGGGCTCGTTACTCCCCTACACTAATGTGGTCCCTGAATCGGTGCATGCCGGTCAGTATCGCTACCGCGTGAAGGCATTCATGCCACTGCCGCGGAGGTGCTACTACTGCCATCACTTTGGCCTTATGAATCGCTCCTGTAGACCTGCCAAATCGGGGTTACCCGAAGTCAGTGTAAGTTGCTCCAAGGCTGAAAACGATTAGTCCAAATCGTGTGTGGCCCAGGGTTGGCAAATCAAAAAACACAGCTCTAATAAAACAGGTTTTATTCCCGTTGGGAGGGGGAAGGCTTTTTCAAGTAAAATTTGAAAATCCAGGGTTTGGGAGGGTTTTTTACTTTAAGAAATGAATGCTACTTATCATTATTTTATTCAAAATGCATATTTATGTTATATTTTCAACAAATATGTATCAAATCAAGGTTATTTCTCTGATATTAACTTATACTTCATCTCTCCTACAGGTTATGGTTAATCTGGGTACCCATATAATATAATAATTAAACCAATTAATATTATTATAAAAATAGAGATAGCTATTCTAATGCTTGTAGTGTTTATTTTTTGAAAAAAAAAACAATAAAACCCTGGCTTTATTGTGCTTTTTCAAAATTTGGGGGATTTTTGCCAACCCTGGTGTGGCCAAGTGTGTCAATTGCAGAGAACTGCACACCGCTTCTTCGAAGCAAAGTGGTGTGTACGAGGGACGGTCAATACGTTTTGCGAATCGGTAGGGCAAAACAGAGGAAGGGGGATAGCCGGCTGTTTGTGGGTGTGTTAGGCCAAGTTATGACAGGTCAGGACCTGCAGCAGCACGCTCCTGCCTCGTCTATTTAAGAAGCAGTAGCTGATCGCAGAGCGACAGTCACAAATTTTTCAACAATGGAGAAGGTTGAGCACCGCGCAGTGATCAAATATTTGACCAAGGAAGGCAAGAATGCAAAAGAGATCCATGAACGCATGATGGCAGTGTACACAGACACCGCCCCTTCCTATGCAACCATTGCTCGCTGGAATAGGGAGTTCTGCCATGTTCGTGAGTCCCTTGAAGATGACGCCCGTCAGACGTAACCAACGAGAACAATGTGGAGAGGATGATCCTCTAAAATCGACGGGTGAAGGTCGAAGAAATCGAGCGAGAACTTGGAATATCACATGGAAGTGTTATGAACATCATCCACGACAATTTGACCATGACCAAGGTCTCTGCCTGTTGGGTCCCTAGAAACCTCACGCCCCATGATCGACTTCAACGTCGTCAAAGCCCACAAGGCCAGAGTTGCACAAGCTGCCTTGCACGAGTGCGGATTTGAGGAGCTCAACAATCCCCCCTACAGTTCAGATCTGGCTCCTAGCGACTACTTTTTATTCCGCCAGCTCAATGCTGCACTGCGTGGACGCCGGTTAGAGGACGATGGAGATGAACAGTTCGCCGTCCAGGAGTGGATTGAACAGCAATCGGGAAATTTCTGGTTGTCGGGAATTCGAAGCCTCAGGGACAAGTGGCGCAAGTGCATTGAAGTCGACGGTAGTTATATTGAAAAATAATAAAACACTTTTCCTAATATCTCGTTTCCTTATATCCGAATTGCAAAATTTATTGATCGCCCCTCGTATCTCTTTGAGAAAGAAAACCGTGGCCGTTCAAACCCAGGACATTCTCTCATTTTGTGAGGACAAAGACTTGTTCCAGGCGCGGCTCTGCCTGGGACATCTTATGCCTCAATGTTAAAAAAGATCCTCTGTTCCTGCCCCCTCTAGGCCTACGAGCACGATCGTTTTCGCTGCACCTTGCTGCTTCGAAACAATGTGATGCGCATCTCCTTGAGAAGGAAATCCTTGCCCTTCAGGTCCAGGGTCGTCTCTCATTTCGCGAGGCTAAGGACTTTTTCCTGGCGCCCCCGGCACTGCCTCGGACGTCTTAGGACACAATGTTAAAAAAGACCTGCCCTGCCCCCTCCAGGCCTACAACATGGTCGTTTCCGCTCCCAATTCGAAACTAATTTGCGGGTTCTACCAATCCCAGGCACTCCCTTGGCACAGCTGGCGGCACAAATGGATCACATCCAGCCACGGCTAAAACCAGCTCCCCGCCCCCTTTCCCCCAGCGTGACTGTTTCCCATGAGGCGAAACGACCGTGCGCCTCCACCAAGTTGCTAGACTCAAAGGAGGCAACACCCCTAGAGTAGGTCGTGGGGCCATCTTCCAGGGTTCCTAAGGCTGGTCCCCGAAAGGAAGACAGCACTAAAGGAGCTTCGGCGCCTACACTCAGTGCTAGGGTGGGTGACTCGAAGACGGTAAATCTGTAGGGTCTGAGTCAGTTATGGTACTCTCTCTTTAGTTTTGCAGGCTGGGTTTAAGTGATCATCAGCTTCCTTACGAGATGAAGGAAAAATATATATTTATATCTGGATTGTTTATTCCTGTATATTATAGCCGGAATAAGCTTTTAAAATGGTGAACAAGGAATATAATTTTTCTTATTAAAACAACAATAATTTTCTGATTCTGACTGGTTTTTACTTTTGGACTTTGGATATAAAAAGTAGTGAAAGGAAAATACATACACACATATATGATGCAACTGCAATCATGTATGCATCTATGTATATAATAGTGGAAGATAATAGGTAGGGATAGATTTCCCTGATGAAAGGATAGAGGAAAGGGGGAGAAAATTTCCTGGTGATAGGGAATCGCAGGCATTTTTGTTTGAGGTTGATGTTGTTCGTCTTTATTTTTGCTCTAATATTCATG
This sequence comes from Ceratothoa steindachneri, assembly GCA_963969495.1. Lineage (NCBI taxonomy): Eukaryota > Metazoa > Arthropoda > Malacostraca > Isopoda > Cymothoidae > Ceratothoa > Ceratothoa steindachneri. The sequence continues at coordinate 113,114,848 of OZ018321.1, forward strand.
TTGTTGTTCGTACTGATTTCTGCTTCTTTTTTGTTACTTTGTTGTTTGGATTGCTATTGAGTAGCATATTTCGTTTGTGTGGTTTGTTTCTTTCTGTTGTTGGTTGAGTGTTCGTTTTGTTTCTTGTAGTTTGTAGTGGTTTTTGTAGCATTCAAGCCTTTGTAAGATGTTGTTGTAGTTTCTGTGTTTCTCTCGATGTTTGCTTAAGTGTCTTTAGTGTTCTTCTTCTTGTTCAGAATTGGGTATTACATGGTTTGTAGTGATTAGATTTATGTGTAGATTGGATCGTCTCGTCTTTCTGTCTGTGCTTTGCTACTAACAAAGTCTAGTCTTCTCCTGTTTACGTCATGTAGCGGAATGTCGATGTGTCTCTGTCTGATTTCGTCCGTCAATAGTCTTGGGATTTTCTCCCAGATTTTTCGGGCCCTTCATTGCAGCTCCAAGTTGATTGGAGTCAACTGGATGCCTTGGTGAAGGTCCCTCTGCCTCTTTCTTTCTCTCCTCCTAGTGCCTGTTATCAACAGTACACCCTTGTTCTGGACTCTTTGGAGGAGTCGTACTTGGTTCTTGGAACTAACATTGATAGGTATTGGTGGATACAGTAGCTTCGATCTTATGAGCGCGTTGTAGATTTACTTTTTGTTAGCTGCGTTCAGGTTTCTGAACCTGAATAGCTTTGAAAGCTCTACCCGCGCTCGCGCTGCTGCCTGAGCAACGTGACCACCGTATCACTTACTACTTATCCTTAGTCCAAGTACCGTCCCGGCGTCGCTGTAGGGAATCCGGGCGTTTTCGGTCTCTATATGGGCCCGTTTCCTACGGAAGAATGGAATAACCTTGAACTTTTGGGAGTTGGTGGCGATCTTCCATCTTCTTTCAAACCTGTTGGCGTGGTCGATTTCTCTGGCGGTAATTTCAGCCATGAGTTCGGGATTTTTGAAAGGGGCAGACATAATCTGGGAAATGTCGTCCGCGAACTAAACATACAGGGTGTCCTCCCTGACCGGATCTGGTAGGTCGAGGGTATATATTGTAGAGGAGGGGACTTAGGCACCCTCCTTGCGGTACACCTGCAGTTAGCTCGAAGTCTGGTTCAGTGTGATTGTATATTTGTAAGTAAGCTTTTCTGTCTGTCACGTAGTTGCAAATAATTTTTTTCAGTCATGGGTTTAGTCCGAGTCTTAGTATTTTGAACTAAAGCCCAGTTCTTTATACTTTGTCAAACGCCTTCTTCACATCTCTGAGCACCAGGTCAGCGTACCTTTTTTGGCTAGCAATCTTCGCTAGTTTTTCGGTGATGACTGCTAGCGCCGTATCGGTCCCTCTCCCTCTTCTAAATCCATGCTGATGTTGATTATGGAGGTTGTTTTCCTCCATAAAATCTGGGATACGGCTACCAAGGATTGTTTCGAAGACCTTGCCAGCCACTTCGAGGAGGGAGATAGGTCTGGAATTTGCTGGTATGTCGGGCGGTTTCCCGGCTTTTGGAATGAAGATCATTTTGGCGATCTTCCATTCGCCCGGGAAATAGCTGACGTTCAGACACGCATTCATTAGATTGACCAGCCCCTCTAAGATGTTACGGGGAGCGTTCACCCAGTTGAGTTTGGTCAATCCTGTTTTTCCTGGTGCTCTCTGCTTGAAAGAACGTAGTGTTGTCATGAGTTCTTCTAACGTTACTCTTCTTCCGTAACCTGTCATCTCTCTGTCAGCTGTCGAGTACAGGTCTTAGTTGGTCATGAATTTGTTCTTCGAAGTCTTGGTCGAAGAGTTCGGTTTCTTCTGGAGTGATGTTAAAAACATCCTTCTAGTAGCTTCTGAACTCCTCTTCCGTCTCTGTCTTGTCCATTTTTGTCCCGTCATCCTTAATGAGGAGAATGGTTTTGTCTGGCGGCTTACCCTTCAGTCTGGAAAGTGAGTTCCAGAATGTTCGGGGGTCCGTCTCTTCGTCAAATTTGTCGACAAGGTCATTCCAGAGCGCTTGCTGTTGCTCTGTTATGAGTGTCTTCATTTCTGTCCTAAGTGTTCGTAGTCTTATCTTTTTAATTCTGTCAGTGTTAGTCAATCTAATTTCTTCGAAGAGTCTTTTATATTCGTCTTATAGGTCATAAAGTTCCTGTGTCCATCTTGGTGTTGGTAACGTTTTTTACGAGGTTTTTGGAACCGTTGCACGGTCCGTCTCCACCATTGCCTTCGTCAACTTTGCCAGTTCCTGGTCGATCTCCTCCAGGGTGGCTTCTTCCATGGGCTGCGCTCTGAATTCACCGACAAGAGTACGATACTCTTCCCAGTTCGCTCGAGAGTAGCATTTTCGCTCCCTGACGGGAATTTGGATGGGACTGGATGTAATTTTGATAAGGGTTGCGACGTGGTCGCTGGGGATTAGAGGTCTGGGCTGCATATAGTAGTTATAAGGGAATTGAGGGCTGGTTAAGGCGATATCTGGTTTGGTTGCGAAGGTGTCGGCGATAAAGGTGGGGAAGTCGGGCCCGATGCGGGCAACGATACCTCTGTCAATAAGGTTCTTCAAGTTTTTTCCATTCTTGTTTGGAACTCCGGTATAACCGGATTCCTGGCATCTGGCGTTGAGGTACCCCCCCCCCTTCCCAAACAGGGCTGTTCTCCCGTGTGCACACAGCTGGAGAAAGTTGTGCATTGGGATATAGTCTCGTCTTGGGTGTTGGTACCCTGTTGAGACCACAAGCGGTCCCAGGGTGGTTTGGACCTCGATGGCCAGATATGACTCGTCTAAAGAAGGGAGTAGTTTGAACAGAATACCTTTCTTGACTGCGATGGCGGCGCCATCAAAACGTTCCTGGCTATGATTTTTAGTCGTCACGGAGTAATTAAATAACTTTATTGTCTTTTGTGAAGTGTTCATACCGTGTTCTGATATCAGAACGATATCAGGGTCGCAATTTCTTATAATGTTACCGTAAGTCACTTGCTTGTCGGTCCATCCGTCAGTATTCATCTGTAGTATTGTCAAGTCCTTTTTTAGTCTGTCCATGTTATCTGTCAGTTATTCGTTCCTATATATTTGTTTCTTGGGGGTGGATGGGCTACCTGGAGGATCTCTTTTTCTTGAATTCTGAGTTTGATAGGGTTATAAAAGCTTCTTGGTTAAGCCGGACCATTCCGAGGATGAGGGACTCTTCGACGACCTTCTCTGGGACGTCCTTGGATTATTCCCCCTTATATCTCCCCGTGGTTATTCCGTCGATCACATCTTTATCCGTCTTTTGTTGGGGGAATGGGACGTCGTCTGTTGTGAAAATTTTAAGCTCAATCCTCCTCCCGTGGTAGGCATGTTTGCCTTCCTTCGCTGAGGAGGTTGACCTGCCCGTCTGACGGAGGGGTGATCGCTTGGAGCGGCTACAGTGTCGGCTCTTGTTTTTTGCTCCTTTAGGTGATTTCACCTCGGGAACAATAGTGGTGGGTTCACTTGTTGAGGGGGTTATTGGTTCAGGATCTTCTTGGGTTGGGTTGGTGGGAGTTGGAACATTTGTTGTTGTAGGAGCGGCTGGTCTTGATAGAGGGGGCTGCATTTGGATGCGGAGAAAATTCCCCGGTGATAGGGAATCGCAGGCATTTTTGTTAGAGGTTGTTGTTATACGTCTCTTTATTTTTACTCTAATATTGTTGTTCTTCGTACTGTTTTTCTGCTTTTCTTTGCTCTTTTGATGTTGTATTGCTATTGAATAGCATTTATCGTTTGTTTGGTTGTTCGTTTTTGTTTGTTTTTTGTTGTTATTCGTTATTTATCTTGTAGTATGTAGTAGTTATTGTAGCATTCAAGCCTTTGTAAGCTAATGCTGTAGTTTCAGTGTTTCTCTCGGTGTAGCTTAAGTGTCATTAGTTACGTTGTGTGGAGTGATTTGTTTTTACTTGTAGATTGCGTCTTCTTGTCTTTCTGTCTGTGCCTTGCTGCTGACAAAGTCCAGTTTTCTTCTGTTAATGTCATGTAGCGGGATGTAGATGTGTCTTTGTCTTATTTCGTCCGTCAGTAGTCTTGGGATTTTCTCCCAGATTTTTCGGGCCCTTCCTTGCAGCTCCATGTTGATCGGAGTCAACTGGATGCCTTGGTGAAGGTCCCTCTGCCTCTTCCGTTCTCTCCTTCTGGTGTTTGATATCAACAGTACAGCCTTATTCTGTACTCTTTGAAGGAGTCGCATTTGGTTCTTGGAACTAACATTGGCAGGTACAGGTGGATACAGTAGTTTCGACCTTACGAGCGCGTTTTAGATTTTCTTTTTGTTAGCTGTGCTCAGGTTCCTGAACCTGAACAGCTTAGAAAGCTCTACCCGCGCTCGCGCTGCTGCCCGAACAACGTGGCCACCGTATCCCCTATAACTTATCTTTAGTCCAGGTACCATCCCGTCGTTGCTGTAAGGGATCCGGGGATTTTCGGTCTCGATATGCGCCCGTCTTTTACGGAAGAATGGAATAACCTTGAACTTTGGGAGTTGGTGGCAATCTTCCATCTTCTTTCGAACCTGTTGATATGGTAGATTTCTCTGGCGGTAATTTCCGCCATGAGATTGGGATTTCTGAGGTTTTTACCCCAAAATTCACCTATATAAATAGTAATTTCATCTAAACTTAACTCTATAACATTTCAACCAATCAGGCGCCAGGATAGATTAAAATGTTACTAACGCTTCAATCGTTTACACATAAACACGGCTGAAGTCAAATTATTTAATATCAGTGAAAAAGGAGTTACAGCACAGACAAGGTAACCCTACGGATGATTCGACTCTGTCGATCATCTTAAGGTGCTCTATGGGTGACATAGAACTAAGCGCGGGGTACCAGCCCCCTCGCATGTCATATCTTCCTTACTATGACCTGTACACCCTGTTCACAAAAGAGCACCCAGTTCTATTCGCTGATGACCTTAACTCCAGGAATAGAGCAGCGGGATACTCTTCTACTAATTCAAGAGGTAGATCACTTGATCTCTTGACCAGAAGAGGCGTTGCAGAGCGCATTGGACCAAACTTCCCCACGTTTTTCTACCCAGGGTTAGCCATCAAACCTAACGTGGTGCTCACGAATCCTAACTTCCCATTCCACCAACGTATTACGCCAGGACCCCTAACATCAAGTGATCATCTGCCAATGCTGATCACCATTGCAACAGCCCCTATCCCAGTCCCAGTCATCCCTACAAAAGACTTCTGGAATGCAAAGTTGGAAGAATACAGGATAGCATTCCCAGAAGTTACCCCTGATTTACAGGACGCATCCGAAGAAGATCTGGATGACGAACTGACTGCTATTAACGACCTCATCTCTAACGCCGACGCTATAGCTATCCCAATAACGTCACACAAACAATCATGCCCACAAAACCCACACCAGAGAGAGTGGTGCTACAGCATCGATTCTCCAGAGTCTACGAGACCATCCTCAACTTGGGCTATACTAGACCCATGGATTTTCGAATCGTTCAGCAACTGAGAAATCAGCTGAATTTCATGCTAGGAACTGAAGTCTGTAACAAATGGAATAGTCTAATAGAAAGGTTAGACACTGAGAGAAACCCGAAGGCCTTTTGGACGACCATCAGCAAGTTAAAGGGAAATGCTCACACCCCAGGTCAAACAGAAATCAGGCATGAAGGAACTAAGGCGGTCACTCCCAAGGAGAAAGAGAAGCTGTTCCGCGGAGTCTGGAAAAATGTCTTAAAAATATCAGAAGAAGAAGAAAAAGACTTTGACCTAGGTTTCGAGGATCAGGTTCTCGAGTATATGGAGAGGAGAGAAGGGAGATTTGACCCTTACAGACAGAACCTCATGCCACCATCGATTTCAAGGCAACTCTCAGGATGGAAAGAAAATATCAATTGAGGAACTATTGAATTCCATTTCCTCATTTAAGTCTAAAGCTCCGGGGCTCAGCCAAATTACCATTAGGCCTTTAAAAGAAGCTCCGGAAAGACTTAAGACCACACTGCTGAACCTATTCAATGCGCCTCTAGTAATGGGATACTTCCCGGATGGCCTGAAGACATCCAAAATGATCTTCATACCCAAACCGGGAAAACCATTTAACCAGGTCATGAATAACAGACCCATCTCACTGCTGGAGACCGTTGGGAAGGTTTTTGAAAAAATCCTCAACAGCAGACTGGCTAAACACCTAGCTGAAAAGAACCTCCTGAATGAAGAACAACATGGATTCAGAGAACACTGAGGCACCGAGACAGCGATACCCCGTCTGCTGCAACACGCGGCAGCATGGCGAGCTAAAGGTTGTTGGATTGATGTCGTATGCAGAGACGTAAAGAAGGCCTTCGACAAGGTCTGGATCGAAGGCCTGAAATACAAAATCTCTAGGCTGAGACTCACTCTCCACTTCGAGAAAATCTTCTGCAGCTATCTCACCAATAGAAGAACGGTGATAGCCTTCGAAGGGCACACAGGGAAATCATTTGACCTCGCCTCCGGTGTTCCACAAGGAGGATGCCTTAGCCCCACTGTCTACACCATCTACACAAGAGATATCCCTAAACCAGACGACGGGAAAACACTTAATGTACAATACGCGGATGATGTCACCCAAGTTGTAGTGCGAAGGACAAAGTCGGCAAGGCTGATGGCTAGAGCCACGGCAGCAGAAGCCGAGAAAATCTCCAGCTTCGAAAGACGCTGGAAGATACAGATGAATGTGGCTAAGTTCTCCGCAACTGCAATAGGAAGACATCGCACCGTCCCTTTCAAAATAGGAAACTCTGATATTGACTACTCTCCTCGCGCGTCTATTCTCGGATTCGGACTCTCCAGTTCCGGAATGAGCAAGCACGTGAGGACCAGATGTGGACACGCATAAACCGAACTAGACAAACTCCATCGATTTAGAAACCTATCAATAGCTAAAAAAAAAAGCTATACATCAGCTTGGTTAGATCCAAGCTGGTGTACCCCAGCATACCACTTAACGTAGTATCCAACAGAAACATGTCGATGCTTCAACGAGTATAAAACCTAGGACTCAAATTTATCACTGACTCCAAGTGGTTCGACTTCCGGACCTCGAGGAGCCTACACGAACAAACGGGAATAGAGCTGATAAACATGTACCTCTACAAGAGATGAAAAAGCATCTGGGAGAAACTGGAAGGGTTCCTCCCCAACGAGACACTCGAGGCTCTCGATCCTGAGGAGGGAGAATACAAGAAATACCTCCCAAACACCAAAAAAGAAGAACCAGAACCTAGATTCAAGTGAATGAACTAAAAAAAAATAGTATATACATATATATTCATATACGCAGAAATAAAACAACATAAATGTTAAAAAAGAAGTTCAGAAACCCCTTAAGAATCTGAATTATAGAGATGGCACGTACACCGGGCAACTACACTATTAACTTAATGCTTTTTTCATTTCCACGCCTTTCATCCCCCCCTCTTCTTTACTCACTATTCACCCCCTCTTTTTCACAACTTTCTACAAAAGGAAAAGGAAAAGGAAAAAATTTCAGAATTTTTAGACTTAGAAGAAATAAAAAAAAAATTGATCTCACAGAAAATTTACAGCCGGCAAAGGAGGAAAAGTCGATGGTAAGATATCGTACTGCGTACTGGAGAGTCTAACTCCCTGTTTACAAAGGAGAAATACTGCAAAGGGAGAAGTTTATCTTCCTATTTACAAAAAACGTTATTAACAGCGGGAAGTTTATCTTCCTATTTACAAAAGAGGGCTATTAACAGCGGGAAGTTTATCTTCCTATTTACAAAAGAGAGCTATTAACAGCGGGAAGTTTATCTTCCTATTTATAAGGTTCAATGTGTGAACCGTTTAAATTTCAAACAAATGTTTCCTAGGTTCATGTGTGAACCGTTTAAATTTTTCAATCAAATGTTTACTAGGTTCGATCTTCGACCTCCACAAATCGTCCAAAAGAGGAACACCCGCATCCGAAGCCTGCCCGCTTCGAGGCGGAGGAGAGAAAAACTCGCATGGCAAACCCAACCTCTCCCGATAAGTTCTCGAAGGCTCCAGCGCATTATCCGGCCAACAGCGCCCGGAGTTCTGCCTTCGGAAAACGTACAGACATTCCCGTGAGGGTCTTCTCTTCGAGGGCCCTCGCATCTCCTCTGAGCTAGGCCTGTAGGGCATATTTCTTCAATGGAATTGCCGCGGACTCAGGGCCAACTGGGAGGAGCTGCTGAGGCTCGTCTCCTCCCGTTTTCTCCTAACTATCTTTTTGCAGGACACCATGCTGGGAGCATGCCACTTGCCAACCCTCCCGAGGTATAAGGGGTTTTCGACCCCCGCACAACGGGATGGGGCCGGGAAGAAGGATGCGCCATTTACACCCGGCATGATGTCTCCCTTCTTTTCTTTGCTATAGATACCCCCTTTCATGTAGCAGCTATGCTCTTGCACCTGGATTCGAGGTATACTGTTATTTCTGCGTACATTCCACCGTCAGCCGAATTAGACGCGGGGGACTTCCGCCGCGTCGTAGAGCACAGTTAGCAAGGCCCATTCTCCTGTTCGGATATCTGAACGGTAGACACCCACTCTGGGGGGACTATTCGATCAATCCCAGCGGTCAGGTCCTTGACGAGCTGGAGAGAGATGTCCTAAATGTGGGTCAGTTTACGCATCACTGCCCGAGAACCGCTTCATTGTCCTGTCTTGATCTCTATTTTTGCTCTCCGGATGCACAACCTGATTTTGGATCGGGGATAGGCGAGGAACTCCATGATAGTGATTACATTCCCATTCAAATATTTTCTGGGCTGCTGCCGCCTGAGACCACCCCGGTGGTCCGCATTTCAGGAAATGACTGATTTCTCTGTCTCAATCGAGGAGTTTAGGTCGGTGGATGAGGCCGTTGAGTTCTCCGACAACCTCATCACCGTGGGACTAAATGCTTTTCTTAGAACGTCTGGACGGCTCTCAAACAGAAGCGTTATGCCTACATGCGCTGTAAGCGCCGCCCGAACGATTTCACTGTCTATGAATTTCGTGTTACTAGGTCGAGGTTCCTGTATGTTTTGAAGCACGCTCGGCGCCCTTCCTGGTGGGCATACGCGTCTTCACTTAACTGGAACGCTCCTCTAGTAAAGATGTGCAAGCGAGTAAAGAGGATTCGGGGCAAGTTCTCTCAGGACCCCTCTGCCGTTCTCCAGTAGAATGGGACCGCAATCTAGGACTCCGTGGTAAAGTCCTTGACGACCTCTTCCTCCGGATTCTCTCGCCGGGATGCTGCTCCTCCAGCATTCAATGATAGTCGTGATGTCGCGGAAGGCCGCCAAATGGACTTTACTTCCAGACTAGGAGAACACTTGAGTCGAGTTCCGCTCTTGCTTCGTGCGTGAGCACCGTCCCTGGATCGGCCAATATCCCGTACGCCATGCTTCGACACCTGGGTGAGCGAGGCATAGCCTTTCTGTTAGATTAGTTTAACAGGATCTGGGAAGAGGGTATCCTCGCAGACTCCTGGAATATCGCGACTGTGCTCGCTTTTCGCAAACCCGGGGAGAGATTACTTTACCCCTGCAGGTTTCCACCTAATCTCTAACCTCCTACTTGTGAAAGTTGATGAAGAAATTGGTAAATGTTAGATTAGCTTCTTTTCTGGATAGCGGAGGCCACCTGCCTCCTGCCCAGTGCGGCTTGCGCAAGTTCCCCTTCACATCGGATGTTCTGCTCCGACTGGAAAATGCCGTCTGTAAGGCCTTCGTTCGTATACAGCACTACGCAACGGTGTTTTTGGATGTGGGAAAGGCCTATGATACCGTATGGCGATAAGATACCATGAAGACTGTTCACACGATTGGGGCGATGGGACGCCTCCCAATCTCTAAATTTTTGCGAGATCATCGATTCCGCGTGGGAAAGCCCTCTCCGGCCCAATATAGCAGGAAGAGGGTGTCCCACAGGTTAAGTGTCCTCAGTGTCACATTCCTTGCCCAGAGCATCAACGGTATCGCCTCTGTGCTGCCGGAAGATGTTCTTGTTACGCTCTACGTGGACGACCTTTCGAACTCTTTTGGCGCGGCCCAGATGCAAACTCTGGAGCGTCGACTCCAACAAGCATTGAACCGCGTCTTTCGCTATTCCGAAGCGCACAGGTTTCGATTTTCCTTGGCCAAGACTAAGGTAGGGCACTTCTGCCGCCATCCACGGCTCCATCCTGACCCAGACTTGTTTCTTAATGGGGTGCACCTGGAATTGGTTGAATCGCATCCTTGTGATCTATAGCGAGTCACAAAGCGCCCCGAGTGCTCTCGGGGCATTGGAATCTCCGCATTTCCTGGTTCGCGATTCCCGTGACACCCCGGTTTTCTCAAGACGGGTGGATGTCGATATTATCTACTGGATTCCTGGACATGTAGGAATTGCGGGAAATGAGCGCGCCGTTGAGGGCGCCAAAGATTCCGCCAAGACTCTGCGACCGGACCAGCGTTTCGCTCTAACTCAGCACTGACTACATGGCAGAAATACGGGCAGTTCTTCGGGCTGCTTGGCAAAGAAGATGGTGGGAAACGGTCGAAAGGAACGTGAAGTTGTGTGCCATTGCGCCGCGACTGTTGCAGCGGACCTACCTCTCAATGCCGCCAAGGCTTCAGGCTGCTTTTCTGTCGTCTCTGAATTAAACACCCTCGCGACGCACCGCCATTTGATGGAGGGTTCGCCTGCGCCTTACTGTAAAGACTGCGTTGTCACCCAGACTGTTCGGCACATTCTTGTTAAATGTCCCAGTTTGGGCGATTTCCACGTACGTTACCTGTCCCGGTACCGGGGTGGGTGGGGTCGCTACCGCCTGTCCCTTGTAGTCGGGACGAGTTCGTGCACACTAACCTGTTGACTTTTAGACTTTTTGGAGGAGGTCGGCCTTCTCCCCTTAATTTAAATAGCTAGGGTTTTTTTGAACCGCGTCTCTCGCTATGCCGAAGTGCACAAGATTCGGTTTTCCTTGGCCAAGACTAAGGATGGTGCACTTCTGCCGCCATCCACGGCTCTACCCTGAACTAGACTTGTTTCTTAATGGAGTACGCCTTGAAGTGGTTCAATCGTACCGTTTCCTTTGTCTTGTATTTGAACGACGCCTGGCCTATGAGGCTCATATTCACACCTTTAGGGTGCCAGCTGGTGGCAATACACCACTCGGTACGGGGGTTTACTCCACGTGCCCGGTTCGAAGACCAGATTATGATCTATAGCGACTCACAAAGCGCCTCGAGTGCTCTCGGGGCATTGCAATCTCTGTATCCCCTGGTTCGCAATATCCGTGACACCACCTGTTTTGGCAAGCTGAGTGGAGGTCGAGATTATCTTCTGTTGGGTTCCTGGACATTTAGAAATTGCGGAAAATGAGCGTGTCAAAGGGTCTGCGAGGAGTCGGTGACCTGACCATTGTTTCGCTCTTCCTCACATCGACTATATGGCAGGGATACAGACAGCTCTTCGGGCTACTTGGCAAAGAAGATGGGAGATGGTTGAGGAGAACTTAAAGTTGCTTGCCATTGCGCCTCTACTGTTCCCCAATGCCGCGAAGGCTTCAGGTTGCTTTCTGTCGTCTCCGAATTGTACACTCGCGGGACGTAGTGCAATTTGATGAGCGCTCGCCAGCGCCCTACTGTGAAAACTGCGTTGTTCCCTAGACTGTTCGGCACACTCTTTTTGAATGTCCCAGTCTGAGTGATCTCCGCGCATGTTTCCTGTCCCGGTGACGGGATGGGCGGGGTCGCTACTGCCTGTCCTTTGTACTCGGGACAAGTTCGTGCACATTGACTGGTGGTCTTATAGACTTTGGGGAGGAGGCCAGCCTTCTCCCCTTTATTTAACTAGTTTTTTGTTGTTTTTTCTTTGTAGGTCACACGTTTCTGCGCCGGGGGGAGGGGCGGACCTCTCTCCGACGCCGGGCTTGCTTCCTCCTCATCATTTTCCCTTTTTTATTGTTGTTGTTTTTTTGCATATTCTTATTTTAAAGTTGCCTAGTACTAGGCTGTCGTGAGTGCGGTCATTTGTGCCCAAGTGGGTAGTCGCCAGCTAGGCTCCTAAAATAAAAAAAAGGTCTTCTGAGAAATTAAAAAAATTGAGTGCAAATTGGTGATAAAACTGCTACTAATTTACATACATAGCCTCTTATCAGTATCAAAAAACGCTTGCCAACACTCTCATAGACCAAACTGCACAAGCAATAAACTATGGCAAATTATCATAAACATTAAACACACCATATGCATGAGTCCTATAGATATTTAGGTCCCAAACATTACACTCCAGCTACACAGACAACATTACAGCACTCAGACTACACTAAGGAGACTTGATATTTACAAGTATCTGCCACTAGACTTGAACTGCAGCTGCTACAGAACCTGATGACTAATTGCCTCCAGAAAGTGTGATATTTTATTGAAAGGTGTTTTTTTTCAGAGGCTTAAATCACAGAGGACAATATGATGGTGGTATTATAGTAGTTGGTTTGGTTGTCTGCCTCCCATCAACTCCCCAAATGTCTAAGCCCTTTCTTCTTTTCCAGGGTGTATGGAGAGTAGAAGATGAAGAGAGAGGACGATCCGGGTGTGGTAGTCGTATAGACTTGTATCGTGCCTCCCCATTCATCTCTGTATCCCCCTATAGCGTAAATTTGAAATATTAATGAAACTAATTTTGTTGAGGTGAAAGAGACTTTTTTGGGTAAATATGTAGACGAGCGGCCCGGCCGATAAGACGTACTATATTCGTCCGTTTTCCAAAATGTTTCACGTTTTTGGAGTAGATTTAAGGGGACGGCTCGCGTGGGGGTAAACACAAGGGGGGACTAAACTATGAATATCCTGAGTTTAATTAAATTGGGGGTGGTCTGGGGGCACAGCCCCCCAGTATAGAATCCCAATTGTTTATAGAATAATGTTCTGACGTTTACAGAGGTGAATGCTTTAACTACATCATGCCAGCGCCTTTAATCGTTTTGCGAATTATAATAGGGGTTGGGGGTGGGGTTATTTCGTCAGAAATGATTGATTTGAATTTTTATTTTTTTTGCCCACTTAATAGCTTTTTATTATCCTCCTTTGGAGTCATTTTTATTTGTCAATATATTTTTCCCCATTTTATTATTTTTATTACCTTCTTTTATACATTTAAATCTATTTAGCTGGATCATTTAAAGGAACTACTTTTTTGTTAGCAGTGTGGTGTGTCAAATGACTCATACAGACATCTTTTAAGCAGTGTGAAAATGGTATCGAATTGTTCCCTTTGTCCGTTCTCCATTTCGGAATTATTAACTCGAGTTTCTGATAAAGATAAATTGTTCACCTTTTTGGATGTTCATAATTTAGTTAAAATTAAAAGCGAATGCGACATTTGTGGCCGGGCATTAGATGTGAAATCTCAGTTTAAGTTCCTTGATAAGGAACTTAATAAAGTTTGAAAGTACTTGGAAACACCTTTTCATTTTTTTACTGCGGGACATTGCATTCATTTGCTACCCTCACGTGATACTTTGTGAGTTTTTCATTTCATATATGTATATATATATATATATATATATATATATATATATATATATATATATATATATATATATATATATATATATATATATATATGAATCCATTAAACCACATTGAAAGAGAAAACGGAATATTAGAGATGGTGAAGTGCAAATAGAGGAAAGAGTGATGTGGATGTTGAATAAAAGAATGGGAGAACTAGGGGCATTTGGTTGTTGTGTGGCCTCTACCCCACTGGGAACAGAGTTAATGGACACAAAAGGAGTGCCAAACTTGTACATACCCCCGTAAGAGATGTGGAACTTGCGTGGTCATGCAAGTGGTCATTCGATAGGTGGATGTTTGATGCAAGATCAAGGCGTGGATGGAGTTGAAAGGAAATGAGTAATTGCGAATGTTTCAAAGGTGTTTAGCGTGGCAGAACGTGCGTATTTCACTACTGAAAGAGAGTTTAATGCGTTACGTTTCTGTCTCAACTCATTACGGCCATTTCTGTATGCAGCACGATATGTTATGAAACAGATCACCAGCCATGAGGTTAGTGCAAGGACAATGGAAAATTTGAGTGATTTTTATTTTATAGTTGAGTATTTGCCAGGTGAAAGAAATGTAATTGCTGATTTGATGTCATGTTTGCACCATGTAATTTAAATGAGAGTGAGACTTAAGTATTTATCCTGAGTATTTGCCAGCAGGTGTAGTTGTAGGAAGAAAATGTAAAGGTGGAGGTGATTCTATGTTTGAAAGTGTGTTTGTTGTATGGTTTATGAGACTTGAAAGATGGATTGCCTGAGAAGGTGCCTGAAAGTGTGGATGTATCACGAAGGATGGTTATGGAAGAAGCGTGTAAAAGAGCACAACAATTGGAATGGAAAATTCGATTAAGTTAGAGAAGGAGTTAAGAAGTATGTGTATGCCGGGAGTGATGACATTTTAGGAAGTGATAGTGAGTAAGCTGTTTGGCGTGAGAGTATATGTACATTATGGTGTGGAGAAGCCCTCAGAGGTCACGGGGGGACTAGGCCAGATACGACAACCCCTGAGCTGCATCGGTTAGCTCTCAACTCTATTCGTACTCGAGAGGTGGCACCTGCCCCTAGACACAGTAGCCGTGTGAATAGCCCCCAAATTCATAACCTGTTCCCTCGCAGAGGCCCTAGACGCATCCGAACCTAGGCTCAGCTTTCAGCCTGAGCTCGACGTGCCCCACCAAATTGAGTCTAGGAGAATCACTCCCGACTGGGAGCTCGTCATCGCCCATCTCCAGGTATGGATTACCACCCCTAACACTCCCCTCCGTGCCCTAGACATCAAGCAACTTAGGTCCCTATTTATCCTCCATCGCCTCTGCAATTCCCTCCTACAACAGGAGCTTATCCACCTAAACACCAGTCTGCGTCTATACTACCTTGTCAGCCTCGTCAACTGGACCTACGCCCTCGAAGACGCCCACCTCCAGTCATCTCGGTATTGAGATTGACCCGGTAGCCTACAACAGGGCCACCCTTGCATACAAATATGGCTCTGCCCCACCACGAGGACGGGCCAGGCCTAAGTCTCGTGGCTGAAAGAAGGATGAATGGGCTAATAGGGAGGTCCTGTTTGGCCCGGATCCCCCCCCCCTCCCTAGCCCACCATGTATTGCTGTCTCTTCACCGTAGGGCCATTTTTCCATCGCCGTGGAGGTTGGGATCTCGGTTTCAGGTGACTGGTTTGGTTCCACTGAGGCCGATGAGGTCCTTACGGTGGAGGCGCCCTTATCCCGCCTCCCCTAATATCAGGGTTGCCGATAGGACTGATTGGGAGGAACTGGGGGACTTTCAGCTCGACGAGCAGGAGAGGTTGCTGGCATGGACCCTGGACTCGCCGCGGCCATTGAGGCCATTAACCTCGCTCTTCCCATACACCTCACAATGAGGAACTCATGACAGAGGACCATGGGCTGTGCGCTGCTATCGATGCAATTGAAGAACATGGCCCTCCTCCCTCTGCTCAATCCTCCTCCTCCTCAGGTTGAGTCGCGGTAGGGCGACGAAGACGCTGCCGACATCAGCGTATTTGATCCACTTGAAAGAAGAAATGCCATGGGTTGTCAGGGTCACATTTGTGACTTCATCCCTGGCACGGTCTGCACCGGCATGCGCCTTCCCTTCAACATCAGTAAGTCGGCCGCTGGTCGGTGCGACCGTAACCAGACGTTCTGCATCTGGCATTTAGGTCTCCGCTCAGCAATGCCACTTTACTGCGCCTGAAGATGTTGAAATTGGGAATCGGCGGGTAATTTTGACGGGGCGGCTGATAGGCAGCCGCCACGGTTTGGCTTCGCACTAAGGTTGTGATTTTGACACCCACGAATGATTCCTCGTAAGTCTGGTAGTGTCTTGTATGTAATGTTTTTTCGGATCGCGATGGCTGCGCCGTCGAATCGTTCCTGTGTGTGGTTTTTGCTGAACACATTGTAATTTGCTATTTTTAATGTTTGTCTCTGTGTTTATACTGTGTTCGGAGATGAGGATCAGGTCAGGGTCCACTGTATAGAATATGTTTCCGTAGGGAATGGATTTCCCTTCCCATCTGTTTATGTTTAGTGTGAGTATTTTTAATGTGTTGTTTGTGTTTTCCATGTTAATTTGTTTGGTGTACTTCTAGTTTATGCGAATGTGTGATTTCCTCTTTTACTTTTTATCACTTCTCATTTTTCTGTTTTTGATTTTTTTGTACTCTGCTTCACTTATGGTGAGGCAGGAGGCCTAATACAGTTTTATATTTGCTCTTATGAGCGCTTCTTCTATCAACGCTTCTTGTATCGATGCATCATGGGTCCATTTTAGTTGACCTGTTTTTATTCCCTCAACAATCTGTCTAATTTGGGGTCTTCTGGGAATGGGGTTAGATTTGTTCTGTAGAACTGCATACAAATTTCTTTTGCATCGTACTTGGTGGTGTGATGAGGAGCTTTACCCTTGCTCTTACTTCTCGACCCATCTACAATCTGTTTTTTATTCTTTGTTGAATCTTTAATAGTTTATTTTTATATGTTTCCTTTTACATGAATAGAATGTTTAAATTTTTAGAAGAATCTAAACCTATTAGACAAAATTTAATATATTCCATGATTTTATATTTTATTTTCTTGTATCTATTGATGACCCATCTATACTCTATAGCCTTTGTTGAATTATTAACAGTATGTGTAAATTGCACATGATAAGTCCAAATCGTGTGTGGCCAAGTGTGTCAATTGCGGAGAGCCGCACCCCGCTTCTTCGAAGCAATGTGGTGCATATCTCCTTGAGAAAGAAATCTTGGCCTTTCATGCCCAGGATCGACTCTCATTCCGCGAGGCTAAGGACTTAGTCCTGGCGCGCCCGGCTCTACCTGGGACATCTTATGCCTCAATGTTTAGAAAGATACCCTCTGCTCCAGGCCCATACAGGCCAACGAGCAAGGTTGTTTCCACGCCCATTCGGAGCCCTTCTGCAGGTTATACTCAACCCGGGTGCTGCCCTGGTAAAGCTGGAGGCACAAAGGGTTCATACCCAGCCCTGGCTAAAACCAGGTCTCCCCATCCCCCCTTCACCCAGTGAGACCGTTTCCCGTAAGGCTCTTCCTCACACCGACTACATGGCAGGAATACGGGCAGCTCTTCGGACTGCTTGGCAAAGATAATGGAAGACGGTCGAGGAGAACTTAAAGTTGCGTGCCATTGCGCCACGACTGTTCCCATGGACCTATCATCCAATGCCGCAATAGCTTCAGGTCGCTTTCTGTCGTCTCCGAATCGGGCACACTCGTGTGACGCATCGCCATTTGATGGAGCGCTCGTCAGCGCCCTATTGTGACGACTGCCTCGTCCCCCAGACTGTTCGTAACATTCTTGTTGAATGTCCCAGTCTGTGTGATACCTGTCCTGGTACCGGGACGGGCGGGGTCCCTACCACGTGCCCCTTGCACTCAGGACGGATTCGTGCATACCAATCTGTAGACTTTTTGGAGGAGGCCAGCCTTCTCCCCGTTATTTAAAATTCAACCTTGGATCGCGGTCTTCTTCAGCGGGGGAGGGTGGACTTTTTCCCGTCGATGGAGTTCGCTCTATATTTTTTTAATTTGTTTGTTTTTCTTTTGCTTTTTGTTTGTGTGTGTGTGTTTTGTTTTTTTTTTTAATCTGGCTTTTAATATAGCCTAGATTCAGGCTAGCTTGGGAACTGCGGCTTATGCCCTAGAAGGCAGTTGCCAGGTAAGATATATGAATTTAAAAAAAAAAAAATGTGAAGACTGTGTTTTCCCCCAGACTGTTTGGCTCATTCTTGTTGAATGTCCCAGTCTGGGCGATCTTCGCAAACGTTAGCTGTCCCGGTACTGGGATGGGGGGGGGGGAACTACTGCCTGTCCCTTGTCCTCAGGACGAGTCTGTGCACATTGACTGGTGGACTTGTAGACTTTTGGGGAGAGGCCAGCCTTCTCTCTTTTATTTAACTAGGTTTTTTTTTGTTTATATATATATATATATATATATATATATATATATATATATATATATATATATATATATATATATATATATATATATATATATAAACGGGAGGGTCCGTGAGGATTCGGACAGCTCCACTCACTCAATAATAAATATGACTCAAGCGTTGACTCTTGCTTTTGTAAAGTGAAAAACATCATATCAGTCGATACTCAGACTTTGATGAATGTTTTCTGGCAAAATTTTCTGCAAGTGAGAATTGAATTTTTTTAACATTTACGATGTAATTTTTGGTGGATCTTGTGTAAGATGTAGCAACTCCATTTTTATCATATTTAATGATTTTTTTTTCTGATTCTTTAGTTATCAATTGAGCAATTTATATGAAATATATCGCATTCAGCATATACTTTAGAAATGAGTTATTGATAATTTTCATGAAAAATGTAAATGAGGGACGATTCGTCCAGTTGTGTCCAGATCCTCCGGATACTAATAAAATTAAAAAAGTAAATGCTATTGCACTTAGCATCTATATTTATACTAGCCTATGCACTTATAAATAAGTGTTCCGAAATATAATGGTTTTTTTCTTCAGACGAAGAATTCTCTGATGAATTTGAAAGCTCTAGAGTCGTGAGCCAGTTTGTTGAAATATCACCTTTGAAAGATGATTTTGTCTTGATTGAGTTGCAAACAAAGAATAAAGTCAAGGTTTGTTATGTAGGCAAACTGCAAAGTAATGAAGATGGTAACGGGGATTTAAATGTAGCATATCTACGACTATCTCAAAACCGTGAAACAGGAAACACATTCAGATATCCTGATATTCGGGACGAATCTGTGGTAAATAAGCAACACATTTTGGGAGTGCTTCCTACTCCTCATATTCAGAAAACTAAAAGATCTTCTGGTTTATATAAATTTTGCATTTCTTTTCAAAATTTTATACTAGGAGATTGGCCTAATTGTTTCTGTTCTGAAATTGCAACATGAATGTAGAAAAAGATTCTTTCCTTTTTTTTTTTTACTTAATAAGAATGTGAAAAATTATATATTTTCTTATTTTTTATGGCAATAAACATTTCTGCCTGACTCCCAGTTATTATTTCCTTCTAAGTAAAACATTAGGCCTTCTAAAATTAGAATGTGACATATGGACAGACCCTCTTATCTGAATGTACTGGACCACCTGCCTCCTCAGGAGCATCCGGACAATTTTGTAAGAATTTTGTGGAAATCATCATTCTCTTATTTATTGGTATAAGGCTACATCATTATTGCACAACTTAGAGAAAGGGTGATAGAATGTACAAACTAAAAAATGTCATAGAATTGTATTTATAGTATTATTGCAATTATTTTTTTGAAAATCGTAAAGACCTTCCTGGTTCTCCCATATATATATGTATATATATATATATATATATATATATATATATATATATATATATATATATATATATATATATATATATATATATAATATTGAGGATAAATCCCAGAGCCACGAGAAACGGATGTAGCAACTTTTAATTTTTCACTACGTTTCGAAAACTACAAGTTTTCATCTTCAGGCTAGAATAAGTTTACAAAGTTAATATGTATGAAGAAAACTTGAAAAGGCCAACAAGATATTATTTTAAAGGTGACCAATTACAAAATATCAGTAGAAAGTACTACAAGATAAATTAATCAACCGAGATAATGACCAACGAAAAATTCAAACAACCATTTACAGAAAAAAAAACATTCACAGGACTAGGTTTGAACTACTTTAGTTTTTGTGATTTCGGATATAAAATATCCACAGTAAAAACTTTAATACATAGAAGTTTCTCGCTATCATCCACTTACCAATCAATCCATAATGAATTTATTTTTCTTAGGAAGTATTTTATAAATAATTTATTTCCTTCTGACCTATATGATAGAGTTTTTAAACAGCTATTTGATAATCTCATTGACCCCCCTCAACCCTGCATAAAAGTTCCTAAAATGCCCATATATTTACTAATTTCCGAGATGGGGTTTTTAAACGATACTTTTAAAAGAAAAATCCTATTCATTTTTAAAAGATATTTTCCCCAAATCAACCCCAAAATAGTTTTTAGAAACAAACTATCGATAGGAAGTTTCTTTAACAGTAAAGATCCTATCTCTTTGGAGTTCCACAGTGATAATGTCTATTTATTTAAATGTCCCAGTTGTACTGGAGCCTCTTACATTGGTAGCACTGTTAGGTCTCTTGGAGCTAGGTTCTCTGCTCATATCGGGATTAGTTGGCGCACAAGCAAAATATTTAATAGAAAGGAAAAGTCTTCTATTAGGGAACACACCATAAGCTGTAAAACTGACATTTCTATGGAGAATTTTAAAGTATTAGCCTTTAACAACAACAAACATTGCCTAAGAACCCTCGAATCTCTATATATAAAACACTACAAACCTACACTCAATGAAGATATAAGTGCAATATCATTATTAATTAACTAATTTTAACTACAGTTTATTAGTTGGTTTGCCGTTTAATAAACCAAGCGTCAATGTAACCTATATATACTAGCCCCTTGTTAAACCTACCATTCACTCTCTAGGATGGATCCGCTTTAGTAAGTGCCCAAATTTTCCGTTTTTATATTAAATGTTTTTTAACTCTTACAGTCTTTACAAAATTAAAAAAAAGTTTAAATTTATTATCTTTAAATAATGCCAGGTCAATTTCTCTTATAGTTTGTAATTAATTTCTGCAATAATCCTTAAATTTAAGAACTAATTTTTGAGTCAGTCTTAAAGCAAATTTAACTGTTGCCAAGTCATATTTAATTTAACTTGCAGTACTTTCTACTGATATTTTGTAATTGGTCACCTTTTCAAGTTTTCTTCATATATATTAACTTTGTAAACTTATTCTAGCCTGAAGATGAAAACTTGTAGTTTTCGAAACGTAGTGAAAAATTAAAAGATGCTACATCCGTTTCTCGTGGCTCTGGGATTTATCCTCAATATTAAATGCAGGCTTCACGGCCGAGCTCCATATGGATATATATATATATATATATATATATATATATATATATATATATATATATATATATATATATATATATATATATATATATATATATATATATATATATATATATGAGGAATTAAACCACATTCTCCGAAGACAATTTAATTCAGAACAGTTTCGGTGTATCTCACACCTTTTCAACTGACACTGGGTAGAAAATATAAGAGAAGTGCATATAAGCATAACACAGGATCCCCTCTTCTTTTTTTTCTTTTTTCCCCCAATCCCCTACTTGTGGCTAATCTGGGGGGGCGGGGGTAGGCCTAAACATATTAAAATGTCAGCCCTTCAATATGTTTAGGCCTCCCCCCCTCCCCCCAGATTAGCCACAAGTAGGGGATTGGGGAAAAAAAGAGGGGATCTTGTGTTATGCTTATATGCACTTCTCTTATATTTTCTACCCAGTGTCAGTTGAAAAAGGGTGCGAGATACACCGAAACTGTTCTAAATTAAATCGTCTTCGGAGAAGGTGGTTTAATTCCTCATCTTTTCTTGCGATATTGCATTAATTTTCATCATCATATATATATATATATATATATATATATATATATATATATATATATATATATATATATATATATATATATATATATATATATATATATATATATATATATGAAATGAAAAACTCACAAAGTATCACGTGACGTGAGGGTAACAAATGAATGCAATGTCCCGCAAGAAAAAATGAAATGATTAAATGGTGTTTCCAAGTAGGAGCACTTTCGAACTTTATTAAATTCCTTATCAAGGATAACTACAAGACATAATATTATATTAAAGGTATATATACGAAATAAAAGTATAAAAGACCGTCACAAAAACAAGAAATCACTAATGAGGATGACGGAAGGGGAAAGGTAAAGATTCAAATAAAGTATTACAAGAAGCAAGTAGTAAGGTCAAACTGAGAAGACGGAGAGGGTAACAGATTAAAAGAAAAGGAGATAGCCTAACGAGGTGGAGATTATAATACACGAGGAGCGAAAGAGTGGGGAAAATACAATGTTCATAATAGAGCAGTGAGAATTAAAATAAAAAATAAAAATGGGGCCACATAACTAAAGATTGTATATATAAATAAAAACAGAAAAGGAGATAGCCTAACGAGGGAGATTATAAGACACGGAGAGCGAAAGAGTGGAGAAAATACAATGTACATAATAGAGCAGTGACAATTAAAAAAAAAATGGGGCCACATAACTAAAGATTGTAGATAAAACTAAAGACAAAAGTCAACTAATTTCTTTAAGTATTAGTCTTTTAATTATAGCATCTATTTTAAAAATATAAGCCAGGGTAAAGGTTAAAATTATCACATTGGCTTATAAAAGCACATTCAATGATATTCCTTTTTATAGGGTCATTGGAACCATAAATAAATTTTGCCGAGTTCCAGTTAATTAGATGGTCCTTATCTGACATGAGGACAAAGAAAGCACTGTTATCTTTACCTTCCCCCTTCCGTCTTCCTCATTGGTGATTTCTTGTTTTTTAGGCAAACTTTTATACTTTTCTTTCGTATATATACCTCTAATATATTATGTCTTGTAGTTATCCTTGATAAGGAACTTAATAAAGTTTGAAAGTCCTTGGAAACACCATTTCATTTTGGTAGATTAGCGACTAGGCCGAAAAAGTGTTTTTATGGTAAATATTTTCGTTCACCTCTACCGGAATATTCATGCGCGTTTGAGTCGTCCAGCGTCAGACCCCACCCCCATTATAATTCACAAAACGATTAAAGGCGCTGACATGATTTGGTTAAATCATTCACCTCTGTAAACGTTAGCACATTAGTCTATAAACAATTAGGATTATATACTGGGGGACTGTGCCCCCCAGACCCCTCCCTCAATTTAATGAAACTCAGGATCATCGTGGTGTGGTCTCCCAAGTGTGTTTACCCCCACACGAGCCGTCCCCTTAAATGTACTCCAAAAACCTGAATCATTTTGGAACACGGACGAAATAGTACGTCCCATCGTTCGAGTCGCTAATCTACATATTTACCTTCATTCTTTCCTGCAGGACATTGCATATATATATATATATATATATATATATATATATATATATATATATATATATATATATATATATATATATATATATATATTCTATTGAAGTCCACAGCTGTGGCAGCGTTAGTAATTTTAACTTGTATTTTCTCTTAATATTTATTACAAGTTTTTTAACGGGGTCGTTGAGGCGAGAACAAACATCCGTGAATGACATTCTTTATTCCTAGACGTCTTTCGACCATGTTAGGTCATCTTAAGGAAATGAACAGAAATGGAATTATGAAATGAAATGAAAAGAGAGGTGGGAGACAAAGAACAACTCTTCTGACCCTCTCCCCACCCCCTTGGTGCTCATGGAGTGGCCAATGAGGGAAGGAAGGGGAGGCCCGGTATTCCTTTATAGAGCCCTATAGTCAGCCTGTCTAGAGCCAAAGTAGGCTCCAAGCACTGTGCTGTGAGTACGGAGGTTAGGAAGGAGAGGGAGAGCAAGGAGAAGGTTTCAGGATAGGACAGCGAAGAAAATAGTAGGAGACAAAAGTGGACTTAGTCATTGGACCTACAGCTTAACATGGAATCCGAACCGCGATGTGTCGCTTGTCTCTAACTATAAATATAACAGTTTATTGTGACCCCTGTCCCACGTATCACCGTGAATATCATGTGCGAACGATAGTAGAAAAAAAACGAATAGATGCTGAAGGCTAAAGGAAGTAAGAATTTTGCAAAGAGATGCTAATTGCCTGGAGGTCAGGCTTATCTCTGTCCATTTTAGGTAGTATAGCTAGCGTGATAAAGTTAGAAAGTAATATTGGTATTTATGCGGCGTTCAAACCGTTATTAGTAAATATTGTTACTAAAAACTGATGTAGGTGTCTATCTCTCTATCTATTCATTCCTATCCTAGTTATAATTGACTATATGCTATTCTCTAGTTTGCTTCGGTTAATTAATTACTCTTAGTCGTCGTCGAGTATTAATCTTTTTCTAAGCGTAGATTTCTTCTTCTTCTCCTCCCTCATCTATCCTTGGGAAACATGGGAATAACCCGTGTGATCTCCATCCTTCTCTCTGGGCAATTTGGTTGGTTAATTCAACTCCTACTTCCTTCTGTGTCTTTTCTAAGACAACCCTTGCTCTTTAAGCAAATATTCTGTTAAGTGGCTTTATCCTAGCCTCACTATGCAGGTCTCGTAGTCTTCTTCTTTCTCCTCTTCCCTTGGAAAAATAGGGTCACCATGCCCATGAATGAAGACCAAAAAACACAACAAAATCTCTTCCCATTTCAACTTGTTCATCAACAGAGCCGCCCTCGGGCAGCTCCACAGAAAAAAATGGAGGTCCCCCTCCCCCCTGTGCTTGCGCAGGGGACCCTCCAAACTTCTCTAACCGGAGAGGAGGCTTACTCCTCTCCTAGGCCTATGGGTGTAGGGGACTCTCCCATCACCCCCTTCTCTGGAGATGCTTTTGGGCACCTCCCTTTTACCAGGCCGCAGTCCCCCATTTTCTTTCTAAACGGACACCCAAGAAAGCCAGCAGGCAGCCCATAGCTGACCGTTCCCCATTAAATCGGGTCGGTAGGGCAAACCCCTTAGGGGGGAGAGGGAAGCCTGCCCCTTAGGTCACTTTCCTCAAAAGACTTGCTAGCAAGAATATTAAACCTTGCCGGGGTCAAAGCCTGTGCCTCAAAGACGTGACTTGTGACAACGCTGCTAACGGGACTTGTGATGTCCTGGGGGGAGGGGGGAGGGCCAACTGAAGGCCGCCCCTGGGATAAACATGGTCCTTGAGGCAACCCAGCCTCAGACAGTAGGGCCTTCCATTGGGGTGAATCCGGGGTCGGCGCCAAGCACCAAACCCGAATCCGCCCCTATGCAGGGTCCTCCTCAAACGGCTAGGGTTTCCAAGGCAGTACAAGGAGGGGAGGAATCTCCTCCGACCGGTGCCCCTACGACTACCAGGACCTTCTCCATTTCGGAGAAGGCCCTGGCTGAGGCCGGTCCTCCTGGCCTAGGGGCTCTTGCCGGTGGAGGGGAGAAACGGGTTAATTCCCCACTCTCCTCTCATAAAAATAAAAAAATAAGAAAAAGACTAAGAAGACTCGGGGCTCCTCTCCATCCGCGGGGGCTGCGCGGACGAATGGGTCTGCTGCCACTTTAGTAAGCGACCAAACCAAGATCGGCACATCCGGCCACTCTGCCCCCCGGGTACGGAGCCCCTGACTATGACCAAAAGTGCACAGGGTGGAGCCTCGATAACATCGGGGCCCCCTCATTCAGAGGCTACCTGGCATTTTCGAGCCCGATGTCTTTAAACGCTTCCTCGTTATTTGCTCCACTGATGGCACCATGTTGGCCAAGGGCAACATGATCCATCAGTGGAGAGTATTAGCTAGTGTAATTGGTAGAGAGCCGAAGGTGACCCGTTTCTCGGACGGGAGCCTTCTGGCAAATGCGGCGAATCCCTCAGAGGCGGCCAAGATAAGTGCTCGTTGGACACTTGATGGCCTCCCGGTAAGTGTGACGCCGCACTCTACAATGAACTTTGTGAAAGTAGTTTATGCGACGGAATTCGTTGACTACTCCATAGAGGACATCACCTTAGAGCTAGCCGACCATGGGGAGGTCAAGGTCGAACGTGTGATGAGAAAACAGGGAGGGGCCTCGAGACCCACCCCTACACTCTTCGTCACATTCGACTGAGACAAGCTCCCTGAGTCGGTGCGTGCCGGTTGATACCGCTACCGCGTGAAGGCATTCGTGCTACCGCCGTGGCGATGCTATTACTGTCACCGCTTCGGCCATACGAATCGTTCATGTAGACGTGCAATGTTGGGGTCACCCGAGGTCTGTGTAAATTGCTCCAAGGCCGCACACGATAAGTCTAAATCGTGTGTGGCCAAGTGTGTCAATTGCAGAGAGCCACATCCAGCTTCTTCAAAGCAATGTGGTGCGTATCTCCTTGGGAAAGAAATCCTGGCCTTTCAGGCCCAGGATCGACTCTCATTCCGCGAGGCAAAGGATTTGGTCCTGGCGCGCCCAGCTCTGCCTGGGACGTCTTAAGCCTCAATGGTTAGAAAGACATCCTCTGCTCCTGGCCCATCCAGGCAAACGAACACGGTTTTTTCCGCGCCCATTCGGAGCCCTTCTGCGGGTTCTAATCAACCCAGGCAACATGGGTTGATTAGACACAAAAAGTTCAAACCCAGCCCCGGCTAAAGCCAGGGCTTCCCCCCTTCTCCCAGCGTGACCGTTTTCCGTAAGGCGAAACGGCCACACGCCTCCATGGAGTCGTTTAATTCACAGCAGGCAACACCCCTGAGGTTAGTCGCCAGGACATTTTCTAGGGTTCCTAAATTTGTCCCCCGAAAGGAGGACAGAAACAAAGGAGCTTCGGCTCCTTCGCCCACTCCTAGTAGTCGGCTGAGTGGCTCGAAGACGGTAGATCCTCGAAAAGAGGGTCCTCCACCTCCGAAGCAACCCACGCCTGAGATTTTGAGGCAGAGGGAGGAAAAGACTCGCATAGCGAGCACAACCTCCCACAATAAGTCCTCGAAGGCGACAGAGCCTTGAGCGCTTTGTTCGGGCAACATCGCCCGGGGTTCTGCTCCGGAAAGCCTACGAACAATCCCGTAAGGTTCTTCATTTCGTGTATTTCAGGAAATGGCTGAACTCTCTATCTAAGTCGAGGAGTTTAGGTCGGTAGATGAGGCCGTTGAGTTTATCTCCGGTAACCTCATCACCGCGGGCCTGACTACTATTCCCAGAACGTTTAGCCGTTTTGCATGAAAAGGGCTCCCGTAGTGGTCAGCCGAGTCTGAGACTGTCCTCATACAGAAGCGTTATGTCTAAATAATTTCACTGTCGGTGAATTTCGTCGGGCTAGAGCTATGTTCTGGTATATTTCAAAGTACGCCCGCCGCTGTTCTTGGCGGGCATACGGGTCTTCAGTTAACGGGAAGACTCCTCTAGCAAAGGTGTGGAAGCTAGTTAAAAAGATTCGGGGCAATTTCTCGCATGACCCCATCCCGTTCTCAAGAAGACTGGGACCGCAAACTCGTACCCCGCTTCCGTGGCGGAATCCTTCACGACCGCTTTCTCCGCATTCTCTAAGTGGGATGCTGCTCCGCTAGGATTCAATGCACGTCGTCATGTCGCGGAGAACCCTTCAACGACAGGTTTACTGTGAGTGAGTTGCGTTCCGCTCTTGCTTCGTGCGTGGACACCACCCATGGTTCGGACGATTTTTCGTACGCCATGCTTCGACACCTGGGTGAGCGAGGCATGGCCTGTCTGTTAGATTTGTTCAACAGGAGCTGGGTGGAGGGTCTCCTTCCCCCAGATTCCTGGCGAATCGCTACTGTGCTCGCCTTTCGCAAACTGGGGAGAGATCACTCTACTCCGGCCGGTTTCCGCCCAATCTCTCTAACCTCTTGCGTGTGCAAGTTGATGGAGAAATTGGTAAATGTTAGATTAGCCTTTTTCTTGTACAGCAGAGGCCATCTGTCCTCTGCACAGTGCGGCTTCCGCAAGTTTCACTCCACGTCGGATGCTGCGCTCCGAATGGAAAATGCCATCTTCGAGGCCTTCCTTCGTAGACAGCACTACGCTAGTGTTTTTCGATCTGAAGAAGGCCTATGATACCGCATAGCAATACGGTATCATGGAGACTCCACACGATGGGGGCGAGGGGACGTTTCCCAATGTCTATATGTAAATTTTTGCAGGATCGTTGATTCCGCGTACGGGTGTGTGGGGGGAAGCCCTCTCCGACCCAATGGAGCAGGAACAGGGTGTCCCCCAGGGAAGTGTCCTCAGTGTCACACTCTGTGCCCTAAGAATCAACGGCACCAACTCGGTGCTGCCGGAAGATATTCTCGCTACGCTCTACGTGGACGACCTTTCGGTCTCTTTTGACGCGGCCCAGATGCTAACTCTGGAGCATCGACTCCAACAGGCATTGGACCGCGTCTCTCGCTATGCCGAAGCGCACAGGTTTCGGTTTTCCTTGGCCAAGACTAAGGTGGTTCATTTCTGCCTCCATCCACGGCTCCATTCCGACCCAGATTTGTTTCTTAATGGGGTGCACCTGGATGGGATTGAGTCGCACCGTTTCCTTGGTCTTGTATTCGACCAATGCCTCACCTGGGAGGCTCATATTCGCAGCCTTAGGGTCTCTTGTACCCGCGCCATGGACATTCTCCGTTCCGTGACGTTCAGCGCTTGGGGCGCTGATAGGGCTACTGCCTTACTTTTTTATCGATCCTTTGTTCGATCGAAGCTCGACTACAGATGCGAGTTTTATGCATCCGCAGCCGAGCGTTTATTGCGGAAGGTGGACTCGATTCACCACACTTGCCTTTGCCTTGCGACCGGTGCCTTCCGCACTTCCCTCATTGAGAGCCTACTCGTCGATGCTGGGGAGATGCCAATCGCTCTACGCCGCGTACAGTGCATCATTTGCCTGTATGCGTGAGCCCGGTGCCTCCCTCAGTCTCCAACAGCTCTCACTGCATCCGCAGCTGATTTCGACGGTGCCTATCCCGCCGATAGACGCCAGTCACATCCTAAGCCCTTTGGGTTTAGCGCCAGGAAACTGCTTCGAGGGCTAGGTATAGCTATCAGGCCGGTGGCGCCCCTGGTTCTGCCCAGTACGGTACCCTGGAGGGTACCACATTTGGCTATTTGTCGCCACGCCTCTGCTCCCAAAGCTTGTACAGCGCCGGGACTATTGCGTTCGATCTTTTTGGAGCACACCTCGTGTTACGCTGGAACCGTGCCAGTGTATACGGATGGCTCCAAGTCTGAAGAGGGAATCGGCTTGCCCTCTGTTTGAAGTCAACGGGGCTCTGCCAGGCGCTGCGTCTGTTTTCACGGCCGAGCTCTTGCCAATACATCACTCGGTACGTGAGATTACGTGACGTGCCCGGTTCGGAGACCGGATTGTGATCTATAGCGACTCACAAAGCGCCTGAGTGCTCTCGGGGCATTGGAATCTCTGCATCCCCTGGTTCACGAGATATCCATAACGCCATGGTTTTGGCGAGCCGGGCGGATGTCAAGATTATCTTCTGCTGGGTTTCTGGACATGTAGGAATTGCGGGGAATGAGCGCGCCGATGAGGGCACCAAAGAGTCCGCGATGACTGCCACCGGACTAGCGTTTCGCTCTTCCTCACACCGACTTCATGGCAGGAATACGGGCAGCTTGGCAAAGAAGATTGGAGACGGTCGAAGCCACTTAAAGTTGCGTGCCATTGCGCCGCGACTGTCTCCATGGACATATCCCCAAATCGCCACTTGACGGAGCGGTCGCCTGTCGATTATCCCAGTCTGGGTTATCTTCGCGCACGTTACCTGTCCCGGTACCGGGATGGGCGGGGTCGGTACCGCCTGTCCCTTGTACTCGGGACGAGTGCGTGCACCTTGACTGGTGGCCTTTCAGACTTTTGGGGGGAGGCCGGCCTTCTCCCTTTCATTTAACCATTTTTTTGTTTTATTTTCTTCCCTTATGGTTTGCACGTTCCTGCGCCGAGGAGGACCTCCCTTCGACACAGAAGCTTGCTTCCTGCTCGTTGCCTTTTCCTTTTTTTAATTTTTGGTGTTGGGTTTGGGTTTTTTTTTGTGCGTGTGTTTTTGAATTTGTTTTTAAAGTAGCCTAGTACTAGGCAAGTTTGAAATACGGCGACTAATGCCCAAGTAGGCGGTCGCCAGATGAGCTCTTAAAAAACAAAAAAATCTCGTTAACAACGGCTACCGACAAGAATCCATCGATGCCACCATGAAAGAGTAAATGAACTTGGCTGCTGGCCCTGGCGTCAGGTCTACTCCGAAGAAAGGTAATATCGACCTTTACTACAAGGTCAATATGAACACCGGCTACCGTGAAGACGAAATGACTCTCAAAGCGATTCTCCATCGTAACGTGACCTCAACCGACCCTAATACGGATATTAATTTAATTATATACTACAAGACCAAGAAACCAAGTAGTTGCATCATGAAGAACAGCTGTCTCCCTCCAACGAGCGAAATCCAGGAGACTAACGTCGTGTACGAATATTCGTGCAAAGTCGGTGACTGCAAACACCACAATTCAAAGTACATCGGCGTAACCTCCACAAAGCCTGTCAAGGCGACTGACAACTCACCTTCAAGATGGCGCGATTAAGAAACACGCCCACTCTCATGGCACTAAGTATTAACATGCAAATACTTGATGAAGGCGAGACAAGACTGATTAACCGGGAGTGGGAAAGCTAAGAAACAATAGCAATAGTAATCCGACCACTAATGATTACGAGTAGTCTAATCTGATTACCTTACATTTTAGTAAGGCATACTTGGATAAAATATGAGTATTTCGCGTCCACTTTGTGCAGGTGTGTTTCGAGCCTATTGAATTCAGCACAAAACCTAATTATGGTGTTGTTCAACCACTACACCATTATAAATTGGCTACCTATTAATTAGGTAACACCAGATCCTTTCCTAGAAGATAAGTCGATATATGGAATTATATACTAGACCCGTTTAATCGGGTTCTCCTGCGACAAATGACAAACCATCTAAGTCCCAGTGCAAGAAAAAGGATTCATCTCCCGAAACATGCTTAAGGTTTCTAGTTTCAGTCCTTCCCTAAGCTATGTTGCTTCTCGGGTGGACGTCGGTCAGGGCAAGCCTCAACTCATCACCTTGATGCCAAGTCACGGGGCTAACCTCCCTAGTGGACAGTGTCAGCTTAAAAAGCATCCGGACCTAGATTCGAACGACCGACCCAGCGATTGCCAGGCAAGCGCGCTAATCACTATACTAGGCGGGCGGCTGGATTGCTAGTATAGCGTGCAAGAAAGTGCAGGTGAGCGGATAAAAAGCTTCGTTTGAATGAGTCTTTTTTGAGACTCAGGATGGCCGAGTGGATTCGCCACTGGCTAACAGTGGTCCAGCGACGCGGGAAGCTGTTCGCAACTCGCCTACGCTATTATTTTTTCTTTGACCTTTTCCTACTCCCCTCAATCTACCATGGTGTCCAGACCCGGGAGGGGGAGCGTTAGCCCTTGGATAACATTTCCAAACGGGCTCTCTTCATTTCTTCAAAATACGCTCGGCTTCTAGCAGGAGGGTTGTATAGCGTGCGAGAAAGTGCAGGCGAGCGGCGCAAAAGCTTCGTTTGAATGTATTTTTTGAGACTCTGGATGGCCTAGTGGATTCGCCACTGGCTAACAGTGGTCCAGCGACGTGGGAAGCTGTTCGCAACTCGCCTACGCTATTATTTTTACTTTGCCCCTTTTCCTACTCCCCTCTATCTACACTAGGAAGCATGCGGCACATGATACCCAACACACGGACAATGATTCACCGGTGGTAGCCATAAACACCACGAATGATTCCTCATCAGTTCTTCGTGTTGGCTATACATGTCTTCACTTAATGGGAAGAACCCTCTTTCAGAGGTGTGTAAGCAAGTCAAAAGGATTCGGGGCAAGGTGTCACAGCTCAACTCCTGCCGTTCTTCAGGAGGATGGGACCGCAATCTCGGACCCCTCGTCTGTGGAGGAGATTTCACGTCGGTTTTTTCCGCATTCCCTAGCCGGGGTGATGCTTTACTAGCATTCCATATACTTCGTGATGTCGCTGAAGTCCACCGACCTGACTACACCTTTAGAGGAGGAGAACATTTAGTGAGTTGCGTTCCGCTCTCGATTCATGCACGCGCAACCCTTGGTAAGAATGAAGTCCCGTATGCCATGCTTCGAGACTTAGGTGACCGAGGTATGACCTTTTTTTTAGATTTCTTCAACAGGGTCTGGACAGGGTATACACCCAGACTCATGGCGAATCGATACTGTGCTCGCTTTTCAGGAACCGTGAGAGATCACTCTACACCGGCTGGTTTCCTCCAAATCTCTCTATCCTTCGGCGTGTGCAAGTTGTTGATGGAGAAATTGATAAATGTTAGATTAACCTGTTTCCTTGACAGCGAAGGCCACCTTTCTTATGCACAATGCGATTTTTTTGTTTTTAAATTTTAAGAGCTCATGTGGCGACTGCCGACTTGGGCATTAGTCGCCGTATTAAAAACTGCCTAGACTATGCTCCTTTAAAATAAGATGAAAAAAAAACAACCCCAAAACCAACACTAAAAATAAAAAAAAGGCAACGAGCAGGAAGCAAGCTCTGGCGTCGGAAGGAGGAGCGCCTCCCTCCAGCGCAGGAACGTGCGACCAATTAAAATAACCAAAACAAACAAAAAAAACCCAACTAGTTAAATAAAGGGGAGAAGGCAGGCCTCCCCCAAAGTCTATAAGTCAACCTGTAAATATGGACGAACTCGTTCCGAGTACACGGGACAGGCAGGGGCAACCCCGCTCATCCCGGTACTGGGACAGGTAACGTGCGCGGAGATCACCCAGACTGGGAACAACGCAGTCTTCACAGTAGGGCGTGGGCGAGCGTTCCAACAAATGGCGGTGCATTCCGCGAGTGTGTCCAATTCGGAGACGACAGAAAGCATCCTGAAGCCTTGGCGATGGGAAAAGTGGCGGGGCAATGGCACGCAACTTTAAGTTCCCTTCAACCGTCTCCCATCTTCTTTGCTAAGCAGTCTGAAGAGCTGCCCGTATTCCTGTCATGTAGTCGATGTGAGGAAGAGCGAAACGTTGGTCCGGTCACCGCGTCCTAATTGGCGCCCTCATTCCCCGCAATTCCTGTATGTCCAGGAACCCAGCAGAAGATAATATCGACATCCTCCCGGCTTGCCAAAACCATAGGGTCACGGATATCGCGAAGCAGGGGATGCGGAGATTACAATTGCCCGATAGCACTCATGGCACTTTGTGAGTCGCTATAGATCACAATCCGGTCTCCGAACTAGGCACGTCGCGTAATCTCGCGTACCGACTGGTGTATTGCCACCAACTAGGCGGTGGAGACAGACGGAGAGCCTGGCAGAGAACTCTGATTTCAAAAAGAGGGGATACGGCATGGAAGCCGATCCCCCCTTGGGACTTGGAGCCATGCGTATACACTGGCACAGTTCCAGCGTGACACGAGGTGTGCTCCTAGAAGGTCGAACGCAATACTCCCGGCGCTGTAGAACCTTTGGGATCAGCGGCGTATCGACAAATAGGTAAATGTGTTACGTTCCAGGGAGGCGTCCTGGGCAGAACCAGGGGTGCCACCGGCCCGAGAGCTATACCTATCTCTGGTAGGAGTTTCCTCACCCTAAACTCAAAGGGCTTAGGGTATGATTGGCGTCTCTCAGCGGCATAGGGACCGTCGAAATCAGCTGCGGATGCAGTGGGAGCTGTTGGCAACCGAGGGAGGCGCCGGGCGCGCGCGTACAGGCGAATAATGCAGTGTGTATGGCGTAGAACGTTTGGCATATACGCAGCATCGACTAGTAGGCTCTCAATTGGGAAAGTGCGGAAGGCAGTAGCCCTATCAGCGCCCCAAGCGCTGAACGTCACGGAACGGAGAATATCCATGGCACGGGTACAACAAGGAAAGAAGGTACCCTAGGAGACCTTACGGTCCATTCAAAGAAGGCACCTTTGGACTATCAATCGAGCAGGCACATGACTGCTCAATTGTTTTGCGTCCCTAAACGGCCACTTTTCAAGACTTTGTCTAGTCTTGACTTGAACTGGTCAACAGATTCACTGTTGACAACTTCCACTGGAAGTGCGTTCCACTTACCGCAGATACTGTAGGTGAAAAAATTTCCACACAGATTGCGGTTGTAACGCTTCAGTTCAAGTTTGAAGCCGTGATTGCGCGTTCTGTTCTCACTCAGTGTGAAAATATCCCGGTAGTCAACATTGTCGAACCCTCGAAGCATTTTGAAAACTTCGATGAGCTGACCACGCAGTCTACGGGTTTCCAGCGAGAACAGATCTAATTCCCTTAGTCTATCCTCATAACTTTTATGTCGGATAGAGGGAATCAGTTTGGTTGCCCTAGCTTGTACGCGTTCCAACCTTGCGATGTCCTTTCGAAACGAAGAACTCCAAAATTGTACGGCATACTCCAGGTGCGGCCGAACGAGGGAGTTGTACAGACAAAGTACTATCTCCTTGTTACGGTATCCAAACTGGCGCTTTATGTAGCCTAACATCCTTTGGACTTTCTTCTCTGCCTCGATGCACTGTTTCGAGAACTTGAGGTCGCTAGTGATAGTAACACCCAAGTCCTTCTCAGTGTCACTCGAATCAAGAGCAGTGCCATTAAGGATATAATGAGATTGGGGGTTTCTGTGGCCGATATGCATTACTTTGCTGAGAATATGAGCCTCCCAGAACGAGGAAACGGTGCGATTCAACCACTTCCAGGCGTACACCATTAAGAAACAAGTCTGGGTCAGGGTTTAGCCGTGGATGGCGGCAAGAGTGCACCACCTTAGTCTTGGCCAAGGAAAACCAAAACCTGTGGGCTTCGGCATAGCGAGAGACGCGGTTCAATACCTGTTGGAGTCGACGCTCCACAGTTGGCCTCTGGAGCACGCTCAAAAGAGATCGAAAGGTCGTCCAGGTAGAGCGTAGCCAGAACATCTTCTGGCAGCACCAGTGATACCGTTGATGCTCAGGGCAAGAGTGTGACAATGAGGACACTTTCTTGGGGGACACCATTTTCCTGCTCTATTGAGACGGAGAGGTCTCAATATTCAGATATAAACATTGGGAGGCGTCCCCTCGCCCCCATCATGTAGAGATTCTCGATATCACCGCATCGCTATGCGGTATCATAGGCCTTCTCAAGATCGAAAAACACAGTGGCGTAGTGCTGTCTACGAAGAAAGGCATCGCAGACGGCATTTTATAGTCAGAGCAGAGCATCCGAGGTGGAGTGGAACTTGCGGAAGCCGCACTGTGCAGAAAACAGATGGCCTCCGCTGTCCAGAAAAAAGGCTAATCTAACATTTACCAATTTCTCCATCAGGTTGCTTACGCAAGAATTTAGAGAGATTGGGCGGAAACCGGCTGGAATTGAGTGATCTCTTCCCGGTTTGCGAAAGGCGAACACAGTAGCGATTCGCCAGGAATCTAGGGTAAGGAGACCCTCCCCAGATCCTGTTGAACTAATCTAACACAAAAGTCATGCCTCGCTCACCATGCTGTCGAATCATGGCGTACGGGACATTGTCCGGACCATGGGCGGTGTCCGAGCACCAAGCAAGAGCGGAACGCCACTCATTCAGAGTAAACCGGTCGTTGAAGGTTTCTCCGCCTCTGGAGGTAAAGTCCAGCCGGCGGCCTTCCGTGACATCACGACGTGCATTGAATGCTGGCGGAGCAGCATCCCGGCTAGAGAATGCGGTCGCGAAGGACTCCGCCACGGACGCGGGATCTGAGATTGCGGCCCTATTCTCCTGGAGAACGGGATGGGGGTCCTGCGAGAACTTGCCCCGAACCCTTTTGATTCGCATCGACAACTCTGCTAAAGACGTCGTTAGCCAGATGGGCTCTATAGAATTAAAAAAAAAAATGCTAAAGACGTCTTCTCGTTAAATGAAGACACGTATGCCCACCAAGAAGAGCGGCGGGCGTGCTTCGAACTATACCGGAACCTAGCCCTAGTTCGACGAATTTCACCGAGTGAAATCGTTAGGGCGGCGCTTATAGCGCATGTAGGCAGAGCGCTTCTGCTAGAGGTCACTCTCACACTCGGCTGACCACAACGGGAATAGTCGGCGTGCAAAACTGTCAGACCTTCTAGGAATAGTAGCTATGCCCGAAGCAATGAGGTTAACGGAGAAGAACTCAACGGCCTCATCTACAGACCTAAACTCCTCGACTAAGATAGAGAATTCAGTCATTTCCTGAAATGAAGAACACCGCGCCCGGCCTAGAAAATGATATTTGAATGGGAAAGTGATCACTACCATGTAGGTTATCGGCCGCTCTCCAATCAAAATTGGGCTGTGCATCCGGAGAACACAAAGATAGATCGAAGCAGGAAAATGAAGCGGTTCTCAGGCAGTGATGCGTAAACTCCTCCACATTTAAGACACCCATCTCAAGCTCGTCAAGGACTTGACCCCGAGGATTGATAGAATAGTCTCCCCAGATGAAGTGTCTACCGTTTAGATCTCCAAGCAAGAGAAATGGCCTCGGCAACCGTGCCACGATGCGGCGGAAATCCCCCGCGTCGAAGTTGTCTGATGGTGGAATATACGCGGAAATACCAGTATACCTCCTATCAAGGTGCAGCTGCACAGCTACTGCCTAAAAGGAGGTATCTAAAGCGAAGAGAAGAACGGAGACATCATGCCGTGTGTAAATCGCACATACTCCCGCCCGGCCCCCATTCCGTGGTGATAGGGTCACAAAACCCTTATACCCAGGGAGGGTGTGATGGTGGCATGCGCCCAGCATGGTCTCCTGCAAAAAGATACCTAACGGGGAACGAGCCTCTGCAGCTCGTCCCTGTTGGCCCGGGGTCGGCGGCAATTCCATTGAAGGAATATGGCCTCTAGGCCTAGCTCGGAGGAGACGCTGGGGCCCTCTTAGAAGAGAAGACCCTCACGGAAATGACCGTACGCTTCCCGGAGGCAGAACCCCGGGCGCTCCTGACCGGACAATGCGCTGTCGCCTTCGAGGACTTATTGGGGGAGGTTGGGGTCGCCATGCGAGTCTTTTCCTCCCTCCGCCTCGAAACCTTCGGCGGGCGAGGGGGCCTCTTTTAAGCGAGCCACCCAGCCCACCACCGGGCGTGGACGAACGAACCGAAGCTCCTTTGTTGCTGTCCTCCTTTCGGGGGCAGCTTTAGGAACCCCAGAAGATGGCCTGGCGACCAACTTTAGGGGTGTTGCTTCCTGTGTCTAACGACTCGGTGGAGGCGCGTGGCCGTTTCGCCTTACGGAAACGGTCACGCTAGGGGCAAAGGAGGAGCCCTGGCTTTAGCCGGGGTTGGGTGTGGACCCTTGTGCCACCAGCTTTACCTGATGAGGGGCAAGAGTGGGTTGAACCCGCAGAAGGGTTCCGAATGGGCGCGGAAACAACCGTACTCGTAGGCCTGGAGGGTTCAGGAACATTGGGGCATAGGACGTCCCAGGTAGAGCCGGGCGAGCCATGACCAAGTCCCCTTTCTCGCGAAATAAGAGACGATCCTGAGCCTGAACGGCCAGTATTTCCTTCTCAAGGAGATATGCACTACATTCCTTCTAAGAAGCGGGATGCGGCTCTCCGCAATTGACACACTTAGCCACACACGATTTGAACTTATCGTGGGAGAGCAACTTACACAGGTTTCGGGTAACCCCGACTTTACACGTCGATAGGAGCGTTTAGTATCGCCGAAGCAGTCGAAGTAATAGCACCTCCGCGGCAGTGGCACGAATGTCTTCACGCGGTAGCGATACCAACCGGCACGCACCGACTCAGGAAGCTTGTCACAGTCGAACGTAACGAAGAGTGTAGAAGTGGGTCTCGAAGCCCCTCCCTGTTTTCTCATCACACGTTCGACCTTGAGTGTCCCATGGTCGGCCAGCTCTAAGGTGATGTCCTCTATGTAGTAGTCCACGAGTTCCGTCGCATAAACTACTCCTTTCAGGAAGTTCATGGTAGAGTGCGGTGTCACAGTCACTGGCGTGCCATCTGTCCGAAGGGCACTAATCATGGCCTTCTCGGAGGGATTTGATGCATTCGCCAAAAGGAAAGCTCTCCTCTGATGGATTATGTTGCTCTAAGCCAACATCAGTGGAGCGAATAACCAGGAAGCGTTTGAAGCAGGCGGACTTGAAAACGCCGGGCAATCTCTGAATGAAGAACCTCGATCTAATCAAGGCTCCGCTCTGCGCACTAGCCCTGGTGGTCTTAGTCAGGGTCTCCGCACCCGAAGGGGGGGGGGCAGAGAGGCCGGATGTGCCGATCCTGGCTTGGTCCCCTACACCCGAAGTGACAGCTGACCCATCCGTCCCAGCAGCCTCCGCGGATGGAGATGAGCCTCCCCCCCCCCCACGTCTTATTTTTTTTTTGATGTGCGGGGAATATACCTGATTCTCCCCTCCACCGGCAGGAGCCCCCAGGCCAGGTGGAACGGCCTTAGCAAGGTACTTCTCCGAGATGGAGAAGGTCCTGGCAGTCGCAGGGGCACCGGTCGGAGGAAGTGCCCTCCCCTCCTTGTACTGCCTTGGAAACCCTAGCCGTTTGCGGAGGACCTTGCATAGGGGCGGACTCCAGTTCGGTACTTGTCGCCGACCCCGGATTCACTCCCATGGAAGGCCCTGTCGTCTGAAGCTGGGTTGCTTCCCCCTCCAGGACATCACAGGTCCTATTGGCACCGGTGTCATGAGTCGAGTCTTGGGAGGCACAGGCCTTGACCCCCGCTAGATTTAAATTCTAGCCAGCAGGTCTTTTGAGGGAAGCGACCGATGGAGCCTGGCTTCCCTCTCCCCCTTAAGGAGGTTTGCCCTACCGAGCCACTTCAATGGTGAGCGGTAGGCTATGGGATGCCTGCTGGCTTTCTTGGCAGTCCCCTTTTAAAGTAAAGGGGGAACTGCCGCTGGAAAGAGGGAGGTGCCAGAAGGCACCTCCAAACAAGGAGGTGAGGGCGAGTCCCCTACACCCGTAGGCGAAGGAGAGGAGTAAGCCTCCTCTCCAGTTAGAGATTTGGAGGGTCTCCTGCGAGAGCACAGGGGGTGGGTTACCTCCATTTTTTCTGTGGAGCTGTCCGAGGGCGGCTCCGACGATGGACCAGGGAAAATTAAGGGAAGATTTATTATTTTCTCATTAATGGGCATGGTGACCCTATTTTTTACGGGAAGCAAACTCTAATCCCCCCTCGCATTGGCCCGCTCTGCGAGGGGTGCGTATGGAGCTGGCAGAAAGAGGTGCCGTCATTTAGAGCCACCCCTCTCGCCTGGTGACATGGCAGCCTTTTGGCATGGCGGCTCCACCTTAGGCACGGCGTCAAAAAAAGGTCGTGAAGTGAGAAGAAAAAGGGATGTGATGAAGGTATGGGTGGGGATGAAGCAGATTGTTAAAAACCCACCATCCTTAACCGGAGCTCAGGGATTAGGGAACATTGTCCCCTCCCCCTCAGCCCCGATCCGGGATAGTTGGCTGAGAAGAAGGTCAGCATCTACCCTAAGGAAATAGAGCCCGACCAGAGAAAGTTGTGGGAGAGATTGTAGGGGAAGTGAGGAAATAGGGAAGAAATACAGGCTGTCTGAAAGGAGAAGAGGCTAAGCTGGGTCCGGACGGGGGTCTGAGTCCCGTCAACACGGCGGACAGGAAGGCAAATCGCCGCGCCCCTTACGGGGTTGCACAATACGAATTCCGCAAGTGTCACTTTCCACAGGATGCTCTCCTCCGACTGTAAAATGCCGTCTGTGAGGCTTTCCATCGTAGACAGCGCTACCCCACTGTGTTTTTCGATCTGGACAAGGCCTATGATATCGGATGTCGATTCGATCTCATTGAGGTTCTCCACACGATACAGTGGAGGGGGACGCATCCCAATCTTATTTTGGGAGTTTTGAGAGATCGTCGATTCCGAGTACGGCTGTGGGAAGCCATGTCTGTCCCCAATTGAGCAGGAAGATGTTGTCACGCAGAGAAGTGTCCACAGTGTCACGCTCTTTGCTCTGAACATCAACGGTATCACTTCGGTGATACCAGAAGATGTTCTCGCTACGCCCTACGTGGACGACCTTGATTAGTTTTTGTGCGGCCCAGATTCCAATTGGAGCGTCGACTCCAACAGGCCAATATTGAACCACATTTCTCGATTTTTCTTAGCCGAGTAAGGTGGTGCACTTCTGCCGATCTCGACGGTGCCTATGCCACCGAGAGAAGCGAGTAATATCCTAAGCCCTTCAGGTCTAGGGCTATGAAACTCTTTCGAGAGCTCGATGTAGCTCACCAGCCGGTGGCGCATCTAGTTCTGCCCAGGATATCAACCTGTAGGGTACCAGCTTTGACTATTTGTTGCCACTCCTCTGTTCTCAAAGTTAACACAGCCCCCGGAATATTGCGTTCAGCCTTTTGCGAGCACACTTCTTATCACGCTATATCAGTGGAATTGTATGTTGATAACTCTAAATCCCAGAGAGGGGTTCGTTTTCCACGCTGCATTACCTGTTTGAAGTCAGCGAGGCGTCTATCTGGGGCTGCGTCTGTCTTAACGGCCGTGCTGGTTGCAATTCTACGCTTGGTACTGGAGATAACGCGTCGTGCCCAGTTCGGAGACTAGATTGTGATCTATAGCGACTCTCAAAGCGCCTTGAGTAGTCTCGGGATATTGGAATCTTCAGATACTCTGGTTCACGGTTTCTGCAAGCCGAGTGGATGTAGAGATTATATTTTGCTGGATTACTGGACATGTGGGAATTGCAGGGAATGATGGCGTCAAAGATTCCGTTAGGCCTATGAGACCGGAGCAGAGTTTGACTCTACCTCACAACGACTACATAGCAGGAATCAGTGAAGCCCTCCGGGCTGCTAGGGAAATAAGATGGGTGACAGCCAGGGCGAACTTAAAGTTGCGTGCCATTGCTCTGCGACTGTTCCCTTAGATGTACCCTTCAAATGCTGCGACGGCTTCAGGTTGTTTTCTGTCGTCTCCGAATTGGACACACTCGCGGGAAGCACCGCCAATTGATGGGGCGCTCACCTGCACCTTATTGAAACGACTGCGTTGTCGCCAGGACTGTTCTGCACATTCTTGTTCAATGTCTCAGTCTGGGTGATGTTCGCGCACGTTGACTTTCCCCTTATAGGGACGAGGGGAGTGGCGGCTACCCTTTGTCCCTTGTACTCGGGACGCTCTCTTTGTTGTAGTTCGCAGATACCTGCGCGATTTTTTAATTTTTTTATTTAAGGGGCTATCTGGCGACTGCCGACTTAGGCAAAAGTCGCCGTAAACAAACAGCCTAGTTCTAGGCTATTTTAAAAAATTGAACAGGAAACAACAATAAAAAGAAATAAAAATAACAATAACAAAGCAAAAACAATAACAAAAACAACAACAATTAAACCTGGTTAAATGAAAGGGAGAAGGCCGGCTTCCCCCCAAAAAGTCAACAAGTCCACCAGTCAAAGTGCACGCACTCGTCCCGAGTACAAGGGACAGGCGGTAGCGACCCCGCCCATCCCGGTACCAGGACAGGTGTCGTGCGCGAAGAACACCCAGACTGGGACATTCGACAAGAATGTGCCGAACAGTCTGGGGGACGACGCAGTCGTTGCAATAGGGCGCAGGCGAGCGCTCCATCAAATAGCGATGCGTCACACGAGTGTGCCCGATTCGGAGACGACAGAAAGCAACCTGAAGCCGCCGCGGCATTGGGGGATAGGTCCATGGGAACAGTCGCGGTGCAATGGCAGGCAACTTTAAGTTCTCTTCGACTGTCTCCCATCTTCTTTGCCAAGTTGTCCGAAGAGGTCCCGTATTCCTGCCATGTAGTCAGTGTGAGGAAGAGCGAAACGCTGGTCCGGTCGCAGAGTCCTCGCGGACTCTTGGGCGCCCTCATTCCCCGCAATTCCTACATGTCCAGGAACCCAGCAGAAGATAATCTTGACATCCGCCCGGCTCGCAAAAACCGTGGCGTCACGGATTCGCGAACCAGGGGATGCGGAGATTCCAATGCCCCGAGAGCACCCAGGGCGCTTTGTGAGTCGCTATAGATCACAATCTGGTCTCCGAACCGGGCACGTCGCGTAATCTCCAGTACCGAGTGGTGTATTGCCACCAGCTCAGCCGTGAAGACAGACGCAGCGCCTGGTAGAGCCCCGCTGACTTCAAACAGAGGCGATACGGCGTGGAAGCCAACCCCCTCTTGGGACTTGGAGCCATCCGTATACACTGGCACGGTACCAGCGTGGCACGATGTGTGCTCCAAAAAGGTCGAACGCAA
Source organism: Ceratothoa steindachneri (assembly GCA_963969495.1). Classification (NCBI taxonomy): domain Eukaryota; kingdom Metazoa; phylum Arthropoda; class Malacostraca; order Isopoda; family Cymothoidae; genus Ceratothoa; species Ceratothoa steindachneri. Next base: position 113,156,768 of record OZ018321.1, read on the forward strand.
TACTCCCGGCGAAGTACAAGCTTTGGGAGCAGAGGCGTGGCAACAAATAGCCAAATGTGGTACCCTCCAGGGTGGCGTCCTGGGCAGAACCAGGGGCGCCCCTGGCCCGAGAGCTATATCTACCTCTCGAAGGAGTTTCGTGGCCCTAAACCCAAAGGGCTTAGGGAATGACTTGCGTCTCTAGGCGGCATAGGCACCATCGATATCAGCTGCGGATGCAGTGAGAGCTTTTGGCGACTGAGGGAGGCGCCGGGCTCGCGATGCACTGCACGCGGCGCAGAGCGAGTGGCATCTCCCCAGCATCGACCAACAGGCTCTCAATGGGGGAAGTGTGGAAGGCACCGGTCGCAAGGCGAAGGCCGGTGTGGTGGATCGAAACCACCTTCCGCAATAAACGCTCGGCTGCGGATGCATAAAACTCGCATCCGTAGTCGAGCTTCGAGCGAACAAATGATCGATAAAAAAGTAAGGCAGTAGCCCTTTCAGCGCCTCAAGCGCTGAACGTCACGGAACGGAGAATGTCCATGGCGCGGGTACAAGAGACCCTAAGGCTGCGAATATGAGCCTCCCAGGTGAGGCGTTGGTCGAATACAAGACCAAGGAAACGGTGCGACTCAACCACATCCAGGCGCACCCCATTAAGAAACAAATCTGGGTCGGGGTAAAGCCGTGGATGGCGGCAGAAGTGCACCACCTTAGTCTTGGCCAAAGAAAACCGAAACCTGTGCGCTTCGGCATAGCGAGAGACGCGGTTCAATGCCTGTTGGAGTCGACGCTCCAGAGTTGGCATCTGGCCGCGCCAAAAGAGATCGAAAGGTCGTCCACGTAGAGCGTAGCGAGAACATCTTCCGGCAGCACCGAGGTGATGCCGTTGATGCTCAGGGCAAAGAGTGTGACACTGAGGACACTTCCCTGCGGGACACAATCTTCCTGCTCCTTTGGGCCGGAGAGGGCTCCCCCCACCCGTACGTGGAATCGACGATCTCGCAAAAATTCAGATATAAACATTGGGAGGCGTCCCCTCGCCCCCATCGTGTGGAGAGGCCATGCCTCGCTCACCCAGGTGTCGAAGCATGGCGTACGGGACATCGTCTGGACCATGGGCGGTGTCCGCGCACGAAGCGAGAGCGGAACGCAACTCACTCACAGTAAACTTGTCGTTGAAGGGTTCTCCGCCTCTGGAGGTAAAGTCCAGCCGGCGGCCTTCCGCGACATCACGACGTGCATTGAATGCTGGCGGAGCAGCATCACGGCTAGAGAATATGGAAAAAGCGGTCGCTAAGGATTCCGCCACGGACGCGGGGTCCGAGATTGCGATCCCATTCTCCTGGAGAACGGGAGGGGGGTCGTGCGAGAACTTGCCCCGAATCCTTTTGACTCGCTTCCACACCTCAGCTAAAAGGGTCTTCCCGTTAAGTGAAGACACGTATTCCCGCCAAGAAGAGCGGCGGGCGTGCTTTGAAATATACCGGAACCTAGCCCTAGCCCGACGAAATTCAGCGACAGTGAAATCGTTCGGGCGGCGCTTATAGCGCATGTAGGCATAACGCTTGCCCCTTAAAATGATATTTGAATGGGAAAGTGATGACTACCATGGAGGTCATCGACCACCCCCCAATCAAAATCAGGCTGTGCATCCGAAGAGCACAAAGATAGGTCAAGGCAAGAAAATGAAGCGGTTCTCGGACAGTGATGCGTAAACTCATCCACGTTTAGGACACCCATCTCAAGCTCTTCGATCAGATCGGCAAGGACTTGTCCCCTGGGATTTATGGAGTAATCTTCCCAGAGAGGATGCCTGCCGTTCAGATCTCCAAGCAAGAGATAGGGCCTCGGCAACCGTGCCACGACGCAGCGGAAGTCCCCCGCGTCGAAGTTAGCTGACGGTGGAATGTACGCAGAAATGATAGTATACCTCCTATCCAGGTGCAGCTGCACAGCCACTGCCTGAAAGGAGGTATCTTACGAGAAAGGAAGAACAGAGACATCATGCCGGGTGTAAACCGCGCATCCCCCAGCCCGGCCATCCCATGGTGGTGGGGTCGCAAGACCCTTATACCCCGGAAGGGCGGGCAGGGGGCACGCGCCTAGAATGGTCTCTTGCAAAACGATAGCTAACGGGGAACGGGATGAGACGAGCCTCCGCAGCTCCTCCCAGTTGGCCTGGAGTCCACGGCAATTCCATTGAAGAAATATGCCCTCCAGGCCTAGCTCGGAGGAGACGCGGGGGCCCTCCTCGAACTGAAGACCCTCACGGGAATGGCCGTACGCTTCCCGGGGGCAGAACCCCGGGCGCTGTCGCCTTCGAGGACTTATTGGGGGAGGTTGGGCTCGCCATGCGAGTCTTTTCCTCCCTCCGCCTCGAAACCTTAGGACTCCATTGCGGCTTCGGAGGCGGGGGGCCCTCTTTTCGAGGAACCACCGTCTCCGAGCCACTCGCTCTACCTCGGGGCGTGGGCAAAGGGGCCTAAGCTCCTTTGTTGCTGTCCTCCTTTGTGGGAACAGCTTTAGGAACCCCGGAAGATGGCCTAGCGACCATCTTCAGGGGTGTTGCCTTCTGTGAGTCTAACGACTCGGTGGAGGCGCGTGGCCGTTTCGCCTTACGGGAAACGGTCACGCTGGGGAGAGATGGGGGAGCCCTGGTTTTAGCCGGGGCAGGGTATGAACCCTCTTTGCCGCCAGCTTTACCAGGGGAGCGCCCGGGTTGGGTAGAGCCCGCAGAATGGCTCCGAATGGGCGCGGAAACAACCGTGCTCGTTGGCCTGGATGGGCCAGGAGAAGAGGGTGCCGGTCTAACTATTGAGGCATATGACGTCCCAGGCAGAGCCGGGCGCGCCAGGACCAAGTCCTTTGCCTCGCGGAATGAGAGTCGATCCTGGGCCTGAACGGCCAGGATTTCTTTCTCAAGGAGATATGCACCACATTGCTTCGAAGAAGCAGGGTGCGGCTCTCCGCAATTGACACACTTGGCCACACACGATTTGGACTTATCGTGTGCGACCTTGGAGCAATTTACACAGACTTCGGGTGACCCCGACTTTGCACGTCTACATGAGCGATTCGTATGGCCGAAGCGGTGACAGTAATAGCACCGCCGCGGCAGTGGCACGAATGCCTTCACGCGGTAGCGGTACCAACCGGCACGCACCGACTCAGGGAACTTGTCACAGTCGAACGTGACGAAGAGTGTAGGAGTGGGTCTCGAGGCCCCTCCCTGTTTTCTCATCACACGTTCGACCTTGACCGCCCCATGGTCGGCCAGCTCTAGGGTGATGTCCTCAATGGAGTAGTCAACGAGTTCCCTCGCATAAACTACTCCTTTCACAAAGTTCATGGTAGAGTGCGGCGTCACACTCACCGGGGTGCCATGAAGTGTCCGAAGAGCACTTATCTTGGCCGCCTCAGCGAGATTCGCCAGAAGGCAACCGTCCGAGAAAGGGGCTACCTTCGGCTCTCTACCAATTGCACTAGCTAATCCTCTCTTCTGATGGATCATGTTGCCCTTGGACAACATGCTGCCATCAGTGGAGCGAATAACGAGGAAGCGTTTGAAGCCAGCAGGCTCGAAAACGCCAGGTAACCTCTGAATGAGGGGCCCCGATGTCATCAAGGCTCCGCCCTGTGCACTTTTGGTCTTTGTCATGGTCAGGAGCTCCGTACCCGGGGGGGCAGAGGGGCCGGATGTGGCAATCTTGGCTTGGTCGCTTGCCAAAGTGGCATCAGACCCATCCGTCCCCATAGCCCCCGCGGATGGAGAGGAGCCCCGAGTCTTCTTCGTCTTTTTGGTCCTTTTCTTTTTTGGAGAGGAGGGCGGGGAATGAACCCGCTTCTCACCCCCGCCGGTAGAAGCCCCCAGGCCAGATGGACCGGCCTCAGCCAGGTCCTTCTCCGAAATGGAGAAGATCCTGGTGGTCGCAGGGGCACCGGTCGGAGGAGATCCCTCCCCTCCTTGTACTGCCTGAGAATCCCCAGCCGTTTGAGGAGGACCTTGCATAGGGGCGGATTCGGGTTCGGTGCTAGGCGCCGAGCCCGGATTCCCCCCCATGGAAGGCCCTACCTTGTGAGGCTGGTTATCCTCAAGGACCATGTCTATCACAGGAGGGGCCTCCAGTTGGCCATCCCCTCCCAGGACATCGCAGGTCCCCTTGGCAGCGTCATGAGTCTTTTGTGGGGAGGCACAGGCCTAGACCCCGGCAAGGTTTAATATTCTTGCCAGCAGGTCTTTTGAGGGAAGCGACCGAAGGGGCCTGGCTTCCCTCTCCCCCCTAAGGGGGTTTGCCCTACCGAACCTCTTCGATGTGGAGCGGCTGGCTTTCTTGGCAGTCCCCTTGGAAAGAACAGAGGGGATTGCTGCTGGTAAAAGGGAGGTGCCCGAAAGCACCTCCAGAGAAGGGGGTGAGGGGGAGTCCCCTACACCCGTAAGCGAAGGAGAGGAGTAAGCCTCCTCTCCGGTTAGAGATGTATGGAGGGTCCCCTGAGCAAGCACAGGGGAAGGGACCTCCATTTTTTTGCTGGAGCTGCCCAAGGGCGGCTCCGTCGATGTTATAGGGGGAGTTGGGGGTTGGGGTTTTTTTTTGATACTCATCATTGGGCATGGTGACCCTCTTTTTAATACGGGATGCAATCGCGCATCACCTCTCGCAGTAGCCCGCACTGCGAGAGGTGCTTACAAACCTGGCAGAGCCAGGCGCCGCCATTTAAGACCACCCCTCCCGCCTGGTGGCATGGCGGCTCCACCTTGAACACGGCGTAAAAAAGATAGATTTTGAAGACGAGAGGAAAAGGGATGTGAGGAAGGTATGGGTGGGGATGAAGCAGGTTGTTAAAAGCCAACCACCCCAGACCGGAGCTCAGGGGTTAGGGGACATTGTCCCCTTTCCCCTCAGCCCAGATTCGGGACGATTAGCTGAGAAGGTCAGCTTCTACCCTGTGAAATTAGAGGCTGACCAGAGAAAGTTGTGGGAGAGGTTGTATGAAAAGCGACGAGGTAGCAGAGAAATACAGGCTATCTGAAGGAAGGAAGAGAGGCTAAGCTGGGGCCGGACGGAGCGCTGGATCCCGTCAGCACGGCGGCCAGGATGGCAAATCGCCGCGCCCCTTACGGGGTTTACCTGCGCGAGGCTGGAGTGTGTTTCCTTCTTGCTGATTTTTTTTTTTTGCGTTTCTTTGTTTGTTGTTTTTTGCACATTTTGTTTGTTAATCTAGCCTAGCATTATGCTGTAGCATGATTACAGCGACATATGCCTTAGTAGGCAGTCGTCACCTGAGGTCCTTAAAAAAAAATAATTGCCATTTTTGAGGAAAATCTAAACAATTCCTATATTGGGCATCCATCAAACTCCCAACCATTTGGCGTTAGAATACGTTTGCTAATGGAGCGGTTCGGAATAAGCATAAAATATATCCATTTATCCTCCTACATAGACACTCCCTTCTACAAAAGCACAATTAAAAGTGCGCTTTCGGGGCATTGGAATCTCCAAAACTCTTGGTTCGCGGTATCCGTGATGCCATGGTTGCCGGATGTAGAGATTAGCTACTGCTGGGTTCTTGGACATGAGAGAACTACGGTGAATGAAGGAGCTAGAGTCCGCGAGGACTGGGCGACCAGACTAGAGTTGCGCTAATTATATGGCAAAAATCAGCCCTCCTGGTTACTTAATAAAGATGAGAGATGGCTGAAGGGAACCTAAAGTTTGCGTGCCATTTCGCTCCGACTCTTCTCCTGTACTTACCTCCTATTGCCACGACTGCTTCAAGTCGCTTTCTATCCTCCTTGAAGTGATTACACACGGGACGCAACGCCATTTGATGGAGCGCTCCCCTGCACCTTACTACGACGACTGCGTTGTGCCTGTGTTTGGCACATTCTTGAAAAATATCCCATTCTGGGGATCTTATGTTTCAAGGGGATTTAGCCGGCTGAGTTTCTATGTATTATCGCTCTCCAAAACAGGCATAGCGCGCAATCTTCCGGTATATTGCTTGGCCGTGAAAATAGACGCAAAGGAAAGGAGCTCTTTATGGGAGACGTGAGTAAGGTGTGACGTGTAAAGAGTCAAGCCCACACGGCGATGCGTCTGCCAAAAGGCGGCCAGCTCTCGCTCCCTCACATACGTGAGGGAGCTGATCGCTCTCCCTGGGATCGAACACGCCACCCGGGCATTAGAAGTGTAACAAGATTGCGGGAACGCAGAATGGAAGTTACGGGAAGAGTTACTGCGCACTACTACGGGATCGTTCAATGGGACTTAGGGTGCTGATGAAACATGTCAGAACTGGGCTACGCCCTGCTTGGGATGGCCCAATTAAACTTTAATTAGGGCAAGTTTGTGAATGAAGTGGAGATAAAAGTAAAAAATGCGGTATAGATATGCCGTTTCCCTCTCCGGCATTTAAGCAGGGGGGAAATAAGGTAATACTTCTAAATCAGCTGAATATGACACCCCTTTGCTTTGCGGGGCTGCTGATCTTAGTGTATTTAATTATCCTTTCGGAGGATCCGTCTACGATTGAAAAGGGAGGGGTAGCACAATTAATTAATATGACCGTCAGCTCCAACTACAAAATAGGAAAGTTATAAAAAAAGGTGAAGTTGATCTCCATGTCATGTTGGGAGCAGCGCGTCTTAAACCTAATCCAACGCATTTTTGCGATATAAAACCAACGTCTCCGCTCCCGCAAATATGTGTGGTAGTATTTTTGTCATATGTAATGCACAACAGAACGCAGGGTGTATTTGATCCCCTTTTGCAAAAGAAAGGACCGTTCATACTACCGTAAATGGATAATTACTTGTGGGTGACAGGTTCTATTTATTAAAAACTATATAAATAAAATGCGACTTAAAAACAGTGCACCGAGAGGCGTGAAAGATGTAAGAAATCTACTTTTTTGACATAAATCTATTCAGGAACGGTTATCAAAACTCAAGCTTCGTACGAGAGAAAATCTGGTAGCTTACAGATGTTGATGATTCGTTAAATTTGAGTGAACAGACATTTCGAGCATCACTTGGAAAGTTGGGGTTGTCACAGTTGCTCCTCTGAAAAATATGTTTGTACAAATACGTGCATGGATACTCTTGGTACGACCTACCAGTACCCGCATTTAAGGCCGAGTTGATTTGCTGTGCCAAGTTTTCGGGAAGAAAATAGAGGAGCTTCGCCACGGAGCCTGTTGTAGCTCGTAAGAGAATCTTTTGGGTCGTATGGCGTTTAGGAAGGGAGTTTGGACCTAGTTTATATCGTCTTCTGAGTTGCGAGTGTGAATTGTTTGAAGGGGATGGGGGTGATTTCGAGCTTGGCGGTTGTCTAGTAGTTTGGCGTTAAAACCAAAAGTGCGTGGTGAAGAATTAATGCTAACGTGGGAGCCCGCTCTCTATATAACAGGGTGTGTGGTGGGGCTGGGGGGGCACGACATTCCTTGAAGTGTCATGTGATGTGAGTGGGAAGCAAACAAATATGCGGAAGGTACAAAGAGGGTGTAGATGGTATTCAATTTATTTGATTGAATATGAAGAACAAAATTATGGTACGAAGGGCGGTCAATAGGTTTTGCGAATCGGGAGGGCAAAACAGAGGAAGGGGGATGGTTGTTTGTGGGGGTGTTAGGACAAGTTATGACAAGTCAGGACCTGCAGCAGCACGCTCCTGCCTCGTCTATTTAAGAAGCAGTAGCTGATCGCAGATCGTCAGTCACAAATTTTTCAACAATGGAGAAAGTTGAGCACCGCGCAGTGATCAAACTTTTGACCAAGGAAGGCAAAGAATGCAAAAAGAGATCCATGAACGCATGGTTACAGTGTACACCGACACCGCCCCTTCCTATGCAACCATTGCTCGCTGGAATAGGGAGTTCCGCCATGGTCGTGAGTCCCTTGAAGATGACCCCCCGTCCAGAACGCCCGTCAGACGTGACCAACGAGGAGCAATGTGGCCCATGTGGAGAGGATGATCCTCGAAAATCGACCGAGAACTTGGAATATTACATGGAAGTATTATGAACCTCACGCCCCATGATCGACTTCAACGTCGTTAAAGTCCACAAGGCCAGAGTTGCACAAGCTGCCCTGCTCGAGTGCGGATTCGAGGAGCTCAACCATCCTCCCTACAGTCCAGATCTGGCCCCTAGCGACTACTTTTTATTCCGCCAGCTCAAGGCTGCACTGCATAGACGCCGGTTTGAGGACGATTAAGATGTCCAGCTCACCGTCCAGGAGTGGATTGAACTACAGTCGGGAGATTTCTGGTTGTCGGGAATTCGAAGCCTCAGGGACAAGTGGCACAAGTGCATTGAAGTCGAGGGTAGTTATATTGAAAAATAATAAAACACTTTTCCTCATATCTCGTTTCCTTATATCCGAATTGCAAAACTTATTGACCGCCCCTCGTACGATGTTGGGAGTGTAAAGAAGAGCTGAGCGATTGCTGGTGATAAACAGGGTGTTTAGTCATCTATCTAGAGGGGGGAAAAAGTATACAAGATGTTGTTTGTAATAATACAAAAGTCGGTTCACTCCCCTCTCCCCATGTAAAATGGCTCGCACAAACACTATCTCCCGTAACTCTCAAAAGTTTTGGAAACCTGACCACATCGTACACAACCTCAAACCAAACAAACCACTGACAGACCTGCATCATCTCGCTGTATCTACCAATGATGATACCCCTACAAAGTCAGATTGGCTAGTATCCTACTAGATGCCTCCAGAGCCGGCTTCTGACCATAGCACTTAACATGCACTGTACTTACAAATATGCACCAGCTTATACAAGGAGGCTACGACCAACTCATATCACCACATCAGACGGCGGTAAGAGGAACCAAATACTAAAGATCAGACTTGTCATAAGTAAAAAAGATGGCTTGCCATTGCCCCAGACGGCGGTAATAACGAGTAACACAACGGCAAGCTAACGCAGTTACCAACAAGAAACAACACTTACATGCGGTCACCAACCTCTACCCCCCGAAAACATTTTTTTTTTTAAAGAGCTCATCTGGCGACTGCCTACTTGGGCATTAGTCGCCGTATTAAAACTGGCCTAGTTCTAGGCTACTTTAAAATAAAATTAGAGAAAAAAAACACCCCAAAAAGGGAGAAAGGAGGCAAGCTGGTGCGTCGGTGAGAGGTCCACCCGGCGCAGGAGCGTGAAACCAAAGGGAAGAAAAAAAAAATGCAAAAAAAAACCAAAACCTTGCTTAAATAATAGGGAGAAGGCCGGCCTCTCCCAAGAAGTCAACAAGTCAATGTGCACGAATCTGTCCCTAGTACAACGGACAGGCGGAAGCGACCCCGCCCATCCCGGTACCGGGACAGGTATCGTGCGCGAAGATCACCCAGACTGGGACATTCGACAAGAATGTGCCGAACAGTCTGGGGGACGACGCAGTCGTTGCAATAGGGCGCAGGCGAGCGCTCCATCAAATAGCAATGCGTCACACGAGTGTGTCCGATTCGGAGACGACAGAAAGCACCCTGAAGCCGCCGCGGCATAGGGGGATAGGTCCATTGGAACAGTCGCGGCGCAATGGCACGCAACTTTAAGTTCACTTCAACCGTCTCCCATCTTCTTGGCCAAGCAGTCCGAAGAGCTGCCCGTATTCCTGCCATGTAGTCGGTGTGAGGAAGAGCGAAACGCTGGTCCGGTCGCAGAGTCCTCGCGGACTCTTTGGCGCGCTCATTCCCCGCAATTCCTACATGTCCAGGAACCCAGCAGAGGATAATCTCGACATCTGCCTGGCTCGCCAAAACCGTGGCGTCACGGATATCGCGAACCAGGAGATGCGGAGATTACAATGCTCCGAGAGCACTCAGGGCGCTTTAAGTCGCTATAGATCACAATCCGGTCTCCGAACCGGGCACGTCGCGTAATCTCCCGTACCGAGTGGTGCATTGCCAACGGCCGTGAAAACAGACGTAGCGCCTGGTAGAGCCCCGTGAACTTCAAAACGAGGGGATACGGCGTGGAAGCCGACCCCCTCTTGGGACTTGGAGCCATCCGTATACACTGGCACGGTTCCAGCGTGACACGATGTGTGCTCAAAAAGGTCGAACGCAATTCTCCCGGCGCAGTACAAGCTTTGGGAGCAGAGGCGTGGCGACAAATAGCCAAATGTGGTACCCTCCAGGGTGGCGTCCTGGGCAGAACCAGGGGCGCCACCGGCCCGAAAGCTATATCTAGCTTTCGAAGGAGTTTCCTGGCGCCTCTCGGCGGCATAGGCACAACGAGATCAGCTGCGGGTGCAGTGAGAGCTGTTGGCGACTGAGGGAGACGCCGGGCTCGCGTGTACAGGCGAGCGATGCACTGCACGCGGCGCAGAGCGAGTGGCATCTCCCCCAGCATCGACCAACAGGCTCTCAATGGGCAAAGTGCGGAAGGCACCGGTCGTAAGGCAAAGACTGGTGAGGTGGATCGAATCCACCTTCCGCAATAAACGCTCGGCTGCGGATGCATAAAACTCGCATCCGTAGTCGAGCTTCGAGCGAACAAAGGATCGATAAAAAAGTAAGGCAGTAGCCCTATCAGCGCCCCAAGCGCTGAACGTCACGGAGCGGACAATATCCCTGGCGCGGGTACAAGAGACCCTAAGGCTGCGAATATGAGCCTCCCAGGTGAGGCGTCGGTCGAATACAAGACCAAGGAAACGGTGCGACTCAACCACATCCAGGCGCACCCCATTAAGAAACAAATCTGGGTCGGGGTGAAGCCGTGGATGGCGGCAGAAGTGCACCACCTTAGTCTTGGCCAAAGAAAACCGAAACCTGTGCGCTTCGGCATAGCGAGATACGTGGTTCAATGCCTGTTGGAGTCGATGCTCCAGAGTTGGCATCTGGGCCGCGCCAAAAGAGATCGATAGGTCGTCCACGTAGAGCGTAGCGAGAACATCTTCCGGCAGCACCGAGGTGATGCCGTTGATGCTCAGGGCAGAGTGTGACACTGAGGACACTTCCCTGCGGGACACCCTCTTCCTGCTCCTTTGGGCCGGAGAGGGCTCCCCCCAGCCGTACGCGGAATCGACGATCTCGCAAAAATTCAGATATAAACATTGGGAGGCGTCCCCTCGCCCCCATCGTGTGGAGAGTCTCCATGATACCGTATCGCCATGCGGTATCATAGGCCTTCTCCAGATCGAAAAAGACCGTGGCGTAGTGCTGTCTACAAAGGAAAGCCTCGCAGACGGCATTTTCCAGTCGGAGCAGAGCATCCGACGTGGAGTGGAACTTGCGGAAGCCGCACTGTGCGGAAGACAGATGGCCTCCGCTGTCCAGGAAAAAGGCTAATCTAACATTTACCAATTTCTCCATCAACTTGCACACGGAAGAGGTTAGAGAGATAGGGCGGAAACCGGTCGAAGTAGAGTGATCTCTCCCCGGTTTGCGAAAGGCGAGCACAGTAGCGATTCGCCAGGAGTCTGGGAGAAGACCTTCCCCCCAGATCCTGTTGAACAAATCTAACAGAAAGGCCATGCCTCGCTCACCCAGGTGTCGAAGCATGGCGTACGGGACATCGTCCGGACCATGGGCGGTGTCCGCGCACGAAGCGAGAGCGGAACGCAACTCACTCACAGTAAACTTGTCGTTGAAGGGTTCTCCGCCTCTGGAGGTAAAGTCCAGACGGCGGCCTTACGCGACATCACGACGTGCATTGAATGCTGGCGGAGCAGCATCCCGGCTAGAGAATGCGGAAAAGGCGGTCGCTAAGGATTCCGCCACGGACGCGGGATCCGAGATTGCGGTCCCATTCTTCTGGAGAACGGGAGGGGGGTCGTGCGAGAACTTGCCCTGAATCCTTTTGACTCGCTTCCACACCTCAGCTAAAGGGGTCTTCCCGTTAAGTGAAGACACGTATGCCCGCCAAGAAGAGCGGCGGGCGTGCTTCGAAATATACCGGACCTAGCCCTAGCCCGACGAAATTCAGCGACAGTGAAATCGTTCGGGCGGCGCTTATAGCGCATGTAGGCATAACGCTTCTGTTTGAGGGCCGTCTCACACTCGGCCGACCGACATGGTGGTCGGCGTGCAAAACGGCCAGACGTCCTAGGAATAGTAGTCAGGCCCACGGCGATGAGGGTGCCGGAGAAGAACTCAACGGCCTCATCTACCGACCTAAACTCCTCGACTGAGATAGAGAATTCAGTCATTTCCTGAAATGCATGCCACCGCGCCCGCGCCAAGCACCACCGAGGTGGTCTCTCAGGCGGCAGTTGCCCTGAAAATGATATTTGAATTGGAAAGTGATCAATACCATGGAGGTCATCGACCACCCCCCACTCAAAATCAGGCTGTGCATCCGAAGAGCACAAAGATAGGTCAAGGCAAGAAAATGAAGCGGTTCTCGGACAGTGATGCGTAAACTCATCCACGTTTAGGACACCCATCTCAAGCTCTTCGATCAGATCGGCAAGGACTTGTCCCCTGGGATTTATGGAGTAATCTCCCCAGAGAGGATGCCTGCCGTTCAGATCTCCAAGCAAGAGATAGGGCCTCGGCAACCGTGCCACGACGCAGCGGAAGTCCCCCGCGTCGAAGTCAGCTAACGGTGGAATGTACGCAGAAATGATAGTATACCTCCTATCCAGGTGCAGCTGCACAGCCACTGCCTGAAAGGAGGTATCTAAAGAGAAAGGAAGAACGGAGACATCATGCCGGGTGTAAATCGCGCATCCCCCAGCCCGGCCATCCCGCGGTGGTGGGGTCACAAGACCCTTATACCCCGGAAGGGCGGGCAGGGGGCACGCGCCTAGCATGGTCTCCTGCAAAACGATAGCTAACGGGAAACGGGACGAGACGAGCCTCCGCAGCTCCTCCCAGTTGGCCCGGAGTCCACGGCAATTCCATTGAAGGAATATGCCCTCCAGGCCTAGCTCGGAGGAGACGCGGGGGCCCTCCTCGAACTGAAGACCCTCACGGGAATGGCTGTACGCTTCCCGGGGGCAGAACCCCGGGCGCTGTTGGCCGGACAAAGCGCTGAAGGCGCTGTCGCCTTCGAGGACTTATTGGGGAAGGTTGGGCTCGCCATGCGAGTCTTTTCCTCCCTCCGCTGCGAACCTTAGGCGGGCGTTGCGGCTTCGGAGGCGGGGGGCCCTCTTTTCGAGGAACCACCGTCTCCGAGCCACCCGCCACACCTCGGAGCCGAAGCTCCTTTGTTGCTGTCCTCCTTTCGGGGAACAGCTTTAGGAACCCCGGAAGATGGCCTAGCGACCAACTTCAGGGGTGTTGCCTCCTGTGAGTCTAACGACTCGGTGGAGGCGCGTGGCCGTTTCGCCTTACGGGAAACGCTCACGCTGGGGGAAGAGGGGGGAGCCCTGGTTTTAGCCGGGGCAGGGTATGAACCCTCTTTGCCGCCAGCTTTACCAGGGGAGCGCCCGGGTTGGGTAGAGCCCGCAGAATGGCTCCGAATGGGCGCGGAAACAACCGTGCTCGTTGGCCTGGATGGGCCAGGAGCAGAGGGTGCCGGTCTAACTATTGAGGCATATGACGTACCAGGCAGAGCCGGGCGCGCCAGGACCAAGTCCTTTGCCTCGCGGAATGAGAGTCGATCCTGGGCCTGAACGGCCAGGATTTCTTTCTCAAGGAGATATGCACCACATTGCTTCGAAGAAGCAGGGTGCGGCTCTCCGCAATTGACACACTTGGCCACACACGATTTGGACTTATCGTGTGCGACCTTGGAGCAATTTACCCAGACTTCGGGTGACCCCGACTTTGCACGTCTACATGAGCGATTCGTATGGCCGAAGCGGTGACAGTAATAGCACCGCCGCGGCAGTGGCACGAATGCCTTCACGCGGTAGCGGTACCGACCGGCACGCACCGACTCAGGGAGCTTGTCACAGTCGAACGTGACGAAGAGTGTAGGGGTGGGTCTCGAGGCCCCTCCCTGTTTTCTCATCACACGTTCGACCTTGACCGCCCCATGGTCGGCCAGCTCTAGGGTGATGTCCTCAATGGAGTAGTCAACGAGTTCCCTCGTATAAACTACTCCTTTCACAAAGTTCATGGTAGAGTGCGGCGTCACACTCACCGGGGTGCCATGAAGTGTCCGAAGAGCACTTATCTTGGCCGCCTCAGCGGGATTCGCCGCATTCGCCAGAAGGCTCCCGTCCGAGAAACGGGTTACCTTCGGCTCTCCACCAATTGCACTAGCAAATCCTCTCCTCTGATGGATCATGTTGCCCTTGGACAACATGCTGCCATCAGTGGAGCGAATTACGAGGGACCCCGATGTTATCGAGGCTCCGCCCTGTGCACTTTTGGTCTTTGTCATGGTCAGGAGCTCCGTACCCGGGGGGGCAGAGGGGCCGGATGTGCCGATCTTGGCTTGGTCGCTTGCCAAAGTGGCAGCAGACCCATCCGTCCAGGTAGCCCCTGCGGATGGAGAGGAGCCCCGAGTCTTCTTCGTCTTTTTCTTTTTTGGAGAGGAGGGCGGGGAATGAACCCGCTTCTCACCCCCGCCGGTAGAAGCCCCCAGGCCAGATGGACTGGCCTCAGCCAGGTCCTTCTCCGAAATGGAGAAGGTCCTGGTGGTCGCAGGGGCATCATCCGGAGGAGATCCCTCCCATCCTTGTACTGCCTGAGAATCCCCAGCCGTTTGAGGAAGACCTTGCATAGGGGCGGATTCGGGTTCGGTGCTTGGCGCCGAGCCCGGATACTCCCCCCATGGAAGGCCCTACCGTCTGAGGCTGTTTTTCCTCAAGGACCATGTCTATCACCCGAGGGGCCTCCAGTTGGCCATCTCCTCCCAGGACATCGCAGGTCCCCTTGGCAGCGTCATAAGTCTTTAGTGGGGAGGCATAGGCCTTGACTCCGGCAAGGTTTAGTATTCTTTCCAGCAGGTCTTTTGAGGGAAGCGACCGAAGGGGCCTGGCTTCCCTCTTCCCCCTAAGGGGGTTTGCCCTACCGAGCCGCTTCCACGAGGGGCGGTCGGCAATGGGCTGCCTGCTGGCTTTCTTGGCAGTCCCCTTAGAAAGCAAAGGAGGGACTGCCGCTGGAGATAGGGAGGTCCCCGAAAGCACCTCCAGAGAAGGGGGTGAGGGGGAGTCCCCTACACCCGTAGGCGTAGGAGAGGAGTAAGCCTCCTCTCCGGTTAAAGAAGTATGGAGGGTCCCCTGCGCAAGCACAAGGGACAAGACCTCCATTTTCTTGGTGGAACTGCCCGAGGACGGCTCCATTGATTTTCTTGGGGAAGTTGGGGGTTGGGTTTTTTTAAATTTACATCATTGGGCATGGTGACCCTCTTTGTTTTACGGGACGCAATCGCTTAACCCCCTCTTGCAGTAGCCCGCACTGCAAGAGGTGCTTACAGGCGCGGCAGAGCCAGGCGCCGTCATTTGGGACCACCCCTCCCGCCTGGTGGCCTGGCGGCTCCACCTTGAACACGGCGTAAAAAAGATAGATTTTGAAGACGAGAGGAAAAGGGATGTGAGGAAGGTATGGGTAGGGATGAAGCAGGTTGTTAAAAGCCAACCACCCCAGACCGGAGCTCAGGGGTTAGGGGACATTGTCCCCTACCCCCTCAGCCCCGATCCGGGACGATTGGCTGAGAAGAAGGTCAGCTTCTACCCTGTGAAATTAGAGGCTGACCAGAGAAAGTTGTGGGAGAGGTTGTATGAAAAGCGAAGAGGTATGATAGGAATACAGGCTATCTGAAGGAAGGAAGAGAGGCTAAGCTGGGGCCGGACGAGGCGTTGGATCCCGTCAGCCCGGCGGCCAGGATGGCAAATCGCCGCGCCCCTTACGGGGCCCCCGAAAACAATAATAAACAAGCACTCGAGCGTCGTCACATTATGCGCACACATAAACCATTATCGTGACTCCCTCGTCACGCAATTTCTCTACAGTACCCGACCACCCGAGCCCAACATGCTACTACATACACCAGCCTCCCCGAAATATGCACTAAACTCCAAGGGGATAATACTATACCGACCGAGACACTCCAAGGAATCTTGCAAACCCAATACCAAAGCCAAATTACCCACATAACGCATTCAGTCCCTGGATCCAAATCATCTCCTCAACGCTATTTCACCAGATGTCGACCCGAAGAGAGATCACTCCCACGTCATATCCGGGTCGGCCTGGCGAAGTTCCGGTGCGTTCACCACTATAAACTACTGAAAATACTAATAACACACCTTCCTGACCGAGATACATACATGTCACGTTGCCAGAGGAACTAGAGACAGTTCGATAGAAGAAATATAATTAAAATAAGATAAACAGAGCACTAGATCTCTGGGAGAACCCCCTCCTCCCTCCATTCGGCCGGCGGAGTTAGTCGAGACTGCCGCCCTAAGGGACGGACCCAACCTACGGAGTGTCGCACCTTAACACATACGAGGCAGATCAATGATGGGCATACCTGGAGGCCGAACAAGGGGGGGGGGGAGACCCTTGACATAAGGAGACTTTCGAGGTCTTTGGTTGGTTCTCATAGCAAAATCAGTGCCTGGAGGTATATAGAAGGTAGGGTAAAGTGACAGGGGAGGGGGGAGGGTTAAGTGTTCTATTTTTTGATTCGATAAAGTTAGGGGATTTCTCCCTCGAATTTAAACCGAAAACCAACGAGGGTCTCGCAGAAAAAAAATGTAGGGAGAGATGGTAAAGAAAGGTGAAGATAAAGTGAAAATGTGTGGAAGATAAGATGCGAGGGAGTTGGGGGAAGGAGAAATGGGTGAGAAGAATGCAGGCACGCTTAAAGGAATGAAGCCCTGGTAGTTTCAATATAGTAAAAAACTACCGAGGTTGAGTGGCGTGCGGCGGCGGCGGCGGTTCCATGTGACAATTGTAAAAGTCTACCCAGGTCACGGCCCTTGTGAGTGAAGTGAAGTTGCGTGGAAGGTACATGGGCCCCAAAAGATGAAACTACATGGGATTTCATTATGCAATGAGATGGAGAGTGAGAAAAGGAAAACAGAATGAAGGTGTGAAGAAAGGAGGAGGACTCGCCTTAACGCGTATGTGGTGGACCATGGCTAGAATTGATTTTAAAAATAAGATAAAATGGGGTCCTTTAAGGCATGTCGGATCCGGCGAATCCTCCCAACCCAGCAGGCGATTTTCACGCATAAGTGAGGTTTCGCTGCCAAGAAAGACGTGCCAGCTGATACCGCGTTAGTAGTATTCATTCTCTCCTCCATCACAGAGATGGGTGTAGGTATAAGAGCGAAATTTAAAGAACCAGGGAAAATTGGCATGAAGAGAACAGTACTCGAATGGACAAGAGTACGAACTACTCCCCTCACACGGAGGACCTGCTTCTTCGAAATGAAAAATAAACAGAAATCTCACCTGTTTGATATTTACAACTAAATATTAAGTTCTGAGGACCGAGGAGTCCCCGGGGCAGAAGTACCCCCGTGATTCGAAGTGGGACTGGGCGGATTCGAGCTGCCAGAACTGAGATTTTCTTCTGGGGCGAATTTATCGAGTTTATGTTCGTGTCTCTTGTGTTTCTTATGCTTTTTATCCTTCTTCCTTTTCTTGACTTTGTGTCTGTTGAAGATGGCGGTATCGAGCTCCATCGAGGGCACTGCGGTGTCGTTCGAATCCCCTTCTTCGGGCATCAACTGCCCAGCGAGGGAGGTAGAGCACGAGTGATCAACGGCGGGTGTGGTCGAAGGCAGAGGCTCCCCGAAAATTCCGCTAGAGAAACCTGTCGAAGATCCGTTCCATGACCTTATGTGATATTTGGGTGCTAACCAGCTGGTGGAATAAACCCTCCCGCCCTATACATTACCGGTTTTAGTATTTTGAGCGCCAAATACATTTTCCGCATTTATTCCGGGCCTCTCTTCCATTCCCATTATTTGCAAACCCTTCATTCACTTATATAGCTGCACCAATACAAGACCACCATGCAAGGTTTTCATTATCTAGATCACGCTCGCTACAATTTCCGTGTATAATTAATATACCATACATTAAATATCTTGAGTAACATTAATTCCACTTGATACACACCACTACCCAGTTTATTATTATCCAATATAGGAAACAGGGAATGGGATAATGAACAAACGGAAGGAATAAGAAAAATAAATTCTCACACAACAACCCTTGTGACAGAATGGAGGGAAATAAAAGCACATTGCAAAATAAACTCAGCACTGGTCATCTGCTCCTGTCGAGCATTTAGCAAAACTCAGCACACAGGGTACAAACACCGACTTGACGGACAGCGCTGGGTCACAACATCACAGCAGTGTGCAAGGGACACTCACCCGCTGGGGTGAGAGGCACGAATGAATTCCCTGGGTCGGGTCCAGACCCGACCCCATCTACCATTTCGGTATCGATTGGCGCTGGGTCAAAATCGTGCACGCCTGGGAAGGACAGTCTTGGCACGTCACTCATCATATCTAGGGGACGAATCACTTCATCGAACACCTCGACTTCAGTCTGAAATGAAATGGAAAAAAAGACGGAGGTGACAAACATACCGCAGTTCTCTTGCATGCAATTTTTTAATTCAAATGAGGGCTCCCCTCGCCACTGCATTCAAGGGCATAGCCGCCGATAATTTTGACTAGCCTGTTCTTAGTCTATATTAAATTTATCAGTATATTGTTCAATAAGATTCCCTATTGAGTAGCTCAGCTGTTGGACTGTGATATTGTTTAGTGTTTTGTAGAGTTGGCAGTTTAGTTTCACAGATACCCTGAAATAGAGTATGTGGAGATTCCAATGCCCCAAGGGCGCTTTGTGAGTCACTATAGATCACAATCCGGTCTTCCAACCAAAAATGGCGTGTTATATCCCGTATCAAGTGGTATATTACAACCAGATAAATCAGTCATTTTCGGAAATGCGAACAACCGAGGGGCCCTCTTAGGCGGCAGTTTTCCAGAAAATGATATTTGAATGGGAAAGTGATCACTACCATGGAGGTCATTGAGCACCTCCCACCTAAAATCAGCCTGTGCATCAGGAGAGCACGGGCAGTGATGCGTAAACTAATCCAGATTTAGGAGATTCATCTCTAGCCGACCCCTGGGGTTGATCATGTAGCAAGTCCCTCAGTGGGGGAGCTTAAAGTTTAAATCCTCGAGCAGAAGGAAACTTGGCATCCGTGCCACGACACAGCAAAATGCAGTCGAAGTCGTCTAACCGTGGAATGTACGTAGAAATAAGTGTGCCTCCTATTCTGGTGTAGCTGCAGTGCCTGAAAGGAAGTATTCATGGTCAGTGTAAATCGCGCATGTTCCAGTCCGGCCCTCATCATCCTGTGCTGGTGGGGTCACAAAACCCTTATAACATGGAAAGTGAGCAAGGAGTATGCACCCAGCATTGTCCCCTACAAAAGTATGGTATATGGGAGGAGACGAGGCCTCTCAGCACCTCCCAGTCGGACTTGACTGAGTCCACGCTAATTTCATTCAAGGAATATTCCCTCCAGACCTAACTCACGGTAGACGCGTTGCCCCTCTTTGATGAGAAGACCCTCACTGAAATGGCCATACGCTTCGCGAAAGCAGAACTCCGGGTGCTGTTATCTGTGCAAAGCGATGTCACCTTTGAGTAATTATCTGGGAGGTTGGGCTCGCCACGAGTCTTTTCCTCACTCCACCTCGAAATCTTTGGCGGTCAGTGCGTCTTCGGAAGCGGAGTTCTGCCTCTCTTTTCGGTGGGTCCAGCTTTCGGTGAGAGCAAGTTCTTATCCTTAGCCTCACGAAAAGAGAGTTAGTCCGCAGGCTAAACGGACAGGACTTCATTCTCCGGGAGATACATGCCACATTGGTTCAAGGAAGCAGGCTGAGTCTCCACAATTGACACACTTGGCCGTGCACGATAAGAACTTGAACAATTTCTGTGGCTGAAGGGGTGGCACTAGGTGCACCTTCGTGGCAGTGGTACAAATGCTTTGACGCGGTAGCGATACCAACCGGCACCCACTAACTCAGAGTACATCGCAAACGAACGTAACGAAGAGTGTAATCGTGTCTCTCGCCTGACTTCAACTAGGGAGGGGGGGGGAGACGTTCTCTGTCCTGCCGTGGCGCTGAGAGAGTAAAGAGGATCCACCGAACCTGGAGCGAGAGGAAGGCACCAACAACTTACCCAGGCCCCGTCAGATGTGCAGCTCTTCCACGTACCAACTGTAACAGGCTAACCCCTTTGGGGTTGCCAACGCATGCAAGGACACTTCAACGGTAACAATCTTGTCCTTTCTTAGAGGTCTTTCAGCTCCCACTGTGATGGGCACCAGGTGAGGATAGGTAGTGAAAACCCATAAAACAACCGTACCTTGATCCTTATGTGCTCGACAGCCGCATCATTAACAGCACTCTCTGGGGGGCTGGCACTTTCTGGCACCATGGAAAGATCCTCTGTGGAACCGAACATGATCTCCTGCTTGATTTGTACACCGTCGTCGTTTCTCTGAAAACAAGAGGCTTCAGACTGCAAAAAACAAAAAAAACATGGCCAATCCAGCATAGACATCCGTATGGTTAAGGATACGGTAAAAACTTAAGGGTTATTAATTGAAAAAAACTTACCAGAGATGTGAATAGTTTGGGCAGTCTATAAGGTGTTTGATGTTGTCTGGACTTTGGTTGCATCTGGTGCATAGGGGTGTCGGGGCAAGGTTTGTATTGTTGGAGTATAGAGGGGTGGCCAGTGGAGTTTAGTGGAGTGGTATGACCTGAGTTGAGAAAGCATTACTCGGTGCATTCTGGGTAGTGATTTCTATGATTGGTTTATTAAGGGAGGGGGGGCTTATTTAGGATGATGTTTAGTGGTAGTGGGTTTAAGTATCTTTGGGTGAAGGTAGTGTGGATGTGTGATTAAGTTAGAGTTAAGTGGTGGGGGAGGGAGTTTATTGTAGAGGTGTGGGAAGTAGTGTACACATGTTCAATCGAAAGTTTTTTGATAAGAGGTTCGGAAAAGCGGGGAAGTGAAGATACGCAGAATGTAAAGTGAGTGGTCAATACAGAATACTTCTTGGGTAGGGAGCGACAAGGTGATGGTGAAATTCTTCTAAACCAGCCCCTTTATTTAAGGAAGACTAAAATGGTAGCCGCCAAAGACTACAAAACCCGTAGCGATAATACCTTATCCATCAGTCCAAATTTTCCTCCTCCGAGAGATCCTCCACCCACGTCATCAGCAGCTCCTGAAATCGAGTTTACGGCAGCCCCGACGGCCGTCAAGTTCTTTTCCGGCGAAGCAGCTCTCGGTCCCAGCAGCTGGGAGAACTTATTTTCCTGAGGGGGATGATACTGGTTGTGCTGCGGTGGGAAGACTGGGTGGGGGTGATGTTGATGGGTAAGGGAAGTGTGGTGGTGGTGGTGGTGGTGGTGGTGCGATGATCCTTGAGCGTCGGAGTTTGTGGCTGGGATGCAGGCAGGGCGGCGCCGCCCGTACAGCGAGAAATAGAGGTCCATGGTGCAGCAGCGTAGTCGCGAGTCGCAGGCCAGCGAACAGCTGAAGGGAGGACACCATTTTGAAATCACCTCTTGGGTCGTGTTGGTCTTTCTTAAAACTAATAGCCCTCATTTGGCAAGTGCCACCGAAGGCATAAGTCGCCGTTATTAATTTTAGCCTATTGTTAGGTTACATTAAAAAGAAAACGGAACAAAATAATAAACCTGAAACCCCAAAACGCTAGGATGTACGTTCCGGCGTTAGGGGAAGGCTCGCTCGCCCCCGTTACCGGAGGACGCAATCAACACTAAAAGAGTCAGATAAAATGGAGGAGGTGAGCCTCCTCCAGAAAGTTCATGTGTACACAAGTGTGCGCACGAACTCGTCCCGAGCACAAAAGACAAACAGTAGCGACCCGGCCTGTCCTAGTACTGGGACAGGTAACGTGCGCGAAGATCCCCCAGACTGGGACATTCAACAAGAATGTGCTGAACAGTCTTGGAGATTACGCAGTCGTCGCATTAAGGTGAGGGGAGCGCTCCCTTAATTGGCGGTACACCCCCTCCAAGTGCTCCCAATTCGAAGAGCTGAAGCCGCCGCGGCCTTGAGTAAGACAAGGACAGTTGGTGCGCGATGCCAGGCAACTTTATGTTCCCTTCGGCCGCTTCCTATCTTATTTAACAGGCATTCCGGAGGGCTGATTAGATTCCTGTCATGTAGTCAGTGTGAGGAAGAGTGAAACGCTGGTCTGATCACTTAGTCCTCCCGGATTCTTTGGCAGCCTCATACCCCCAAATCCCTAAATATTTAAAGCCCAGAAGATAATCTCAACACTCTCCCGGCTTGTGTCGACTGTTGCTTCACGGATACTGCTAACCAGGAGGTGCGGATATTCCAATGCTCCGAGTGTACATAACGCACTTTGTGAATCGCTATAGATCCTGATCAGGTCTCCGAACGGGGCAAAACGCGTCATCTCCCGTACCGAGCTGTGTATTGCAACCAGCTCGGTAGTGGACAAGGCAGCGCCTGGTTGAGTCCCGCTGACCTTAAACATAAGGGATACGGTGTGGAAGCTGACCTCCCTCATGGGACTTGAAGCCATCCGGGGAGAGTGGTAAGAATAAAGCGTAACACAAATGTGTTCCAAAAAGGTCGAAAAAAGTAGTCCTAACGGTATGAAAGTTTTGGGAGCAGAGGCGTGGCGACAAATAGTCAAGGGTGGTACCCTCCAAGGTGACGTCCTGGGCAGAATCAAAGGCGCCACCTGCTCGAGAGATTCACGGAGCGCTCTTATGTATCTTAGCCGTAAACGTAAGGGGCTCAGGGTATGACTCGAGTCTCTTGAAGGCGTAGGCACTGTCGAAATCGGCTGCAAAGGCATCGAGAGACGTCCAATGAAGGAGAAGCCAAGGCAGCGCGTACAAGCGGATAAAGCAAGGTGCACGGCAAGTGGCATCTCCCCGGAATCGACAAACAAGCTCTCAATGGGGGACGTGCCGAAAGCACAGGTGTGGTGGATCACATCCACCCTCGCAGCAGGTAGGGACCTCAGGGTATACACTGCCAGCCAACTCGGGCTCTTAAGAGGACGAAAATGTGCCGGGCAATCGGATCCTGTCGATAGAAGAGCAAGATAGGAAAGAGGTACTATGTATGTAGTAAAAAAACTCGTAGGGTGGGTAAGGGGATAACCATAATAATAATAATAATAAATAATACTATTAAATAATAATAACTTGTACTACTATAACTATTAATAAATAATAATAGTAATAATAAACAATAATTAATATAAATACAAAAATAATACTAATATTAAAAATGAAGTCCTACTACTAAAGAATAATATGTAAATAATAAGAATGATAATAAAAATACTAATAATAAAAATGTGAAGTAGTGCTGAGTGGGGTGGAGGGAAAAACGAACCAACATCTTTCCCAGGATACATCAAGAGAGTTCAAGTCAACCCAGTGACGACGGGACTTCCCTAATTTACACTCAGGCTGGGAGGATGTGCAACTCCTCCAGATATCAAGTATAACAGGCTATGCAGAGTACCCCCTGCGGAGGCTTTCCTATGGGAGAACCTCCTTTATTCTCAAATAAGCACAAGGTCAACTATCAATTGCCCACACAGAAAGCAATAGTGATGGGGTGTTATGTAGAGGAAGACACCAATCATGTGGTGGCAGCGAAATGTCACTCACTTCGCGAGCAAAAAAAACATTAATACGACCAATTCTACCACTCTTCTTTTCCATGGTTTACTCTATCACCCCTTCATTCCATCCCCATGGCATCGGTTAATACCGAAACTAGGTCTTTTAACTCACTTCATAAGAGCCCACAGCCTCTCAACGAGATGCTCCGTATCCAAGCGATGAGTTTGGCCCATGTGAAAGGGCGGGTTGAGTGCCATCGAGCGAATAACCTCGTATCGGAACCGTGGCACCGGGTCGGACTCGATCAGACACAACACGAAGTTGAGATCGTCCATGGTGCCATCGAGAGGTAGGAAATCGATCAACTGCTCCACCGCCGTACGACGCACGCCTGAAAAACGATTGGGGGAGGGAGGGGGCATAAAGAAGAGCGACAAGGACGAGGGGAGCGGGGGACTTCAAAATTCACTGAGGAAGGAGCGAACACCGAGTGAATCTCCGCTAAACAAAGTGAACAACTCTGAATCGATCACCATTGATTAGGCAATAAAGGAAGGTCACTTTAGGGGTGAAGTGTGAATGTAGTTGTGGCTGAAGGTATTCCGAGGTGAGATACGTGGGGGAAGAGGGGATGGATAAAGACTTGTGACGAGGTGGTTTGATTGTGGGAATGAGTGTGTGAGAGAGAGAAAGGCCGGACCGAGGAGGAAGTGGTGGATGATAGGCGTGTATGGAGGCTTCTGCCCCAGCATGAATCCTGACTGGACGAAAAGCTACAGCGGATAGCACCCCAAGACTATGAAAGGCCACTTTTGGGTGGACAAAATAATGGGTGCTCTTGAGCTTATTAGGAGGGGTGGGAGGGAATGTCATCTAAGTGGGGTTGAAGAGCGATGACTCCATTTTGTAGGAGAGTGGTGAATGTTGAACAGACATAAACAAAGAAGGATATTTTCCCTCAGTGGACAAATGAGGGAGGGAGGTTATTTTATAAAGAGCTCATCTGGCGACTGCCTACTTGGGCATTAGTCGCCGTATTCAACATTGCCTAAAATTAGGCATCTTTAAAAACAAATAAAAAACTATCAATAAAATAAAAAAAAAGAAAAAGTTGATAAGCAGGAAGCAAGCTCAGGCGTCGGGGTGAGGTCCGGCAGGAACATGCGACCTACTAAAATAAGAAAAGTCAAAGTTCACAGGTCCGTGTGCACGAATCCGTCCCGAGTACAAGGTAGAGGCGGTAGCGACGCCGCCCATCCCGGTACCGGGACAGGTAACAGGGGCGGAGATCGCCAGGACTGGGACATTCAACAAGAATGTACCGAACAGTCTGGGGAACAACGCAGTCTTCAAAGTAGGGCGCAGGCGAGCGCTCCATCAAATGGCGGTGCGTCCCGCGAGTGTGTCCAATTCGGAGACGAGAGAAAGCAATCTGAAGCCTTCCCAGCATTGGGGGGTAGGTCCATGGGAACAGTCGCGGCGCAATAGCACGCAACTTTACGTTCCCTTTAACCGTCTCCCATCTTCTTTGCCAAGCAGCCCGAAGAGCTGCCCGTATTCCTGGCTTGTAGTAGGTGTGAGGTAGAGCGAAACGCTGTTCTGGTCGCAGAGTCCTCGCGGACTCTTTGGCGTCCTCATTCCCCGCAATTCCTACATGTCCAGAAACCCAGCAGAAGATAATCTCGACATCTGCCCGGCTTGCCGAAACCGTGGCGTCAGGAAAACGCGAACCAGGCGATGCGAGATTCCAATACTCCGAGAGCACTCAGGGCACTTTGTGAGTCGCTATACATCGCAATCCGGTCTCCGAACCGGGCACGTCGCGTAATCTCCAATACCGAGTGGTGTACTGCCACCAGATCGGCCGTGAAGACAGACGCAGGGCCTGGCAGAGCCCCGCTGACTTCAACCAGAGGGAATACGGCGTGGAAACCACTTCCCTCTTGGGACTTGGAGCCATCCGTATACACTGGCACGGTTCCAGCGTGACACGAGGTGTGCTCCAAAAAGGTCGAACGCAATACTCTCGGCGCCGTACAAGCTTTGGGAGCAGAAGCGTGGTGACAAATAGCTAAATGTGGTACCCACAACGGGGGCGTCCTGGGCAGAACCAGGGGCGCCACCGGCCCGAGAGCTATACCTAGCTGTCGGAGATTCCTGGCCCTAAACCCAAAGGGCTTAGGGTATAACTGGCGTCGCTCGGCGGCATAGGCACCGTCGAAATCAGCTGACGATGAGGTGAGAGCTGTTGGAGATTGAGGGAAGCGCCCGGCGAATAATGCACTGTACACGGTGTAGAGCGAGTCGCATCTACCAAGCATCGACTAGTACGCTCTCAAAGGAAGAAGTGCGGAAGGCACCGGTCACCAGGCGAAGGCAAGTGTGGTGGAGCGAGTCCACCTTCCGCAATACACGCCCGGCTGCGGATGCATAAAACTCGCATCCGTAGTCGAGCTTCGAACGAACAAAGGATCGATAAAAACGTAAGCAGTAGCCCAATCAGCGCCCCAAGCGATGAACATCACGGAACGGAGAATATCCATGGCGCGGGTACAACAGACCCTATGGCTGCGAATATGAGCCTCCCAGGTGAGTCGTCGGTCAAATACAAGACCAAGGAAACGGTGCGATTAAACCACTTCCAGGCGTACCTCATTAAGAAACAAGTCTGGGTCAGGGTGGAGCCGTGGATGGCGGCAGAAGTGCACCACCTTAGTCTTGGCCAAAGAAAACCGAAACCTCTGCACTTCGGCATAGTGATAGACGCGGTTCAATGCCTGTTGGAGTCGACGCTCCAGAGTTGGCATCTGGGCCGGGTCAAAAGAGATCGAAAGGTCGTCCACGTAGAGCGTAGCGAGAACATCCTCCGGCAGCACCGAGGTGATGCCGTTGATGCTCAGGGCAAAGAGTGTGACCCTGAGGACACTTTCCTGCGGGACACCCTCTTCCTGCTCCATTGGGCCGGTGAGGGCTCCACCAACCCGTATGCAGAATCGACGATCTCGCAAAATTCAGATATAAACATTGGGAGGCATCCCCTCGTCCCCATCGTGTGGAGAGTCTCCATGATATCGTATCGCCATGCAGTATCATAGGCCTTCTCCAGATCGAAAAACACCGTGGCGTAGTGCTGTTTACGAAGGATGGCCTAGCAGACGGCATTTTCCAGTCGGAGCGGAGCATCCGAGGTGGAGTGGAACTTGCGGAAGCCGCACTGTGCAGAAGACAGATGGCCTCCGCTGTCCAGAAAAAAGGCTAATCTAACATTTACCAATTTCTCCATCAACTTGCACGCGCAAGAGGTTAGATAGATTGGGCGGAAACCGGCCGGAGTAGAGTGATCTCTCCCAGGCTTGCGAAAGGCGAGCACAGTAACGATTCGCCAGTAATCTGGGAGGAGAACCTCCACCCAGATCCTGTTGAACAAATCTAACAGAAAGGCCATGCCTCGCTTACCCAGTTGTCAAAGCATGGCGTACGGGACATCGTCCGGACCATGGGCGGTGTCCGCGCATGAAGCAAGATTGAAAGATTCTCCGCCTCTGGAGGTAAAGTCCAGTCGGCGGCCTTGCGCGACATCACGACGTGCATTGAATGCTGGAGGAGCAGCATTACCGGCTAGAGAATGCGGAGAAAGCGACCGCGGGGTCCGAGATTGCGGTCCCATTCTCCTGGAGAACGGGAGGGGAGTCCTGCGAAAACTTGCCCCGAATCCTTTTGACTCGCTTCCACACCTCTGCTAGAGGGGTCGTCCCGTTAAGGGAAGACAAGTATGCCCGCGAAGAAGAGCAGCGGGCGTGCTTCGAAATATACCGGAACCCAGCCCTTTCCCGACGAAATTCACCTGCAGTGAAATCGTTCGGGCGGCGCTTATACCGCATGTAGGCATAACGCTTCTGTTTGACGGCCGTCTCACACTCAACCGACCACCACGGGAGTGGTCAGCGTGCAAAACGGCCAGACGTTCTGGTAATAGTAGTCAGCCCCACGGCGATGAGGTTGCTGGAGAAGAACTCAACGGCCTCATCTACCGACCTAAACTCCTCGACTGAGATAGAGAATTCAGTCATTCCCTGAAATGCAGGCCAGTGCGCCCGCGCCAAGCACCACCGAGGTGGGCTCTTAGGCGGCAGCCGCCCAGAAAATGATATTTGAATGGGAAAGTGATCACTACCATGGAGGTCATTGACCACCCCCCAATCAAAATCAGGCTGTGCATCCGGAGAGCACAGAGATATATCAAGGCAAGAAAATGAAGCGGTTCTCGGGCAGTGAGGGGAAAGGAGGGAGGAACAAGGACTGAAAGAGTGAACCTCATCAAAGATAGAGGGGATGTGGGGAGGGGGGGGGGGAAACGCGAACAAATTGTTTAAGTAAAAATAGAGCAAGTAGGAGGCAAAGATTCCTTAACTACCATGGCTTCATCACTAGTCTTGACAAGTAGAGAGGCGAGGTATGCAGTTGGTAGAGAGCGGTGGTTCACAACCGACTTTGGTTTATGGCCCCCTTATTAACCTCATTTTTTCCTGTGACCGTCATAAGCATTATTTTCAGTAGGTAATATTAAGATTAACTTATTTTACACAGCTTGTAAAATGCAAACTATTTGTTTACAGATAAATTAAAATTCCATTATAAAATATCTTTAAAAAAGGGGAAAATGGCATAAAATTGCTAATTGGCATAAATGGTTTTCAAAACTGCCAGGTCACCGGCAACGGAAGCACAGAGGAAGTGATAGAGAAATATCCACACTTCGGCGCAAACGGGAAGACGTACCAATGAAGATCGGGTAGTCGGCGTAGGACTTGAAGATATCTGACTTGGGAGGGAGATGACCGTTCTTCTGAAGGGTACGAATGGCCTTCAAACAGGAGCAGGTCACCGTATGTTTGTAGCAAGGCAGAAGCTTCTCGAGATTAAGGCTTCGGGTTACCTGAAAACAAGAGCAGCTGAGAGGAATCTGGCTTATAACCTTCCTGAGGCTTTGAATGATAATGGGAAATGAGTGGGAAGGGTACAATCTAAAAGGAAAAGGCAGGAAGAAAAAACAACAAAAAGACAGGATGAATAGAAAGTAATGAAGGAAGTAAATATAAGAATCACATGAGCAGACCTCAACAAGCATATAAAATATAAGGCTCCTGTAGAATAATAGAAAAATGACGTTTAGGAGTGTTACTACCGGTCTCCAATCATTTAAGATGGACTATATTTATCAGTGGTGATGACAATGAGGGTCGGACCCCACTGAGAAATAAAGGAATCTTAATTGAGTGCAGATCAGTGGTAAAACCCAGACCTTAAAAAATTATAGTATATATATATATATATATGGAAAAATATCCAAGACAAATTGGTGCGGTTAAGGTAATGGCATAATTAGACAACTGCTCTGCTTCAGGTCAAGCAGGTGATCCTATCCTCCTTGAACTGGAAGACCCATCCATCAGCCCAAAAAAGCTGATTTCAAAGACACGCCTTTATGTCGTCTCGTTTACCGTCACAGAAAACTGTTATTATTAATATATTAACAGCGTTGACTGAGCCAAAACGCTCGAAAGATGGAAAAATATCCAAGACAAATTGGTGCGGTTAAGGTAATGGCATAATTAGACAACTGCTCTGCTTCAGGTCCAGCAGGTGATCCTATCCTCCTTGAACTGGAAGACAACACTTAGGTATGACCCATCCATCAGCCCAAAAAAGCTGATTTCAAAGACACGCCTTTATGTCGTCTCGTTTACCGTCACAGAAAACTGTTATTATTAATATATTAACAGCATTGACTGAGCCAAAACGCTCGAAAGATGGAAAAATATCCAAGACAAATTGGTGCGGTTAAGGAAATGGCATAATTAGACAACTGCTCTGCTTCAGGTCCAGCAGGTGATCCTATCCTCCTTGAACTGGAAGACAACACTTAGGTATGACCCATCCATCAGCCCAAAAAAGCTGATTTCAAAGACACGCCTTTATGTCGTCTCGTTTACCGTCACAGAAAACTGCTATTATTAATATATTAACAGCGTTGACTGAGCCAAAACGCTCGAAAGATGGAAAAATATCCAAGACAAATTGGTGCGGTTAAGGTAATGGCATAATTAGACAACTGCTCTGCTTCAGGTCCAGCAGGTGATCCTATCCTCCTTGAACTGGAAGACAACACTTAGGTATGACCCATCCATCAGCCCAAAAAAGCTGATTTCAAAGACACGCCTTTATGTCGTCTCGTTACTGTCACAGAAAACTGTTATTATTAATATATTAACAGCGTTGACTGAGCCAAAACGCTCGAAAGATGGAAAAATATCCAAGACAAATTGGTGCGGTTAAGGTAATGGCATAATTAGACAACTGCTCTGCTTCAGGTCCAGCAGGTGATCCTATCCTCCTTGAACTGGAAGACAACACTTAGGTATGACCCATCCATCAGCCCCAAAAAAGCTGATTTCAAAGACACGCCTTTATGTCGTCTCGTTTACCGTCACAGAAAACTGTTATTATTAATATATTAACAGCGTTGACTGAGCCAAAACGCTCGAAAGATGGAAAAATATCCAAGACAAATTGGTGCGGTTAAGGTAATGGCATAATTAGACAACTGCTCTGCTTCAGGTCCAGCAGGTGATCCTATCCTCCTTGAACTGGAAGACAACACTTAGGTATGACCCATCCATCAGCCCCAAAAAAGCTGATTTCAAAGACACGCCTTTATGTCGTCTCGTTTACCGTCACAGAAAACTGTTATTATTAATATATTAACAGCGTTGACTGAGCCAAAACGCTCGAAAGATGGAAAAATATCCAAGACAAATTGGTGCGGTTAAGGTAATGGCATAATTAGACAACTGCTCTGCTTCAGGTCCAGCAGGTGATCCTATCCTCCTTGAACTGGAAGACAACACTTAGGTATGACCCATCCATCAGCCCAAAAAAGCTGATTTCAAAGACACGCCTTTATGTCGTCTCGTTTACCGTCACAGAAAACTGTTATTATTAATATATTAACAGCGTTGACTGAGCCAAAACGCTCGAAAGATGGAAAAATATCCAAGACAAATTGGTGCGGTTAAGGTAATGGCATAATTAGACAACTGCTCTGCTTCAGGTCCAGCAGGTGATCCTATCCTCCTTGAACTGGAAGACAACACTTAGGTATGACCCATCCATCCTGTTAATATATTAATAATAACAGTTTTCTGTGACGGTAAACGAGACGACATAAAGGCGTGTCTTTGAAATCAGCTTTTTTGGGCTGATGGATGGGTCATACCTAAGTGTTGTCTTCCAGTTCAAGGAGGATAGGATCACCTGCTGGACCTGAAGCAGAGCAGTTGTCTAATTATGCCATTACCTTAACCGCACCAATTTGTCTTGGATATTTTTCCATCTTTCGAGCGTTTTGGCTCAGTCAACGCTGTTAATATATTAATAATAACAGTTTTCTGTGACGGTAAACGAGACGACATAAAGGCGTGTCTTTGAAATCAGCTTTTTTAGGCTGATGGATGGGTCATACCTAAGTGTTGTCTTCCAGTTCAAGGAGGATAGGATCACCTGCTGGACCTGAAGCAGAGCAGTTGTCTAATTATGCCATTACCTTAACCGCACCAATTTGTCTTGGATATTTTTCCATCTTTCGAGCGTTTTGGCTCAGTCAATGCTGTTAATATATTAATAATAACAGTTTTCTGTGACGGTAAACGAGACGACATAAAGGCGTGTCTTTGAAATCAGCTTTTTTGGGCTGATGGATGGGTCATACCTAAGTGTTGTCTTCCAGTTCAAGGAGGATAGGATCACCTGCTGGACCTGAAGCAGAGCAGTTGTCTAATTATGCCATTACCTTAACCGCACCAATTTGTCTTGGATATTTTTCCATCTTTCGAGCGTTTTGGCTCAGTCAATGCTGTTAATATATTAATAATAACAGTTTTCTGTGACGGTAAACGAGACGACATAAAGGCGTGTCTTTGAAATCAGCTTTTTTGGGCTGATGGATGGGTCATACCTAAGTGTTGTCTTCCAGTTCAAGGAGGATAGGATCACCTGCTGGACCTGAAGCAGAGCAGTTGTCTAATTATGCCATTACCTTAACCGCACCAATTTGTCTTGGATATTTTTCCATCTTTCGAGCGTTTTGGCTCAGTCAACGCTGTTAATATATTAATAATAACAGTTTTCTGTGACGGTAAACGAGACGACATAAAGGCGTGTCTTTGAAATCAGCTTTTTTGGGCTGATGGATGGGTCATACCTAAGTGTTGTCTTCCAGTTCAAGGAGGATAGGATCACCTGCTGGACCTGAAGCAGAGCAGTTGTCTAATTATGCCATTACCTTAACCGCACCAATTTGTCTTGGATATTTTTCCATCTTTCGAGCGTTTTGGCTCAGTCAACGCTGTTAATATATTAATAATAACAGTTTTCTGTGACGGTAAACGAGACGACATAAAGGCGTGTCTTTGAAATCAGCTTTTTTGGGCTGATGGATGGGTCATACCTAAGTGTTGTCTTCCAGTTCAAGGAGGATAGGATCACCTGCTGGACCTGAAGCAGAGCAGTTGTCTAATTATGCCATTACCTTAACCGCACCATATATATATATATATATATATATATATATATGTGTGTGTGTGTGTGTGTGTATGTGTATGAATTCAGGCAGTATATTTTCATTATTATAGGTTTTATTGAAAGCGACCGCTATTCTCTTGTTAATAATTTCCTTTTCAATCTTGTCGATTTGTCTTATATTCGCCTTTTCTTCGTGGTTGAAACCGTGAATAAGCCTACCGAAGTTCATTAGAGACGGATATTTATTAATTGTAAAAAGGTCTATAGCAGAAAAAATGGGTCGCACATAAAAAGCTCCATCCAATCCATTGCATTCAAGTACTTTTATAACTTCAAACCCTTTAAATTTTTTAGCACAGTTATTAAAAGAACAGACAGAAAAGATCTAAAGAAGTTAGCTCAAGACAAGTCTTTAGTAATTTGCCAGCCCGACAAAGGTAAAGGTGTGATAATTTTGAATAAAGTTGACTACATCTCGAAAATGCACACTATCCTTTCCGATGTTACAAAATTTGTTAAAGTCAAATCATCTATTAAACATAAAATGTATAAAACTGAAGATAAAATTAACCGCGTACTATCCAAATTTAAGAAGTTAAACCTTATTGATCCGCAGACATATTCTCGTCTTTTTGCTTCAGGTTCCGCCCCAGGTATTTTGTATGGCCTACCAATTTTTTCTGCTATAAACACACCATCCTATGCCCTAGCAAAATATTTGGTTCCTCTTCTTTCTTCCCTTACAACAAATAAATACACTCTCCGTAATTCCTATGACTTACTTTGAGCAAATCTCCAGCCTTGCTACTCCTCATAAGTATACCATGGCAAGCTTTGACATTACAAATCTATTCACAAACATTCCATTACAAGAAACAATTGACATCATTTTACACAAAACTTTCACTTTTTCTCAACATTTTCTACAATTTGATCAAGCATAATTTCGTTCTCTTCTTGATTTATCCGTTTCAAATTCCTATTTTCTCTTTAATAACGAATTTTACCTTAAAAAAGAAGGGGTCAGGATGGGACTTCCGTTAGGTCCAACTTTTGCTAATATTTTCCTCTGTTTCCATGAAACTTCTTGGCTCCAAGCTTGCCCCAAATAATTCGCCCCAGTATTTTATAGGCGCTTCATTGACGACTGCATAATTTTGTTTCGTAAAGAACATGCATCTAAATTTCTTGAATTCCTTACAAGCAGCACCCTAAAATACAATTCACAATGGACATAGAAAACGATGGCTGCCTGTCTTATTTAGACATCAAGTTAACCCGCACCCCCACCGGATTATCTACAAGTGTTTTTCGCAAAGCCACTTGGACTGGTCTATTATCAAGCTTCTATAGCTTTATTCCACGTTCTTTTAAAATTAATACTATTGACACCCTGCTACATAGAGCATTTAAAATATGCTCTAATTACAAACTATTACATGAAGAGTTTTCTTTTCTTAAGAAATTTTTTCAAGACAACGGATTCCCAAAGTTTGTTGTGAAAAACCGCATAAGGAAATGTCTTGATCATTTCCTTAATCCGACTGAAGATAAAGCCACCGTCAATAAACTTTTACACTTCTGGTCGGTACCCTTCTTTGGCCCACAAACATCAAAGATGACTGTTGAGATATGCTCGATTATCCAAAATAATCTGCCCTTTTTGGACCTCAAAATAATCAACCCAAACCAATATACAATAGGCTCGCTCTTTCGTTATAAAGATCGCCTTCCTGATGCGTGTCGTTTATCTCTCATATATAATTACTTGTGTCCATCGTGCGATGCGACCTATATTGGCTCTACCAGCCGAACTCTCCATTCAAGAGTTGAACAGCACGCCGGGAGGTCCTGCCATACGGGTTTGCCCCTAGCCAAACCGGACTATTCTATCATCCGACTCCACGCCAATTCTTGCAATTTACAGGTAAAACTCGAAGACTTTTCTATAGTCTCTACAGCTAATACCCTCACTGATTTACGAATCCTTGACTCCATATATATATATTTTAGATTGTAAACCCACACTTAACGACCAAACTTCGTCTTTCCCATTACATATTACACGTTAGATGGTTCCCTTACTTTACCACCTTCTTAGTTTAAATTAATGTTTCCCTTACTTTGCCACTTCCATGTAATTTGTGTAATGTTGCTATTACCAATGCAATTCCATCAATTATCGTTGTGGTATGATGACTTATACAAAAAAGTGACTTGTAAGACCATTCCCCTTATGTTACCTATGTAACATATGTTACCTATGTGACCTTCGAACAGGTAGCACGTGTTTTATAGAGCTCTCAGTCTGTTGATCTATTTTTCAGATTTTTCTATAGTTTGTTTGTTTTTTGTTTTTTGTTTTTCTCACCACAATCAGCCAAAGCTAAGTTGCTCTTCTTTTTTTTTCTTATTGCTACTTAAATTCTTTCTTTGTTTGAATAAGTGATGGAGTTTGGGGATGAAAGTGAGCATGAGTGTCGGAATGTATGCATTGGTTGTGGTGTATTAGGTGAGGGGTATACATGTGTTGTATGTGGGCTGCGTGAATGCATTGTAGATTTAGAGGGGATGAGAAGGCAGGATTTAGACAGGATATGTAGGCTGGAGGGGTTAGTTGCTGAGCTCAGGAGGGAACTTAGTGTTAGGCCTAGATTTGGGAATAGGTTAGGTGGTGAGGTAGGCCAGTTAGATGTTTCAGGTGAAGGTAGAGGGCCGGTGGAGGAGGTAGGATATGATAGTTCTAGTGATAGTGAAGTTAGCCCCCTTAGATTAGTTAGAAATAGGCCTAGTGAGGATGGGGGACAGTGGAGAGTGGTTAGGAAACATGAAGCTAGGGAGGCTTCTTCTGTTCTTTGTGAGAATAGGGTTGCCTCTGTTGAGGTGGTTAGCCAGGGGGAGAATAGGTGTGTGAGTCAGAGGGACACAGAACCTATTAGCTTGACTAATAGATTCAGTGCCCTAAGAGAGGAAGTAACTGGAAGTGATATGACTGATGGGGGTGGGGGTGGAGTTCGAGTGACTGGTAGTTTGAATGAGAATAGGAGTGGGGATGGAGTTAGGTCTGTGGGGGTTAGGAATAGGAGTCTGACTGAAGTGCTTGTGATGGGTGATTCGCGAGTTAGATATTTAGATAGGAAGTTGAATGCAAGTAGATTGAATGGTTTGAGGGTGTGTTTGCCGGGTGCTGGAGTGAGAGATCTGTCTGATAGGTATGAGGAACTGGTGTCTGGCTGTGCAAGGGATGCGGTTGTGATTACACATGTAGGAGTGAATGATGTGAAGAAAGTGGGTGCATGTGAGTTACGTGAGAGGTACAAGAGGTTGATTGAAAAGGTGAAAGAAAGTAGAATGAAAGGTGTTGTGACAGGTGTGCTTCCAAGAATGGATGTTGGGGTAGAATGGATGTCTCGTGCAATTGGTCTGAATGATTATGTGAGGAGGATGTGTGAGATGGAAGGTGTCATGTTTGTGGATGTGTGGGATAGGTTTGTTGGAATGAAAGAAATGTATGCGATGGATGGACTGCATTTGAGTAGGAGGGGGGTAGATGTGTTGTGGGAGGAGTATGATCGTGTTATTAGGTCTTTGCGGGCGGGAAACTAGATACTAATAGTGGTCAGGGAATTATGAGAGGACATTATAGTACTGAAAGTAGAATGGACTTGGCACATAACAGAAATAGGTTCCAAGGCGATAGAGGTGAGGTCATTAAAGTTTCAAGAGGTGCTTCAGGGATAGGGGGGTTAAATTGTTTCTATACAAATGCTCGTAGTCTTAGAAACAAGAAGGATGAGCTATTTAGTTATATTAGCAATGAGGATATAGATATATTATGCGTTACTGAATCATGGGTTAATGAAATAGAATTTAGTGACACTATAAGTGAATTTGATTTTCAGGGCTAACATAACATAACATAACATAATTACACGGATGACAAAAGCCACAAGGGCCTATCAAAGGTCATCCGCCTCCGTCAAAACCCACCCACAAAAAGCACCATCACCAGGGGAAGACAAAATCAAAGTCCCCCACAATATAATATAACGGATGACAAAAGCCACAAGGGCTCATCATAGGTCATCCGAGTCAAGCGGCCTCTTTTTCAAGGCACCCAAACTCCCAGGAAAACTACATCCAGAGGATTGCATCCAGAAACAAGGGTATCACCAATCAAGGCTTGTCAAGAACTAAATCATGCAGCTATAGATATATACAAACAATATTAATATATACAAAACTTAGGAACCATCACAACCTTCCCTTCCCATAAACTCATCCAACCTACTCTTAAATACATTTAGATTTGGACTACCTACTACCCTCTGCGGCAATTTGTTCCAGAAGTCTACCACTCTATTGGTGAAAAAATACTTTCTTAAATCCAACCTACACCCTTGCTTTTTAATTTTCAAGTGGTGACCTCTAGTCCGATTTCCATCATCTAACTCAAAAAACTTGCTAACATCCAATTTATCTATCCCGGAAAAATTTTTAAAGAGCTCAATCATATCCCCTCTCACACACCTCCTTTCGAACGAGAACATATTTAATACCCTCAGTCTATCTTCATATTCAAGGTGCCTCAGGGAAGGAATAATCTTTGTTGCCCTCCGTTGCACTGACTCAAGAAGGTTAATATCGTGTCTAAAATGTGGGGACCATGCCTGTATACAGTACTCTAGATGTGGCCTAACATAAGAGTTATAGAGTTTAAGAATAACCTCCTTACTTTTGTAACTGACATTTCTCTTAATAAAACCCAGCACTCTATTTGCCCTATTTCTTGCTTCAATACACTGCTTAGAAAACCTTAATGACTTATCTATTACTACTCCTAGATCTTTCTCATCCTCTACTGAGCTCAGCCAATGCCCATCCATTTCATAGTTAAATTCTCTATTATCTTTTCCCATGTTAATAACTTTGCACTTATCAAGGTTGAAAGTCATTTGCCACTTATGTGCCCAGGATAACAATTTATTTAAGTCCCCCTGCACTTTAAAATTATCATCAATATCTTTAACTACAGCTGCTAATTTGGTATCATCCGCAAAAATTGACACTTTATTATTAACTGCCTCCCCAAGATCGTTTATATAGATGACAAATAATAATGGACCGAGAACTGATCCCTGAGGAACCCCACTGATAACATCCCTCCACTCTGACTTTACACCATTTAGCACTACCCTATGTACATTAGTCAATATGTACATTAGTCAAAGGACAGGTAGGATTGGTGGAGGAATAATTATCTATATAAAAAACAAGATTGTTTCAAGTTTAAATACTTCAATAAAGCAGGATGGAGTTGAGTCACTTTGGATAGATATTAGGTTCAGTAAAAATAGAATGGTGCATTTGGGAGCTTTTTACAGGCCACCTGGGCAGACTGATGATATAGATGAACTAATGATAAGGGAAATAAGTAAGGGATGTGAAACAGATGCAGTTATTATTGGGGACTTCAACTTAAACTCTGTGGACTGGGAAAATATGATAGGTAGGGATAGAACAAGTGGCAGGTTCATAGAATGCTTTGAGGATAATTTTTTGAATCAATTTGTTAATGAGCCAACGAGGGGGGACAATATATTAGATTTAGTACTTTCTAACAGTGATCATTTAGTTCAAGAATTGACTGTTGGGGAAGCATTGGGAAATAGTGACCATCAGATAGTTCGTTTTAACTTGGGAATTGAGAAGGGTAAAATAACTGAGAATGCTGAAAAAGTTCCAAATTTTCATAAGGGAGATTATGTAAAACTTCGAAGCTTGCTAAATTTGGTAGACTGGGATATAGAATTCAGAGGTAAAAATGCTTATGGGATGTGGGATACTTTCAAGCATATAATAAATGTAGTCCAAGAACAATGTATCCCAATGAAGGCCATTAGGAACAAAAGTAGGAAACCATTATGGTGGAATCAGGAGATAGCTAGAAAAATTTCAGAGAAGAAAAGGGCATATAAAAAATTACAGGTAGAAAATAATATTCAAAATTTAAGTGATTATAGAATGGCTAGGAATGAGTTAAATAAGATTATAAAGAAGAACAAAAGGGTGTCAGAAATTAAATTAGCTCAGGATAGCAACAAAGATCCTAGAAAGTTCTTTAGTTACTATAAAACTAATAACAAGTGTGGCAGAGTTAAAATAGGACCTATCAAATATGAAGGGTTTGTGAGAGAAACTGATGAGGAAATAGTTGAGGTACTAAATGGTCATTTTGCATCAGTATTTACAAAAGAGAAACTAAATAGTCCTATGTATAGTACTCATAGGTCAGGAAAAGAGGTGTTTACTAACATTTGTGTGGATCGGAGGATGATAAAAGGACTAATAGGTGATTTAGATACTACCAAGGCCTCCGGTCCTGATAATATTCATTCTAGGATACTTAAGGAAGGGGTAGAAAGTATCTCAATAGCTCTGGACAAGTTATATACTAGGTCATTGGAATATGGAGAAATACCCGATGATTGGAAGAGAGCGAATGTAGTCCCCATTTTCAAGAAGGGTAGTAAAGAGGATCCAAATAACTTTAGACCGGTTAGCCTAACTCCTGTAGTCTGTAAAATTCTTGAGAAAATAGTTAAAAAAGGGATTTGCCAACATCTAGAGAGGGAGGGGTTAATCAGCGATGCTCAGCATGGGTTTAGATCAGGTAGATCATGTTTGACTAACTTACTAGACTTTCTGGAGTTTGTAACAGATCAAGTAGATAAGGGAGAGAATGTAGATATAATTTACTTAGATTTTAGTAAAGCATTTGATAAGGTACCACACAGGAGACTAGTTCATAAATTAAAAATGATTGGGATATGTGGGGGTGTTTCAAATTGGATAGCTGAGTGGCTGAAAGACAGGAAGCAAAGGGTAGTGCTAAATGGTGTAAAGTCAGAGTGGAGGGATGTTATCAGTGGGGTTCCTCAGGGATCAGTTCTCGGTCCATTATTATTTGTCATCTATATAAACGATCTTGGGGAGGCAGTTAATAATAAAGTGTCAATTTTTGCGGATGATACCAAATTAGCAGCTGTAGTTAAAGATATTGATGATAATTTTAAAGTGCAGGGGGACTTAAATAAATTGTTATCCTGGGCACATAAGTGGCAAATGACTTTCAACCTTGATAAGTGCAAAGTTATTAACATGGGAAAAGATAATAGAGAATTTAACTATGAAATGGATGGGCATTGGCTGAGCTCAGTAGAGGATGAGAAAGATCTAGGAGTAGTAATAGATAAGTCATTAAGGTTTTCTAAGCAGTGTATTGAAGCAAGAAATAGGGCAAATAGAGTGCTGGGTTTTATTAAGAGAAATGTCAGTTACAAAAGTAAGGAGGTTATTCTTAAACTCTTATAACTCTTATGTTAGGCCACATCTAGAGTACTGTATACAGGCATGGTCCCCATATTTTAGACACGATATTAACCTTCTTGAGTCAGTGCAACGGAGGGCAACAAAGATTATTCCTTCCCTGAGGCACCTTGAATATGAAG
The DNA here is from genome assembly GCA_963969495.1 of Ceratothoa steindachneri. NCBI lineage: Eukaryota > Metazoa > Arthropoda > Malacostraca > Isopoda > Cymothoidae > Ceratothoa > Ceratothoa steindachneri. The sequence goes on from OZ018321.1 coordinate 113,196,403, forward strand.
ATAGACTGAGGGTATTAAATATGTTCTCGTTCGAAAGGAGGTGTGTGAGAGGGGATATGATTGAGCTCTTTAAAAATTTTTCCGGGATAGATAAATTGGATGTTAGCAAGTTTTTTGAGTTAGATGATGGAAATCGGACTAGAGGTCACCACTTGAAAATTAAAAAGCAAGGGTGTAGGTTGGATTTAAGAAAGTATTTTTTCACCAATAGAGTGGTAGACTTCTGGAACAAATTGCCGCAGAGGGTAGTAGGTAGTCCAAATCTAAATGTATTTAAGAGTAGGTTGGATGAGTTTATGGGAAGGGAAGGTTGTGATGGTTCCTAAGTTTTGTATATATTAATATTGTTTGTATATATCTATAGCTGCATGATTTAGTTCTTGACAAGCCTTGATTGGTGATACCCTTGTTTCTGGATGCAATCCTCTGGATGTAGTTTTCCTGGGAGTTTGGGTGCCTTGAAAAAGAGGCCGCTTGACTCGGATGACCTATGATGAGCCCTTGTGGCTTTTGTCATCCGTTATATTATATTGTGGGGGACTTTGATTTTGTCTTCCCCTGGTGATGGTGCTTTTTGTGGGTGGGTTTTGACGGAGGCGGATGACCTTTGATAGGCCCTTGTGGCTTTTGTCATCCGTGTAATTATGTTATGTTATGTTATGTTATGTAATGTCAATTAGAATTACTTTGTATTTATACTAAATATAATTCCAGTACCCAGAAGATGAGGCTGGCCCTCGAAACGTTGGTTGAAATTAAATGAAGAAAGAAAAATGCATTTCTTTTCTGCTGCCCTGGTTCTCATATATATATATATATATATATATATATATATATATATATATATATATATATATATATATATATAAACTATTAATATTGGAACCCTTATTCATATCCTTTCACAAGCTCCAAAATATAATAAGAAAATTAGAGAAGAAAAGAAGAAAGTTAATCAAAGCTCAGCTTGACCTGGTCTTTAATAAAACATGCATAAAACAGAAACCTCCTACCTAAATATACAAACATTAAAACACATGACTCGGTAGTGAAAACAGAACCCACTACCACCGCCTTTAGAGAAAGTCTCGTAGAGCGACCCATTATGCTACAAAAACGTAGCATCCCGAAATTAAAGCAAGAACTAGAAGAAGCTAAGATCAACTTCAATCAACACTATATATTGACAACCAATTGAAAAGCCGAATCGATACGGCATTTATCAATATTGCACAACAAACACGGAAAGGAGAAAGAAAACCAAGAAATTGAACAAACTTAACAACGGAAATGTGTTCTTACCAGAAAATAAGAACTCCTTCATAAATCTGTCTAACTTTCATCTTACACCTGATCAAGAGGTTGTATTGAACCTTGGACTTAACTATCACACACAGTCGAAGTTCGACCAAACCGAAAAGAAAACTGAAATTGAATTACTCTATCAGTCCCTCATCAAACTACAAGATGAAAACAAAATTGAAATAAATCCAAATATAAAAGAACAACTACGGGCAGAAACAATGAAAAAATGCAACTTTGGTTCTTCCAAATTCATTACACAAACAGCCCGCGACGGAATTAAACAACTTAAAAACAACCAGGATATAGTCATCGGCAAATCTGACAAATCAAAAGTCTAAGCTATACTGAACAAAGAGAATTATATTACAAAAGTACAAGACATACTGGAAGACACTTCCAAATTTGCACAAATCCAGAGACCCTATGGAAACTCTCCAAAAAGATATCAACCGACTAAGTGAAGCGAATAAAGTAAAAAGAGGTGTACACTTTCAGAAACTTACCGGCAAATTTACCCAGGATATACATATGTATGGTAGTGTAAAAACAGATACAAATAACCCCTTAAGACCGATAATTTCACAAATTCCCATGCCAACATATAACAGTTCAAAATAAATAAACAAAATCATCAGTGATTATATCATGAATGAATATTCTATCAAACCAACGGAAGAATTTATAGATATATGTACTACACACAATCAGACCAGATGGAATGATTGCCTCACTGGATGTGGAAAGCCTTTTCACCAACGTACAAACTGAAGTAATGATAAATATAATAATTGAAGAAGTTTATCATAACTCGAACAAACCTGCCCCAAACTAGACCCCAACATGCACAATGGAAGCACCCTTGCTCAATGGAAAACTCTACAAACAAATAAATGGAGTTGCAATGAGTTCACCACTAGGACGGACTATTGCTAACTTCTACATGGGTGGATTAGAAAAATAAACATTGACAGAGAATCATTCAAAGCCTTCAACCTACTGCCGATTTGTCGACGATATATATCTTGTAATTAAAGAAGAAAACGAACTAAAAAAAACTAAAAAAGAGAATGGAATAAAAATTTTTATTAAAATTTACTTATGAACTAAACAGGAACGGAAAATTACCTTTCCTTGATGTGAAAATAAGTACAAAACTTACAAAATCCACAAATTCTGGAAGTTGTCTCAATGGAGAAGGGAAGTGTCCAATAAGATATAAAATAATTGTCATACGAACATACATTAGATGCACATACAAATGCAGTTCTTATTCCATAAAGAAATTCAACGAATAAAGCAAGTATTAATTAAAAATGGTTTCTGCAACACTATGGGAGACAAAGAGAGAAATTTTTTTTGGCAAAATTTACATGCAAATAAAAAAAAAGATAATAAAAAACGCCCAATAATTCTTCTATAAAAACGAAATGAATGATTCATATAAAAGGATGGGAGGCTTGCCATTCTGAGGGACTCAAGCAAGCCACTGAGAATTTATAAATGGAAAGACTGCCACCTCCTAAAATTCAACCACACATTGTATGGAACTACAGTTTAGCGTGGAATAAATAGTGTGGCTGTCGACGTGAAGTCGCCCTGGATTGAGACTTTAAACCGAGATTTGGCATACCAGGTGTGGCTTAACTTCGACGCATTCAGAAACGGTATTTTCACTCGGATACGCCATGGTAACCAATGAGGCGACATAAGTGGGAAATTGGCTTTTGGAGAAGGTAGACAAATTATGAGAAGTGAAATTGTATATAATGTACATTGCTAAAGTAGCTAAAAAGAAGAGACTTGTTGTGTGAGTCTATTATATAACAGAGGCAGGTCCACTAGATGGACGACCTCACCTCGGCCAAAATCTTCCGGACATCTTCGGGAAGAACCTCTGGGCTGAGTGTGGCGGGTTCGTGATTGACGAGGGAGGGAGATATGGCAGCTGCGAGCGCGTCCACGAGCGCAGCACGGTAGTAGTTGTCGGAGAACTGGTTCTTCGAATTGTCGCTGTACTTGAACAGGTCCAGAAGAAAAGCCACCACCTCAGGTTGGCACTGCCGGTGCACGTTTCTGAGGCCGGCCATGGCAACCGGTAAAGTCTGAAAGCAAAATGATGAAAACCGAGGTATTTAGAAACAAGATTTTTCCCTGCGATGGCGGAAGGGAATTACCACCATCACAATGGCAATTGCCCATCGTAGGCGCCTAAATAATAAATAAGACCACACCCACCTAAGAAATCGACCAGAAAGTTAGCCTGGGAACCCATTCCTGTATAATAATCGCATGTTTAATTAATGACATTGAATCAGGTTTCAGAACCAGTCGGCTTCAACTTTTCCATTGCGGCAGCCAGATTGTGTAAATTTTTTTTCTGTGGAATGTGAATAGAAAAAGTGTGTGTAAATTTCTTGTGTCAATGGTTTAGGCCAGTTTCCCAACATCTTTCACCCCCAGGCCCCACTGTAACTTTCTATAAAATATATGTCCCACTGGTAGTTGAAAAAAAAAGAAGAGTCTAGCTATGCTTAAAATATAAAGCAGTCAGGGTAATAGAGGTGGATGTATGACCTATATCTGTGGGAGATTTCCATTTCATTCTGTTTGTTGTCCCATTACTCTCTCCCTTTTGATGCACTGTGATATCAGCCTAATTTTATCTAGAAAATAAATAAATATAGATATATTCGATATGTGCAGTATCAAAACACGTCAGACCAATAAAACATTGGGGGAAAGCAGTGGCGGCTTGTGTATAGGCACTGCGGAACTGCAGCAGCCCCTATTTTCACTTGTAGAATATATAATACTTAAGCTTAATGTCAGTAGCCATCCCCTAGTTTATGAAAAAATACAAAAATCCTTATATAGAACTGTGCGCTTCACAGTTCCAGAGACGCGGTGTTTGGCTGTTGTGCGCATGATCACATGTCCGAGATAGGAAGCTGCATTCTACAGATTCACTGGTCTGCCGGTGGAAGGTAGTGTACCTTTTTTATTGCGTGTGTTGTGCTTAAAAAGGTGTTTATATTCTTGAATGCGAGAACGTGTAGAATTTAATTATTTTTTTCCGGTTCTTTTATTTTGCAGAAAATTTAACCATGGCCTCCTTGCATCCTCAAGAAATAAGTTCTGTGATTGTAAGTGAACTTCAACACCTCTCTCTCCACAAGAAAGTTGCAGTTAAGAAAAGAAAAGGTTGGCTTTGTGGCTGTGAAGTAAAAAATACACTGTTTTGCTTCCTCTATTTGCTGAAAAGCATGAGAAGTCAAAGCAGCACGTTGATAATGTGGTTTCACTGTCAATTTTAGGAACCGTAAATATTATGGAGAGACTTAGTGAGGCATACAGACTTTCAAACAATGAGCATAACATAAAGGTTAAAAAGAACCGTGAAATTTTATTCAAAATAATAGACTGTATTAAGAAAAAAATGTTTGATTTTGTTCTATTTAGGATTTTATCAAGTTTAAACTTTCCTTTTACACAATATTAAAACAATGCTAAAAGATTTCTGATGCAGCACCCTGGCTAATTTTAGCTGAGAGCTGCCACTGGGAAAAAGCATAATGCTCCCAAGTTTTGCCCACCTCCCTTCTGAGCGAGCCGCTTATCAACCCATCCCCTTCCGGCCCAATATCTGGTGGTCTTCAGCCGGAAGAAACCGCCGGCCATTCCAGCTAGCCACCGAGTTCCTTCCCGGACTGTTTATCGATAAATGGGAGCCAATCTTCGCTTCCGATAGTTGCCGGAAGTATATAAAGGACGAAATAGAGTAGCTTGGCATCTAATCTACTTCCGGCGCCCTGAAAACCTCTCCCGAGTATAAAAGACGAATTCTTTTAACCCTAAGGAGTAGAGCTTGCAAAGCGTCTGGCGGGGCAGGAATTGCCATCTATCGGTGTTGTGGTGATTCGTCGAAGCATCAAGTATTCAGAGAGGAGATCAGTCCCAGTTAGGGAGGCTCCTTACCCCGTTGGTCTGCAAGGCAGAGCGGACCCAAGCTCGTACTCACGTGTAAGAGCCAAAGCTACAAACAGCCTCACTCTGGTTCCCTAAGCGAGAAAACTACATCTCGGCTTTTCTCCGTGACCCTACGCGTCGATAGGTCATTTCGTCCCCCCCCCCTTCCTCACAGAGGGGGGAGGGGGTCACGGAGTTCACGAGAGTGGGGCCCTCTGTAATAAGAAGCTCCCGTCACCGCCTTCTTCCAGCAAGAATCGTGATGGAATTGTGGGATCAGGTTGGTCCCTGGAGAACCTACCTCATCGTCTCCACCCCTTACCTCAACACCTTCACTCACAAGCGGCACCCGAACATCAGGTTCCAAGGTAACCCTTCCCTTTCACATTCCCCGACTTCACCGCAAGGTTTAACAGCATTACAAGTGTATAGGGATTTGTATAGTGAATAGTAGAGGTAAGAGAAAGGGACATTAGAAGAAGACTAGATATATATATATATATATATATATATATATATATATATATATATATATATATATATATATATCCCGAAAGCGGAGGAGTCGTCGTACTACTCCTTATACTTCGTTCGGCCCATGTCCTGAATGGGTTTATTGACTCAGAGTGCTTAGAGGTTGGCTACAGAGGGATTGGAATGAACTTTGCCAGCAAGCGACCCAAAGGAAGTTAGATACACAACAATATGAAAATTTAGTTTTAGTGAACACTAAACAAGAAAATATATATATATATATATATACAAGAAAGAGAAATTTGACGCGAATGAGCAATGAGACAAGAAACAGGAGTTTTTTAGAGGTAAATGTTAAATAAATCTTATGGAAGGTAGCAGTAAATTAATTGACTTTTCCCAAGATTTTATTACACTGACTCGTTTCAATACAACACATAGCTTCAGAGACAAAATTGACAAATATTACAAGAAATACGAGGTTAATATGTGCTTACAGACTTACTAAGAAACAAAAACATTGAAGCGTGTAAGCGAACTTAAGGGGCGGGCCGACAGGTTTTTTTCTCTCATTTTTGTAAAAATTTATCGATCACTTGGTAAATAACTACTTGGGTATAAGTCAGTGTAATTCTCTCCTAGCCTAATGTTAGGCTAGATTAAAAACAGAAACACGCAAAAGGCGTACAAAAGCAAAAAAAAAAAACAAGCAAAAGAGAAGGGAAGAAGAAGGAAGCACGCTCCAACTATCTCCTTTTCTGTTAATCTTTTTATTGCTTCTGCTTTGTTCTTTACCTTTACTACCACTTCATTTGACCTTGCTACCTGCTCCTGATAAATCTTGATTTGATTTTACCCTCCCTCTCCTATTTTTTGATAGGCAGTCCTTTACTTTTTTTTCATTCATATATATATAACCTTGTACGAGTATATTAATTTCTCTTGTAGTTATCCTTGATAAAGAACTGAATAAAGTTTGAGAGTACTCAGAAACACCTTTTCTTTTTTTCTTGCAGGACATTGCATTATGCTAACCTCATAAGCTATTTTTTGAATTTTTCATTTGAATGGGAAAATAATCACTACCATGGAGGTCATCGACCACGTCTCACCTAAAATGAGGAAAACGAAGCGAGCAGTGAATAAATTCATTGTCATTTATCCCAATTATCTCCAGCTCGCAAGGACCTGATCCCTAGGATTCATGTTGTATTCGCCTTCAGGGAAGCGGGGAGTGCCAATCATTCAAATCCCCGAGGAGGATAAAGGACATTAGCAACCGTGCTGCGACGGGGCGGAAGTCCCCAGCGTCGAAATCGACTGAAGGTGGAGTCTATGCAGAAATAACTATACCTCTTCTCCAGCTATAGCTGTAATGGCAATGATTGAAAGGTGGTGTTCATAATAAATAGAAAGATTGAGACATCAGTTGTAAGTTGTTAATGGCACCACAGGAGCAGATGACCTCTGCTACCTCCACTCGATTGGAAGATTAAGGGAGAAAGATTTGGTCCTACAACCTGTGCTGTGGGCAATGGTAATGTTACCACACTTTAGATAGGTTGTAAATCGCACATCCTACTGCCCGAGACCCTTCCCGTGGTGGTGTGGTCGCAATACCCTTATAACACACGAGGGTGGGCAGGGTGGACGCACCAAACATCGTTTCCTGCAAACCATGGCTAACAGGGAACGAGAGACGAGTGTCTGCCGCTCACCTCAGTTGGCTCGGAGTCCGCGGCAATTCCATTGAAGGAATATGCTCTCCAGGCCTAGTTTGGAAGAGATGCGGGCGCCCTCTTCAAGGTGAAGACCTTCACATGAATGGCCGTACGCTCTCGGCAGTGTCGTCTTCGATCACTAGTCATGCGAGTCTTTTACTCCCTCCGCCTCGAAACCTTCGAGGGGTGGGGCCGCTTCGGCAGGGTCCTGCGTCTGAATCGCCCAGCAAATCTTGGGTGGGGAGTAGGAGCCGAAGTTCCTTTGTACTGTCTTCCTTTCAGGGAAAAGTCTCCAAGTACGGTCTCACTGGTATTGGCTGAAGCGGAGTGTTAGTTCTTTGAACCGCCAGCTCTACCAGGAAAGCTCAGCGGAGAATAGAATCTGCACAAGGGTTCCGAATAGGCACGGAAGCGACTGTGCGCGTAAAAGAGGCCAGGAGCAGAGGGTGTTTTTTAACTATTGAGTCATAGGAAATCCCAGGTCGCGGACAGGATGAAGTCCTTAACCTAGCGAAAATGGTGTCGATCGATTGTGTAGCTGCCAGAGAGAAACCGAGGAAGACGTGGAATGAGGTCATACAGGACCTCAAGAGATATGAGTTTGAATAGAGAAACAGCCATAGATCGAGCAACATGGAAAGCCGCTATCAGGTAAATAAATCCGACACATGCAAGCATGTATGGAGCCTTCCACAGAGCCTGTAAACCCGACTTTGCACGTCTACATGTGCGATTCGTATAGCCAAAGCGGTGGCAGTAGTGGTACCTTCTCGACAGTGGCATGAAGGCCTTGGCAATGTAGCGATACCAACCGGCACACAACGATTCAGGAGTGTGTCATAATCGAACGTGAACATTGAGTGAAGAATGCGCCTGAGGCCTCACACAGTTTTCTATCACGCGGTCGACCTTGACTAATCGCATAAACCACTCCTAATATTGGCCCCCTTCGGAAGGAGAGGCCGCATCCGCCAGAAACCTCTCGTCCGAGAATTGGGCGACATTCGGCTGTCTACCAGTCAACTTAGCTAATGCTATCCTCTAATGAAACATGTGGCTTTTGGCCAATATGCTCGAACAGTGGAGCGAATAACTAGAAAGAGTTTCAAGCCAGCTGGTTAAAAATGCCAGGTATTCTCTGAAAGAGGGGCACCGGCGTAATCGAGGCTCTGCTCACTATTCGAGCAACGTTAGTCCTACCGGTCTTTTTCTTGGTCTCGCCGCCAGAGGGCGCCTCGCGGTCGAAAGTTTGAGTATTAGTCTGGTCGCTTACCAAAAGTGCAATGGAGACCAGGTTCGCCCCCAACTAAGAGCCTACCATCTGCCGAGGGGGCACCTCCAAGATTATCTCCACCTCGGGAGGGGGCTCCAGGTGACCCTCTTCCCAAGAACTCGGGTATGCCGCCCGGAGATCTAAGGGTATGGCGAGTCACAAACGTTACTAGGGTGGTCGGCAAAAGTGGGGAGCGAGCATGCCACCTCACATCCTAGTGACAAACGGGTAGGCTGTAGATTCTTACCACTTTAAGGGGGTTATGGTGGTTCGCATGACCTCAAAGGCAGGTTCTCTGGCTTGCTGAGTTTTTGGTGGGCCAGTGAGAAAGCAAAGGGGGACCCGCAACTGGAACAGAGTCACCTGAAGGAAACTCTTCACAAAGTGGCAAGGGGTAACAAACCGAACCAGTTGCTATTGAGTAGGACGCTCCGCTATGAGAATCTTTGAGGGGGCCCTGGGGTAAAACAGGTAGCTCCAAGGATAGCAAAGTGGCCGAATAAAGATGGTTGGAGGGTTGCCCCGCCACCGGTAGAAGTGGTGTTGCCACGAAACCCCTCGTCCGAGCCAACATCAAGTTCGGGAGAGGATTTGGATATGGAGATGCAGTCTGAAATCTTGTCTTGTAAGTTTGGGAACTTTCCAACACGAATATTTCAAAAGTTTGTGACTAATTAGTAAAGGAAAAAGAGGGCGATGGGCCAGCTCCCACTTCCAGCCGCTCCAGACAATCCCATCTCGGGATCAGGTCTCCATCCCTAACGGGTTAAATGATGGTGTTCGCAGACTGTGCAGCGACGTACACCGACTAGAAGTTACCCAGTGGATCAGTGCACACTGCAACCTGCCCAGGTTGACTTTCTAAAACGAGGAAGAGGGTTCGGAAGGGTGGATGTCAGGAGGTCGTGCAGGCAAAAGAGTGTTGTGTGAAAGGGACTGGATAGAGCGGTGAGTGAAGTGGCTGTGGATATTTCTGGAACTTTTAAAAAAAATTTAGGAGCCCATCTGGCGACTGTCTACATGGGCATAAGTCGTCGTACATAACAGCAATATTCAAAAACAAGTGAAATGTGAATAAGAAAAAAAAACGATAAAAAAGGAAGTGAAAAAAAAGCGAAAAGGCAAAAAGAATGAAGCGGGCTGCGGCGTCAGGGTAGACTCCCCCCCCCCTTCCTGAGACAGAAACAAACGACCTACAAAAAAACAGTCAAATAAAGTGGAGGAGGCCAGCCATATCCAAAAAGTAGAGTCCACAAGTCGGTATTAATGAATCAGTCGCGGTAGAAACCCTGCTCGTACCCGGTCGGGACAGACAACATGCGCAAAGATCACCCAGACTGAGACATTTAACAAGAATGTGCCGAACAGTCCGGGAAACAACGCAGTCGTCACAATAAGGCGCAAGCGAGCGCTCCATCAAATGGCGGTGGGTCCCGCGAGTGTGTCCAGTTCGGAGACGACAGAAAGCAACCTGAAGCCGTCGCGGCATTGGGTGGGTAGGTGCATGGGAACAGTCGCGGCGCAATGGCAGGTAACTTTAAGTTTCCCTTGACCAAACTCCCATTATTTTTGCGAAGCAGCCCGGAGAGCTGCCCGTATTCCTGCCATGTAATCGGTGTAAGGAAGAGCGAAATGCTGGTCTGGTCACCCAGTCCTCGTGGACTCTTTGGCACCCTCATTCCACTCAATTACTACATGTCCAGATACCCAGTAGATGATAATCTCGACATCCGTCCGGCTCGCCAAAACCGTGGTATCAATGATATCACAAACCATGGGTTGCGGAGCTTACAATGCCACGAAAGCACGCAGGGCGCTTTGTGAGTCGCTATATATCACAATCCGGTCTCCGAACCGGGCACGACGTGTTATCTCCCGTACCGAGCGGTGTATTGCAACCAGCTCGACCATGAAGACAGACGCAGCGACTGGCAGAGCTCCATCATTGACTTCAAACAGAAGGGATACGGCGTAGAAAACGAGCCCCTCTTGGGACATAGGCCATCCGTATACACTGGCACGGTTACAGCCTGACACGAAGTGACCTCCGAAAAACACCGAACGCAATACTCCCGGCGCGGTAGAAGCTTTGGGAGGAGAGGCTGGGCGAGAAATAGTCAAAGGTAGTACCTTCCAGGGTGGCGTTCTGGGCAGAAACAGGAGAGCCACCGACCCGAGAGCTATGCCGAGCTCAGAGCCAGTTTTCTAGCACTAAACCCAAAGGGCTTAGGGTATGACTGCGTTTCTCGGCGGCATAGGTACCGTCGAGATCAGCTACGGATGCAGTGTGAGCAGTTGTCGACTGAGCGAGTTGCATCTGACCAGCATCAACATGTAGGCGCTCATTGGGGTAGGTGCGTAGGGCACTGTTGTGGTTGATCAAGTCCACGTTCCGCAATGCACAGTAGGGTAGGATGCATAAAAGTCGCATCCGTAGTAGAGCTTAGAAAGAACAAAGGATCGATAAAAAGGTAAGGCAGTAGCCCTATCAGCGCGTCAGGGAACCAAGAATATCCAAGGCTACGAATATGAGCCTCCCAGGTAAGGTGTCGATCGAATACAAGACAAGGAAAACAGTGCGAGTTCACTACTTCCAGGCGAACCCCATTTGGAAACAAGTCTGGGTCAGGGTGGAACCGTGGATGGCGGCATAAGTGCACCACCTTAGTTTTGGCCAAGAAAAACCGAAGCCTGTGTTGGCATCTGGGCCGCGGCTAAAGAGATCGAAAGGTGGTCCACTTAGAGTGTAGCGAGAACATCTTCTAGCAGTACCGGGGTGATGCCGTTAATGCTCAGGGCAAAGAGAGTGACACTGAGGACACTTCCGTGCGGGACCCCCTCTTTCTGCGCCATTGGACCAGAAAGGGCTCTTGCCAACCGTGCGGGAATCGACGATCTCGCAAAAATTCAGATATAAAGATTGGGAGGCGTACCCTTGATCCCATCGTGTGGAGATTTTCCATGATATCGTATCGCCATGCGGTATCATAGGCCTTCTCCAGATCGAAAAACACCGTGGCGTAGTGCTGTCTACGAAGGAAGGCCTCGCAGACGGCATTTTCCAGTCTGAGCAGAACATCTGAAGTGGAGTGGAACTTGCGGAAGCCACACTTTGTAGGAAACAGATTGCCTTGGTTGTCCCGAAAGAAAGCTAATCTAACATTTACCAATTTCTCCATCAACATGCACACGCATGAGGTTAGAGAGATTAGGCGGAAAGCGGCCGAGGTAGAGTGAACTCGCCTGTTTGCGAAAAGCGAGCACAGTAGTCTGGGAGGATACCCTTTACCCAGATCCTGTTAAACGAATCTAACAGAAGGACATCCATGCCTCACTCACCTAGGTGTCGAAGCATGGCGTATGGGACATCGCCCGAACCAGGGCCGGCGTCTGCGTACGAAGCGAGAGCGGAACGATATTCAGTCAAAGTAAACATGTCATTGAAGGGTTCTCCGCCTCTGGATGTAAAGTCCAGTCTGCGGCCTTCCGCGACATCACGACTCTCATTAAATGCTGGCGGAGCAGCATCCAGGCTATAGAATGCGGAGATATATTTTTTTTTTAGGAGCCCATCTGGCGACTGCCCACTTGGGCATAAGTCGCCGGAATCACGACAGCCTAGCACTAGGCTACTTTAAAATAAGAATAACAATTATAAAAATGGGAAAAACGTAACAATTAGGAAGCGATCTCCGGAGTCGGGGGGAGGTCCCCCTCACTCCGGCGCAGGAGCGTGCAACCTACAAAGAAAACAATAACAACAAAAAAACCCTACTTACATAAAGGGGAGAAGCCCGGCCTCCCCCCAAAAGTCAACAAGTCCAGAAGTCAATGTACACGAACTCGTCCCGAGTACAAGGGACAAGCAGTAGCGACCCAGCCAATCCCGGTACCGGGACAGGTATCGTGCGCGAAGATCACCCAAACTGGGACATTCGACAAGAAAGTGCCGAACAGTCTTGGGGACGACGCAGTCGTAACAATAGGGCGCTGGCGAGCGCTCCATCAGATAGCGATGCATCACACCTGTGCACCCCATTCAGGGACGACAGAAAGCGACCTAAAGCCATCGCGGCATTGGGGGTTAAGTCCATGGGAACAGTCGCGGCGCAATGGCACGTAACTTTAAGTTCCCTTCGACCGTCTCCCATCTTCTTTGCCAAGCAGTCCGAAGAGCTGCCCGTATTCCTGCCATGTAGTCGGTGTGAGGAAGAGCCAAACGCTGGTCCGGTCGCAGAGTCATCGCGGACACTTTGGCGCCCTCATTACCCGCAATTCCTTCATGTCCAAAAACCCAGCAGAAGATAATCTCAACATCCGCCCGGCTCGCCAAAACAGTGGCGTCACGGATATCGCGAACCAGTGGATGCGGAGATTCCAATGCCCCGAGAGCACTCAGGGCACTTTGTGAGTCTCTATAGATCACAATCCGGTCTCCGAACCGGGCACGTCGCGCAATCTCCCGTACCGAGTGGTGTATTGCCATCAGCTCGGCCGTGAAGACAGACGCAACGCCTGGCAGAGCCCCGCTGACTTCAAGCAGAGGGAAAACGGCGTGGAAGCCGACCCCCTCTTGGGACTTGGAGCCAACCGTATACACTTGCACGGTTCCATCGTGACACGGGGTGTGCTCCAAAAAAGTCGAACGCAAAACTGTCGGCTCTGGACAAGCTTTGGGAGCAGAAGCGTGGCGACAAATAGCTAAATGTGGTACCCTCCACGGTGGCGTCCTGGGCAGAACCAGGGGCGCCACCGGCCCGAGAGCTATACCTAGCTGTTGGAGTTTCTTGGCCGTAAGCCCTCTGGCTTAGGGAATTACTGGAGTCTCTCGGGGGCATAGGCACCGTCGAGATCAGCTGCGGATGCAGTGAGAGCTGTTGGCGGCTGAGGAAGGCGCCGGGCTCGCGCGTACAGGCGAGTGATGCACTGCGCGCAGCGTAGAGCGAGTGGCAACTCCCCAGCATCGACCAACAGGTTCTCAATGGGGGAAGTGCGGAAAGCACCGGTCGCAAGGCGAAAGCCGGTGTGGTGGATCGAGTACAACTTCCGCAATAAACGCTCGGCTGCGGATGCATAAAACTCGCATCCGTAGTCGAGCTTCGAACGAACAAAGGATCGATAAAAACGTAAGCAGTAGCCCAATCAGCGCCCCAAGCGATGAACATCACGGAACGGAGAATATCCATGGCGCGGGTACAACAGACCCTATGGCTGCGAATATGAGCCTCCCAGGTGAGGCGTCGGTCAAATACAAGACCAAGGAAACGGTGCGATTAAACCACTTCCAGGCGTACCTCATTAAGAAACAAGTCTGGGTCAGGGTGGAGCCGTGGATGGCGGCAGAAGTGCACCACCTTAGTCTTGGCCAAAGAAAACCGAAACCTCTGCACTTCGGCATAATGATAGACGCGGTTCAATGCCTGTTGGAGTCGACGCTCCAGAGTTGGCATCTGGGCCGGGCCAAAAGAGATCGAAAGGTCGTCCACGTAGAGCGTAGCGAGAACATCCTCCGGCAGCACCGAGGTGATACCGTTGATGCTCAGGGCAAAGAGTGTGACCCTGAGGACACTTCCCTGCGGGACACCCTCTTCCTGCTCCATTGGGCCGGTGAGGGCTCCACCCACCCGTATGCAGAATCGACGATCTCGCAAAATTCAGATATAAACATTGGGAGGCATCCCCTCGTCCCCATCGTGTGGAGAGTCTCCATGATACCGTATCGCCCTGTGGTATCATAGGCCTTCTCCAGATCGAAAAACACCGTGGCTTAGTGCTGTCTACGAAGGAAGGCCTCGCAGACGGCATTTTCAGGTCGGAGCGGAGCTTCCGACGTGGAGTGGAACTTGAGGAAGCCGCACTGTACAGAAGCCAGATGACCTCCGCTGTCCAGGAAAAAGGCTAATCTAACTTTTACCAATTTATCCATTAACTTGCACACGCAAGAGGTTAGAGAGATTGGGCGGAAACCGGCCGGAGTAGAGTGATCTCTCCAAGGTTTACGAAAGGCGAGCACCGTAGCGATTCGCCAGGAATCTGGGAGGCAACTTTCGACCCAAGGTCTCGAAGCATGGCGTACGGGACATCGTCCGGACCATAGGCGGTGTCCGCGCACGAAGCAAAAGCGGAATGCAACTCACTCACAGTAAACCTGTCGTTGAAGGGTTCTCCGCCTCTGGAGGTAAAGTCCAGCCGGCGGCCTTCCGCGACATCACGACGTGCATTGAATGCTGGCGGAGCAGCATCCCGGCTAGAGAATGCGGAAAAGGCGGTCGCTAAGGATTCCGCCACGGACGCGGGGTCCGAGATTGCGGTCCCATTCTCCTGGAGAACGGGAGGATAGTCCTGCGAGAACTTGCCCCGAATCCTTTTGACTCGCCTCCACATCTCTGCTAAAGAGGCCTTCCCGTTAAGTGAAGACACGTATACCCGTATGCCTTTCTAACTATTGAGGAATATGACGTCCCAAGCAGAGCCGGGCACGCCACGACAAAGTCCTTAGCCTCGCGGAGTGAGAGTCGATCCTGGGCCTGAACGGCCAGGATTTCTTTCTGGAGGAGATATGCACCACATTGCTTTGAACAAGCCGGGTGCGGCTCTCCGCAATTGACACACTTGGCCACACACGATTTAGAATTATCGTGTGCGGCCTTGGAGCAATTTACACAGAATTCGGGTGACCCAGACTTTGCACGTCTAAAAGAAAGATTCATATGGCCGAAGCGGTAACAGTAATAGCACCGCCGCGGCAGTAGTACGAATGCCTTCTTGCGTTAGCGGTACCAACCGGATGGCAGCGACTCAGGGAGCTTGGCACAGTCGAACGTGACGAAGAGTGTAAGGGTGCGTCTCGAGGCCCCTACCTGTTTTCTCATCACACGTTCGACCTTGACCGCCCCATGGTCAGCCAGCTATTAGGTGACGTCTTCTATGGAGTAATCAACGAGTTCCCTCGCATAAACTACTCCTTTCACAAAGTTCATGGTAGAGTGCGGCGTCACACTCACCGGGGTGACATCAAGTGTCCGAAGAGCACTTATCTTGGCCGCCTCGGCGGGACTCCTCGCATTCGCCAGAAGGCTCCCGTCCGAGAAATGGGTCACCTTCGGCTCTCTACCAATTGCACTAGCTAATCCTCTCCTCTGATGGATCATGTTACCCTTGGCCAACATGGTGTCATCAGTGGAGCGAATAACGAGGAAGCGTTTGAAGCCAGCGGGCTCGAAAACGCCAGGTAACCTCTGAATGAGGGGCCCCGATGTTATCGAGACTCCGTCCTGTGCACTTTTGGTCTTTGTCATAGTCAGGGGTTCCGCACCCGGGACGGCAGAGGGGCCGGATGTGCCGATCTTGGCTTGGTCGCTTACCGTAGCAGCAGACCCATCCGTCCCCGCAGCCCCCGCAAATGGAGAGGAGCCCCGAGTCTTCTTTGTCTTTTTCTTTTTCGGAGAGGAACCCGCTTCTCACCTCCGCCGGATGGAAAACCCAGGCCAGATGTACCTACCTCAGCCAGGTCCTTCTCCAAAATGGAGAAGGTCCTGGTAGTCGTAAGGGCACCGGTCGGAGTAGATCACTCCCCTCATTGTACTGCCTCAGAAACCCTAGCCGTTAGAGGTGCATAGGTGCGGATTCGGGTTCGGTGCTTGGCACCGAGTCCGGATTCCCCCCCATGGAAGGCCCTACCGTCTGAGGCTGGGTTGCCTCAAGGACCATGTCTATCTAAGGTGGGGCCTCCAGTTGGCCACCTCCCCCCCAAGACATTGCAGGTCCCGTTGGCAGTATTGTCATTAGTCAGCTGGTGTGGGCAGGCACAGGCCTTGACCCAGGCAAGGTTTAGTATTCTTGCCAGCAGGTCTTTTGAGGGAAGCGAAAGAAGGGGCCTGACTTCCCTCTCCCCCCTAAGGGGGTTTCCCCTACCGAGCCGCTTCCACGAGGGGCGGTCGGCAATGGTCTGCCTGCTGGCTTTCTTGGCAGTCCCCTTAGAAAGAAAAGGAGGGACTGCCGCTGGAAATAGGGAGGTGCCCGAAAGCACCTCCAGAGAAGGGGGTGAGGGGGAGTCCCCCACACCCGTAGTCGTAGGAGAGGAGTAAGCCTCCTCTCCGGTTAGAGAGATATGGAGGGTCCCCTGCGCAAGCACAAAGGGAAGGACCTGCATTTTTTCGGTGGAGCTGCCCGAGGGCGGCTCCGTTGATGAGCAAGGGGAATTGGGGAGAGATTTGTTTTTTGTTTTTTTAAATTTTCATACATGGGCATGGTGACCCTCTTTGTTCTACGGGAAGCAATAGCTCATCACCTCTCGCAGTTGCCCGCACTGCAAGAGGTGCTTACAGGCCTGGCAGAGCCAGGTGCCGCCATTCAGGACCACCCCTCCCGCCTGGTGGCCTGGCAGTCCATCGGCATGGCGCTCCACCTTAGACACGGCGTAAAAAGATAGACTGTGAAGAGGAAAGGAAAAGGGATGCGAGGAAGGTATGGGTGGGGATGAAGCAGGTTGTTAAAAACCAAATACCCTAGACCGGAGCTCAGGGGTTAGGAAAAATTGTCCCCTCCCCCTCTCAGCCCCAATCCGGGACGATTGGCTGAGAAGAAGGTCAGCATCTACCCTGTGAAATCAGAGGCTGACCAGAGAAAGTTGTGGGAGAGGTTGTATGAAAAGCGACGAAGTAGGGGAGAAATACAGGCTATCTGAAGGAAGGAAGAGAGGCTAAGCTGGGGCCGGACGGAGCGCCGGATCCCATCAGCACGGCGGCCAGGATGGCAAATTGCCGCGCCCCTTACGGGGTAGAATGCGGAGAAAGCGGCTGTGAAGGATTTTGCAGCGGACGCGGGGTCCTGCGAGAACTTGCCCCGAATCCTTTTCAATCACTTCCACATATCTACTAGAGGCGTTTTCCCGTAAAGTGAAGAAACGTATGCCCGCCATGAAGAGCGGCGGGCGTGATTCCAACCCTCCCGGAACCTAGCCCTAGCTCGACGAAAATCACCGACAGTGAAATCGTTCGGCGGCGCTTATAGGGCATGTAGGCATATCGCTTTTGTTTGAGGTCCGCCTTACACTCGGCTGACAACCACGCGAGTGGTGGGTGTGCGAAACGGCCAGACATTCTAGGAATAGTAGTAAGGCCCACGGTGATTAGGTTGCTGGAAAAGAGCTAAACTACCGACCTAAATTCCTTGACTCTGAAAGAGAAATCAGCCATTTCCTGAAATGCGGACCACCGCGCCTGCGCCAAGCCCCATCAGGGGCGGCAGCGGCGCAGAAAATGATATTTGAATTGGAAAGTGATCACTAACATGGAGATCATCGACTACCCCCGACCCAAAATCAGGCTGTGCATCCGGAGAGCATAAACATAGATTGAGACAGGAAAATGAACCGGTTCTCGGGCAGTGATGCGTAAACTCATCGACAATTAGGATACCTATCTCCAGCTCGTCGATCAGGTCGGCAAGGGTTTGATAGAGCAATCTCTCCATAGGGAGGGGGGGGGGGTCTACCGTTCAGATCCCCGAGTAAGAGAAAGGGCCTAGGCAATATCCTGGACCTGGCCCCAATCATGTGGTGGTGGGGTCGCAAAACCCTTATACCCCAGGAGGGTAGGCAGGGGGCATGCGCCCAGCATGATCTCATGCAAAAATATAGCTAAGGAAAAACGGGACGGGAAGAGACGAGCCTCCACAGCTCTTCCTAGTTGGCCCAGAGTCCGCGTGCAATTCTATTGAAGGAATATGCTTTCCAGCTGAGATGCGGGGGCCTTCTTCGAAGAGAAAACCCTCACGGGAATGGCCGTACGCTTCCCGGAGGCAGAACAACTGTGGTCGCTGTTGGCCGGACAATGCGCTGAAGGCACTGTCGCCTTCGAGGACTTATCGGGAGAGGTTGGCTCACCATGTGAGTCTTTTCCTCCCTCCGCCTCAAAACCTTAAGGCAGGCGGGAGTCCCTCCTTTGGGGAAGCCACCGCCTTCGAGTCACCCAGCATAGCACTCCGAGTGGGCGTAGGAGCCGAAACTCCTTTAGTGCTGTCCTTTCGGGAGGGAGCTTTAGAAATCCCAGAAGATTGCCTCACGATCAACTTCAGGGGTGTTCCCTCCTGTGAGTCTAACGACTCGGTAGAGGAGCACGGCCGTTTTGCCTTACGGGAAACGGTCATGCTGGGGAAAGGAGGGATAGCCCATGTTTTAGTCAAGGCTGGGTGTGAACCTTTGATGCCGCCAGCTCTACCAGGCAAGCGCCCGGGCTGGGTAGAACCCGCACAAAAGGTTCCGAATGGGCGCGGATGCGCCGGGTGCACCAGGACCAAGTCCTTAGCCTCGCGAAGAAATCAAAGACGATCCTGGGCCTGAACGGTCACGATTTCCTTCTCAAGGACATATGCACCACATTGCTTCGAGGAAGTGGGGTGCAGCTCTCCGCAATTGGCACACTTGGCAACACAGGATTTGGACTTTTCGTGCGCATCCTTGCAGCAACTTACACAGACTTCGGGTAACCCCGAATTTGCACATCGACAGGAGCGATTGGTATGGCCGAAGCGGTGGAAGTAGGAGCACCTCACGGCAGTGGCACAAATGCCTTCACGCGGTAGCGATACCAACCGGCACGCACCGACTCAGGCAGCTTGTCACAGTCAAACGTGACGAAGAGTGTAGGGGTGGGTCTCAAGGCCCCTCCCTGTTTTCTCATCACACGTTCGACCTAGACCATTCCATGGTCGGCCAACTCTAAGGTGATGTCATCTATGGAGTAGTCCATGAGTTCCCTCGCATAAAACACCAAACCTTTCATGAAGTTCATGTTAGAGTGTGGAGTCACATTCACCAGCGTGACATCAAGTATCCTAAGGGCACTAATCATGGCCGCCTGGGAGGGATTCGACGCATTAGCCAGAAGGCTCCCGTCCGAGAAACGGGTCACCTTGGGCTCTACCAATCATGGTAGCTATAGCTCTCCTTTGAAGGATCATGTTGCTCTTTGCCTACATGCTGCTATCAGTGGAGCGAATAATGAGGAAGCGTTTGAAGCCGCGGGCTCCAAAACGCCAGGTAGCCTCTGAATCAGGGGCTCCATCAGTGTCTGGGACTCCCCACCCAGGAGAGTATCGGGGCTGGACTCCCGATCTTGGCTTGGTGGCATACTGAAATAGCAGCGGCTCCCGCGGAGGAAGAAGAGCCTCGAGTCTTTGTCCTTTTCCTGTGCTTTTTCTTCTTAGGAGAGGAGGGCGGGGAATGAACCCGCTTTTCTCCTCCGGCGATAGGAGCCCCTAGGCCAGATGGACCGGCCTCGGCAAGATCCTTATCTGAAATGGATAAGGTCTTGCCTGTCACATGAGCACCAGCCGGACGAGATCTCTCCTCTCTTTGTAAGGGCTCAGGGAATTGAGGCATCTGAGGAGAAGCTTGCATAGGGACGGACTCGGGTTCCGTGCTTGGCACCGAGCCCGTGTTCGACCCCATGGAAGATCCTACTGTATGGTGCTGGGTGACCTCAGGGACCATGTCCACCTCAGCGGGTGCCTCCATGTGGCTATTCACGCCCGCAAAGACATAACAGATCCCATTCGAAGTACCTTTTGTCGTCTCGTCTTGGCCGGCGAACCGGCATCCATTGGGGAAGAGAGGAGGGCAGGCACCTCGGCGCCCTGTAAGGTCATAATGCACGAGTTCAGGATGTTAGTAGGCAAGAGCCTCCTAGGCTCAGCCACCCCTTGCCCCCCTAACAGGGTTGGCCTTATCGAGCTGGGAGCGGTCAATATTGGGCAGCCTGCGTGTTTTCTTGGCAGTCCCCCAGGGTTGGCAAATAAAAAAAAAACAACCGTTTTTTTGCTTTTTCCAGTTTTTTTTTCAAAATTATACTAAATTACACTTTCTTTTCAAGAAATGGGGGCTACTTATCATTATTTTATTGAAAATTTATATTTATGTTTATAATTTCAACAAATATTATCAAATTAAGATTATTTCTCTGATATTGATTCATAATTCATCTCTCCTTCTACAAGATATAAGTATCATGGGTACCCATAATTCTCGATCAGTGATCTTTTCTTACCTTAATATAATTATTAAACTAATTAATTATTAATATTATAAAAATAGAGATAGCTATTCTTTTTCCTGGTTATTCTAATGCTTGTTGTGTTTGTATTTTGAAAAAACCAAGAATAAAACAGTTTTATTGGGCCTTTTCAAAATTTGGGTTTTTTGCCAACCCTGCAGTCCCCTGTGAAAGAAAAGGAGGGAATGGTGCTGGAAAGAGGCCTCCAGAGAGCGGGTGAGGGAGAGTTCCCTGCACCCGTTGGCCTATGGGAGGAGTAAGCCTCCTCTCCGCTAGAAGAACTTTCGAGGGTCCCCGTAAAGCTACCCGAAGGCGGCTACGTCGCTGGTCAAGGGTGAGATTTCTTTAAATTTATTAATGGGGATGGTGACCCTGGTATATTCACAGGACGCAAACACTAATCAGGCCACGCACTAGTCCGCTCTGCGAGGGGTGAATACGGGGCTGGCAAAACCAGCTGACACCATTTGAGACCACTCCTCCCGCCTATTGACCAGGCAGCCCATTAGCTCCAACTTATGCTGGGTGTAAAATTGATAGACTGTGAAAGGAGAGAGAAAGGATATTTGAAACAGGTTGTTAAAAACCTACCACCCTAAAACGGAGCTCAGGGGTGAGGGGGCTTTGTCTCCTCCCCCCTCAGCTCCGATCAGGGATGGTTGGCTGAGAGGAAGCTGGTCGGTGTTTACCCTGTGAAATTTGAGGCCGACCAGAGAAAGTTGTGGGAGAAGTGGATGGAAATTTAGGAAGTAGGGTAAGAAGACGGGGTGTCAGAAAGGGTCGGATGAGGCGCCGAGTCCCTTCAGCACGGCGACCGGCCAGGAAAGCAAATCACCGTGCAAAGCTACAATTCATACAGTGATGAAGATTAACCAATTTGACTGGATGGGGCCAGCGACCATCCGGCCCATTACCGCCAATTCGTATGGTGGTCAAGGGGCGAAACTTGAGGTAGGCTTTTCCTAAATGCAATTTTATACAGTATGTGTATTTTTCAAGCTCCATATAAATAGCAATCAAGTATATAATATTATCCGCTTGATTGTTTTTGTTTCCTTTAAATCCTTACATACGAGGGGCGATCAATAAGTTTTGCAATTCGGATATAAGGAAACGAGATATTAGGAAAAGTATTTTATAATTTTTCAATATAACTACCCTTGACTTCAATGCACTTGCGCAACTTGTCCCTGAGGCTTCGAATTCCCGACAACCAGAAATCTCCCGACTGCTGTTCAATCCACTCCTGGACGGCGAACTGTTCATCTCCATCGTCCTCTAACCGGCGTCCACGCAGTGCAGCATTGAGCTGGCGGAATAAAAAGTAGTCGCTAGGAGCCAGATCTGAACTGTAGGGGGGATTGTTGAGCTCCTCAAATCCGCACTCGTGCAGGGCAGCTTGTGCAACTCTGGCCTTGTGGGCTTTGACGACGTTGAAGTCGATCATGGGGCGTGAGGTTTCTAGGGACCCAACAGGCAGAGACCTTGGTCATGGTCAAATTGTCGTGGATGATGTTCATAACACTTCCATGTGATATTCCAAGTTCTCGCTCGATTTCTTCGACCTTCACACGTCGATTTTCGAGGATCATCCTCTCCACAAGGGCCACATTGTCCTCGTTGGTCACGTCTGACGGGCGTCATCTTCAAGGGACTCACGACCATGACAGAACTCGCTATTCCAGCGAGCAATGGTTGCATAGGAAGGGGCGGTGTCTGTGTACACTGTAATCATGCGTTCATGGATCTCTTTTGCATTCTTGCTTTCCTTGGTCAAATATTTGATCACTGCGCGGCGCTCAACATTCTCCATTGTTGAAAAATTTGTGACTGTCGATCTGCGATCAGCTACTGCTTCTTAAATAGACGAGGCAAGAACGTGCGGCTACAGGTCCTGATTTGTCATAACTTGGCCTAACACCCCCACAAACAGCCATCCCCCTTCCTCTGTTTTGCCCGACCGATTCGCAAAACTTATTGACCGCCCCTCGTATTAATAACTGACCTTGAGGAGGAAATAGTTCTGGAAGTTGGAAAAGTCATGCAGTTTGATGATGTTGGGGCAGGAGTGAGAACCGAAGATCTTTCGGAAGATCTGCATCATGGCAGGCGGGCCATTCCAAGTGGCCACCATGGCATTAGCGACACGGGTGAGGCAGTGGGCGGCGCGACACCGGACCTTGTAGTAGCATTGCTCATTCTCGAGGATCGCATTCAACGTGTTCCTCATCTCGGTGGTAACAGCGCCTACGGATCAATATTTTTTTTTACTTAAAAGGAAAAATACCCACCCAAAGAAATCTCTGCTGAGAAGTTTGTGAAAAAAAGATTAGTCATGAAATGGGAGATTTTTATTATGGTAGAGACAAAGGGAATAAATAGCCCTGGAGATCAAAAGGGGTATTGGGATAGGGGGAGTATGCACCTCTCCAAAACCGTGTCCGTTAAACCATGAAATTAGATCCCCCTGTGGGGTCAATACCCAACAAGAGAAAGGCATCATCACCAAGGCCCAATTTGATATTTTTTTCAGGAGTAATTCTGGCGACTTCCTGTATGGGAACAATTCGCTGCTATCAAGTTAGTCTAATAATTAGGATATATTAAAAAAAAAGGAAGCAACAAAACAAAACACAGAAACTGGCAAAAAACAAAAACAAACAACAAAAGACAGAGGATAGCATTCCCTGGTAACGGAGGGGGAACCTGCATCCCTGCATGGAATCCAGGCCAAAAGGGAAGGGCTGCGGAGACTGATCTCCTCCTGTTCCCCGTTAGCTATTTTTCTGCAGCAGACCATGCTGAGAGTGCCCCCTGGCAACCATCTGGTGTATAAGGGTTTTACTGCCCAACCACCTGGGATGGGGGTCGGGTGGGAGGATGCGAGATTTACACCAGGCATGTGTTCTTATTATACTCTCTATAAATATCTCATTTCAGGAAGTGGCAGTGCAACTACACCTGAAGAGGTATCTGTTATTTCAGATTACATTCTACCGTCAGCCGACTTTGACGCATCTTGACACGATTGCTGAGGCCCTTTTCATGCTCAGGGCTTTGAACTTTAGTTACCCCCTCTATTGGAGACTACGCTGTAGTAGTTTGGTTGTCCGCCTCCCCTCCCCTATGTCTAATCTTTTTCTTCTTTTGCAGAATGTGTGTGTGTGTGGATCGTGTGATCACCGTCTTTGCTTTGTGTGGGGGGGACTCGATGGATCTCTATCGTGCTCCCCCATTCATCTCCTGTTTTCTTTTTAGGCGGATTCTTTCAGCAAATATTGTTAGTTTAATAGTTTGGAAGTCATTAGTTGTGACTGAAGAAGGAAGAACCGCCTGGACGGAGGATAGGTGAGTGAAGATTGTGTGAGAGTGGATATGGTTGAATGAGTTAGGAGTAAAGATGTTTGAGTGTGGCAGTGAATAGGTGACTGAATGTGCCTTCTCTTTTCCAGTTCCGTGGTACCGATTGTCGCCGACATCTGGCTTTCAGAGACGGCTGAAGCCAATCCTGACCCTCGCAAGTGCGCCTACCTTTTGGGGCAATTTTCTAAGGTGTAGACCTTGGCCAGCACCTTCCAGTCTCCAGGGAGTGGTTGAAGCAGCATCCAACCGACTGTGACCCAGCAGTTGGTACCAACAAGCGTCCCAGCAACCCAAAATCCTCGGCTTTGCCGATCCTGGACCCCTCAGAATCCCGCAGAAAGTGATCCCCCTCCCACTTTCTCCAATACGTCTCACTCGATTAGATAGTTAAGGGTGCACCCATCTTTCGCGATATCTTGGTTCTAATATTCGTTGCGTGGCCAAGATCTTATTGTAAGGCCTTTTGTGTAAATATACATGTGTTTGTTGGCCAAGGTATTATTGTGAGGCCAACTATATATATTTTTTTTGTGTGTTTAGAAATTGTAAATATTTTGGTGATTGGTTGAATTTGCATTTTTATTATTTACTGGGGTTGTGGTTGATCGCCATTATTCATTGGTTTTTAATAAATTTAGAAAATACTCTCTCTCCTCAATACACTCTCCTTGAACCACCGAGCGGACCTTGTCAGGGCAGCGGGAACTTTTGGCTGGGGACTCGCGATCCCGCCGCTACAACGCGACCATTCCGAAAATGTGTGCAAAAATGTGGATTTTACGTCTCATTGCGAAAGAACTGCTTCCTTTTCCTGTTATGCTTTGTCCCTATGGTCTCCAAATGAACCACCTTATTTTAGGTGGGTAGCAGATAACCTTCATAGTAGTGACCATTTTCCCATTCAACTATCATTTTTATGGGAACCAAACGCTAATCACCTCTCGCAGTGGCCCGCTCTGCGAGGGGTGCGTATGGGGCTGGCAGAGCCAGGTGCCGCCATTTATGGCCACCCCTCCCCGCCTGGTGACCTGGCAGCCCTTCGGCATGGCGGCTCCACCTTAGGCACGGCGTAAAAAAATAGATAGTGAAGTGAGAAGGAAAAGGGATGTGAGGAAGGTATGGGTGGGGATGAAGCAGGTTGTTAAAAACCCACAATCCCAAACCGGAGCTCAGGGGTTAGGGAACATTGTCCCCTTCCCCTCAGCTCCGATCCGGGATAGCTGGCTGAGAAGAAAGTCAGCATCTACCCTAAGAAAATAGAGGCCGACCAGAGAAAGTTGTGGGAGAGGTTGTAGGAAAAGTGAGGAAGTAGGGGAGAAATACAGGCTGTCTGAAAGAAGGAAAAGAGGCTAAGCTGGGTCCGGACGGGGCGCTGAGTCCCGTCAGCTCGGCGGACAGGAAGGCAAATCGCCGCGCCCCTTACGGGGAAGAAGGTGGAGGATAATAATTGGATGATGGGTGTTAGGAGTTTGGAGGTTGGGGGTGTAGCTGCCAGAGGAAGACCGAGGAAATCGTGGAATGAGGTCATACAGAGGGACCTCAGAGATATGAGTTTAAATAGAGAAACAGTCAGAGGTCGAGCAGAATGGAAAGCCGCCATTAGGTAAATAAGGCAGACACATGCAAGCATGTATGGAGACTTCAAAAATGATGATGATGATTATGAGAATAACTTCCTTACTTTTGATTCGAACATTTATATAGATAAATCCTAATACTCTACTTGCTTTATTTATAGCCTCTAACCAGTGCTTAGAAAACCTCAATGAGCCATCTATTACTACTCCTAAATCCCTCCAATCTACAGCATAGTCCAAACAACAACCTTACCTTTCATAGCTAAATTCCGTATTATGGTTGCCCATGTGAATAACTTTCACCTGCAGTTTCCACTCACTTGCTGTTAAATTTGTATCATCAGAAAGCATAAACATGCTAACTAGCATGCTATATGAGCTTGAAAAAGTTTTGATTTTTTTTATTTTGCCTTTAAAACCTAACTATAGGTCGTTAATGTAAACTAAGAATAATAAACAGATCCTAATCCATAACGGAACCTCTCTCTAAAAAAATCTGTTGCACACTTTACGGTCTGCAAAATGGAATACAACAAAGTTTGTACTTCCCTTACGTACAACACCGACAGTATTCGGTGTCACCATCGATACAAAATGAAATTTCTGACAAGACAAACAACACACTCCGAGCATTTAGGCAAGCCAAAGAATTTATTACCAACAGCTACAAGTATCAATTCCACCGGACATTCACCTATACTGATATATCTTGGAACATAATTTGGTATCCAGACACCTCAATACACTAAAAGACACAAAAATTACTACGCTTCGCCACGGCAAGCGTCTTCGGGACCCCAATCAACAACCACACTTTCTATAAAAAGCAAACTCGAGCCACAATTCCATTGTTTACAAGAACATACCATCTTTAGGAGAATGTGCAGCTTCAGATACTCCAAGGAACCTAACCACCATAAAACCAGGGTTCTATTACGCACCAAAAGAATCTACACACATAAGAGACACACCTTCAAGCAACTGCATGACCGCCACATATCTTACCTGTTGCAACCAGGAATCAGATGCACAACATAATTAGATGTCTGATGCCTCGGTCAAAATTTGCAGATACAGAGGTGCTCGATCTCTGAGAGAACCCGCCCGATCGGCAGAGAAGCAGAGCTGTATGCCAGGGCGAACTTAAGAAATCCGTCAATGTCAATTCGTGTGGGAGGGAGGGGGGGGGGCATTCATAAATCACGCCACACACACTCAGAGAGCAACAGCTCCCCAAAATGCTCTGGCTTAGCTTAGCATCCTGGTGAAACCCTGTTGACTTACCCATTCGAGCGAGGCGGTCGAGCGCTGTAATGGCGTCTGTCTGGGCAGTAACGTCCCGCTCGTGTCGGAGTTGATACTGCCACTGGTTGTCCGGCTGTTCCACGTCCACTGCCCGCATCATGGTCATGTCCGGGTCCAGACGCAGCCACAAAACGGGCGAGTCAACACTGAGGCAAGACAGAGCAGACGGGGGATGTAAATTATGAAAGGTTGGCAGAGGATGGGACATAAATTGGGGTACAGCACTGCAATGGCTGATTGCCAGACGAGGAACAAGCTTGAATATGAGGATTAATAAAAAGGCAACAGGGACCTCTAGACGGGGCCTTTCTTTAGTTTAAAGTTACATTGACCACTTAATGGGGGTATAAACACCAAGAGGTAAGAGGAACAGCAAAATTTTTAAGAAAACTTAACAAATGTTAGTTCATTATTATCAACAAATGCACAAGGGTTGCGTGTTTTTTTTATTTTTATTTTTTTTATTTAAGGGGCTATCTGGCGACTGCCGACTTAGGCATAAGTCGCCGTAAACAAACAGCCTAGCTCTAGGCTACTTTATAAAAGTGAACAGGAAACAACAATAAAAAGAAATAACAATAACAAAGCAATAACAAAAACAATAACAAAAACAACAACAATTAAACTTGGTTAAATGAAAGGGAGAAGGCCGGCCTCCCCCAAAAAGTCAATAAGTCCACCAGTCAAAGTGCACGCACTCGTCCCGAGTACAAGGGACAGGCGGTAGCGACCCCGCCCATCCCGGTACCGGGACAGGTGTCGTGCGCGAAGATCACCCAGACTGGGACATTCGACAAGAATGTGCCGAACAGTCTGGGGGACGACGCAGTCGTTGCAATAGGGCGCAGGCGAGCGCTCCATCAAATAGCGATGCGTCACACGAGTGTGCCCGATTCGGAGACGACAGAAAGCAACCTGAAGCCGCCGCGGCATTGGGGGATAGGTCCATGGGAACAGTCACGGCGCAATGGCACGCAACTTTAAGTTCCCATCTTCTTTGCCAAGCAGTCCGAAGAGCTGCCCGTATTCCTGCCATGTAGTCAGTATGAGGAAGAGCAAAACACTGGTCCGGTCGCAGACTCTTTGGCGCCCTCATTCCCCGCAATTCCTACATGTCCAGGAACCCAGCAGAAGATAATCTCGACATCCGCCCGGCTCGCCAAAACCATAGCGTCACGAATTTCGCGAACCAGGGGATGCGGAGATTCCAATGCCCCGAGAGAACTCAGGGCGCTTTGTGAGTCGCTATAGATCACAATCCGGTCTCCGAACCAGGCACGTCGCGTAATCTCCCGTACCGAGTGGTGTATTGCCACCAGCTCGGCCGTGAAGAGAGACGCAGCGCCTGGTAGAGCCCCGCTGACTTCAAACAGAGGGGATACGGCGTGGAAGCCGAACCCCTCTTGGGACTTGGAGCCATCCGTATACACTGGCACGGTACCAGCGTGACACGATGTGTGCTCCAAAAAGGTCGAACGCAATACTCCCGGTGCAGTACAAGCTTTGGGAGCAGAGGCGTGGCGACAAATAGCCAAATGTGGTACCCTCAAGGGTGGCGTCCTGGGCAGAACCAGGGGCACCACCGGCCCGAGAGCTATATCTACCTCTCGAAGGAGTTTCCTGGCCCTAAACCCAAAGGGCTTAGGGTATGACTGGCGTCTCTCGGCGGCATAGGCACCATCGAGATCAGCTGCGGATGCAGTGAGAGCTGTTGGCGACTGAGGGAGGCGCCGGGCTCGCGCGTACAGGCGAGTGATGCACTGCACGCGGCGCAGAGCGAGTGGCATCTCCCCAGCATCGACCAACAGGCTCTCAATGGGGGAAGTGCGGAAGGCACCGGTCGCAAGGCGAAGGCCGGTGTGGTGGATCGAATCCACCTTCCGCAATAAACGCTTGGCTGCGGATGCATAAAACTCGCATCCGTAGTCGAGCTTCGAGCGAACAAAGGATCGATAAAAAAGTAAGGCAGTAGCCCTATCAGCGCCCCAAGCGCTGAACGTCACGGAACGGAGAATGTCCATGGCGCGGGTACAAGAGACCCTAAGGCTGCGAATATGAGCCTCCCAGGTGAGGCGTCGGTCGAATACAAGACCAAGGAAACGGTGCGACTCAACCACATCCAGGCGCACCCCATTAAGAAACAAATATGGGTTGGGGTGAAGCTGTGGATGGCGGCAGAAAGGGTTGCGTGTTGGTATGTGTAAGGCTACCAGATGCAATCAAGACCAGAGAACATCAAACACCTACTCATAGACGGCCCAAACCTCACGCACACATGCCCTACACAAAATCTCCTCTCTCAGGGGTTTATAGATCCAGCCAGGAGAGTGGTGACATTCCTAGGAGCCGCACACCTCGCAGAAGAAGTAAGGGGATGTTAAGTAACGTAAAGTAAAAAAAAAAAAAGCGACGGGGATAAAATATGTAAATCTCTTTACCTTCCCTGATACTCGTACGCCTGCTACTGAGTCCGACTTTGTCGTGCGTAAAGGTTGGGCATATCATGAATGTGTTGAACAACTGTTTCTGCTTATTGGTGGCATTAGTTCCAAGTGGTTGTACTGGTTAAGTGAATGTGGTGTTTGTATGCTTTTTAGTTTTACGACGGATTATTATTATGAAGGGGTAGAAGAAACAGTCAAAACGGAATTTATTAGCAGCGGGACAAGAAACTCTTAAAGCCTAGGCCGAGAGTTAAGATAGACAGGTAGTAAAAATTAAGGCCAGATTAGAAACAATGGGGTGAGAAACAAAGGAAAAAGTCAAACTAAAAGACAAAGAAAAAAAATGAGACCTAGCTAAAGAAGTTGTAGAAGTTAAAGACGGTATGACCTACAGTAAGGACAGGATCTCACAAGGGCTTATAAAGTGAAAAAGGGAGTCCAGGAGAAAGGAGGGATCTTCCGATAAATTAAAGACCAATCTGGGATGCGCTATAGGCTAGGAGGGCATTGACAACGAAGTACCTCCAGGGAGGGGCGGTTTGCAAGAAAGTGGCTTACTAGATATCCCTGAGTAAAGATAGAGTGGCCAATACAGAAGCAGCAAAGCGCCACCCTAAACCTCAGAAAGAGTAGAGTCTACTAGCGCAGGGTTGAACAGATAGTTTTTACACCACTAAGCTAATTCCCCAAGTAGTCAGCCTACTCTGTGAAATATATGCTAGACAAAATCCCTACAGGTATCCCGAATAGCCATCCACGCAGCGCGGTCTACCCGTCCATCACCCGGGACACCAACGTTAGAGTTCTTGGTCAGCCAAGACTAAATTTTTAAAACAAAGGGATGGTTTGAGCTAAAACAGGGAATAGATTCAAGGACGCTCCTGAATCACTAAAAATTGTAAAAAGGGCGAAAGAGTGAGTAGGGTAAAGGGGCAAAGCCGGTAAAAAATCGATGCTGCTCGTAGGGGACTCAGAAAGAATAAACAGAGGAGCCAACTACCGACCCCACAACGAGACCAGTTTCGGAGCCATCCGTCAACAGATGGCATTGGGAAGGGTTAGCGGAAAGATGGTCAAGAAAAATACATGCGTGAGGGCACAGGTCAGTGCCGGTAACCGGGGAAAAGGGAACCCACCTCGGTGGATTTAGGTATATAAAAGGTCAGACAATGTTAGGTAGATTCGTTCCAGTAACTGGTGAGCAATTCTAAGAGCCAGAGGCAGAAGCATGTGTGGGGATTTAAAAACAAAATTAAATAGCAGTCATCTGCCAACTGCCACCAAGCGCATGGGTCGCCGTAAAGTT
Organism: Ceratothoa steindachneri; assembly: GCA_963969495.1. NCBI lineage: Eukaryota > Metazoa > Arthropoda > Malacostraca > Isopoda > Cymothoidae > Ceratothoa > Ceratothoa steindachneri. The sequence continues at coordinate 113,227,190 of OZ018321.1, forward strand.
TCGGCCTAATACTAGGTAGGCTATATGAAAATACAAAACAAATCAATAAAAAGAACAAAAACCTAAAACCAACCAAACAAAAAAAAGCAAGCAAGAAGGAAACACGCTACGCAGTCGGGTTGAGGGCCGGCTCCTCCCGGCGCAGGATCATGTGACCAAACAAAATGAAAAAAAAAGAGTAAAATATAATGGAGGAGGCGAGCCTCTTCCAAAACGTTAGGTAGTCCATAAGTCTGTGTGCACGAAGCCGTCCGAGTACAAGGAAAAAGCGGTAGTGACCCTGCTCATTAGAGTACCGAGACAGGTAACGTGCACGAAGTCACCCGGACTGGGACATTCAACAAGAATGTATCGAACAGTCTGGGGGGCAACGCAGTCGTCACAATAAGGTGCAGGGAAACACTCCATCAAAAGGCAGTGCGTCCAATTCGAAGACGACAGAAAGCGAACTGAAGCTGTCGCGACATTGAGGGTTGGTCCATGCGAACAGTCGCGGGGCAATGGCACGTAACATTATGTTCCACTCGGCCGTACCCGATCTTCTTTGCCAGGTATACGTTATGAGGAAGAGCGAAACACTGGACTGGTTGCGGACTCATAGCGGACTCTTGGCGCCCTCATTACCAAATGTCCAAGAACACAACAGAGGATAATCTCGACATTTCCTTGGGTCGCTGCAAACGTAGCGTCACGGATACCACGAACCAGGCTGTGTGGAGATCTCAGGAAGAGCGAGGGGTGTTTCGAAACATACGGGAACCTAGCCCTTTCTCTACGAAATTCACTCACAATGAAATCGTTCTGATGGTGTTTATAGAGCATGAAGGCAAAACGCTTCTGTGTGAGAGCCACCTCACACTTGGCTGACCACAACGGAAGCGGTCTGCGTGCATAACGGCCAGTCGTTCGAGGAATAGTAGTTAGGCCCACGGCGATGATGTTGGCGGAGAATTCAACGGCCTCATCGACCAACACAAACTCCTCGACTGGGACAGCGAAATCAGTCATTTCCGGAAATGCGGACCACCGCGTCCGCTCCAAACACCACAGGGATGATCATTTATGCGGTAGCGGTCCAACAAATGATATTTGAATGGGAAAGTGATCACTACCATGTAGGTCATCGACCACCTCCCACCCCAAATCAGGCTGTACATCCAGAGAGCACAGGGATAGATGAAGGTGGGAAAATAAAGCGGTTCTTGGAGAGTGATGCGTAAACTCCTCCACATTTAGGACAGCCTATTTCCAGCTCGTCAAGGACCTGACCCCTGGGATTGATCGAGTGTCTCCCCAGAGGGGACTGGGCAACCGAGCCACGACGCGGCGAAAATGTATGTTGAATAACAGTATACCTATTCAGGTGTAGTTGCACTACCACTGGCCTTACAGTACTCATAGAGAACTCTACCCAACTCCAAACACTCATACCAGAACGCTACCATTGACACTGGTTAAAGAGTCCATTCTACCTACCCGTATTTGGATTTCAGTCATCGACATCCCTTTTTCCTATAATTCACCAGGCAAATAAGAACCCAAATGACTCCCAAGCATTCCACTTCTACCATTATCAATGATACCTTCCACAACTCCCACTTCACATAAGCTACGAACGAGGAAAGACTCAACAGCGACTCACTCGAGGTGACTCAGGTCCATGTCGACCTCCTCCCCAGTACAAAGAGGGATCTTCTTCTTCTTGTTCCTCCGCGACTTGGAGTGGCACACAATCTCCTTCTTGGCGACCTGTAGTGTAGGAAAACGAAAGCAACCAGTCAGTTCTCGCTTTTCCATACATAAAAAGGTATACACACATTCAGGATAAAATAAGCTTTAATAACTAAAAAACAAGGTATGTTCACTCAGTAAAACAAATGGAGATGGAAACATGCACACAACTTCAAGGACTCTAAGTATATATTACACTATGTTAGTTCAAGGCATCCCAACTCCCCGAAACCAGCCCCACCCAAATCACGCACAAAACAGTCCACACAGATTCCATCTCTCCTAAACAACACCCAACGCGATCAACCAAGAAAAAAACCCCTTCTCACTACACACCAGATCGCCCAGGCAAGGCACAGATATGTTGGCCCACATAAACTTCCTATCTGCCTGACCAGCACAGGTTCATCTGTAGACGTGGCTTCCGCGTCTACATCTCAGACAAAACATACAGATACAGTGTTGGACCCCTGGGAGGGCCCTGCCCCATTAGCAAATCTCAAGGGCTATGGCCTCAGCCAGTTGTTTTGCCCTTTACCCTCCTCGCTTTATTTTTATATCACAAAACATGACCTCGTTGGATTAGTTTCGTTCTCTTTCAAACTAAAAAATTACAGTATGTTCGATCTGGAGGTTGTGCTTGAAGGTGCCATCCAACTCCTGGAGCCACACCACCAGAGGACCCACGTAGCGCTTGATGCCAAGTTCACCGATAGCATTCTGTTCGATCGTCATCTCCACGATGTTCCTAAGAAACAAGGAACATTGTTTAGGTTAAAAAGGGCACAATTCCAATGGGGGCATGTCCCCCCAAAGCTATTGTAAGAGGTTCATAAAGTGGGAAAGTTAGAGGAGGTTGAAGCATCTGCAAGGCACACAACCAAAACCAAGGAGATTGCCGGGGTGTCCACTCCAACCTAGATTTATTAATTATTTTAAATTTAAAACGGGCTCACCTACCCAATCTAGATTACAGGGCTAGCGGCTGGGGTGGAGTGGGATGGGGGATCATGTAGTGACCATCACAAGTGAGCCCAAAAGAAACAAGTCTAGTTCCTTTTATAGCACCATGCTCACTTTAGTGTTACACTAGGACTCGAAAGACCGAGGAAAAACACATCCTGGAACGTGCCTAATCGGCGGAGGAATTTATTCCGAGAAAGTGAAAACTGGAAGTGCAATATTTGATTTTCCCTACACGCTTCACATCGTCTTTCCAACACTCAGTATTTTGCTTCCTCTTCCCAGTTGACACACACACACACAGCCCTTGCACTTCTTATTACAACTTCCTTAAATTTTTTCCACATTTAGTCAATCTCCATGCTCACACTTAATTCCTCTCCTCTACACTCAAGCATTCTCACACTATTTTCCCTTTCTCTCTGATTCAATAAACCTTCATTTCTGGTTCTCCTTTTCTCACATCATCTTATCCATAAACCAAACAATTTAACCTTACACAGCACAATCATGTAGCAAGATAGTCACATACTCACTTTTCACAGCTTTAACATCATATACATATCGCAGCATATGCTTTCTTATTAGGCACAGATCAATAGGCTCATTGGGTGCATATTTACCCATATTTTTGTAAATATTGTATTTTTTGTTAGTAAAGGACTGTACATACAATCCGTTTCATTCTCCTTCAATTTCTCATATCCAGATTAGTGTAGGAAGCGGGTTGGATCGATTGGGGTTAGTCTAGATTTTCAGCCCGCTACAAGATGACTAAGAAAAACCTACCTCTCTCTTCTACCCAAATGACTAACCAAAACCCACCTCTCCTTTATACCCAGATGACTAAGCAAAAGCCACCTTTCCCTTCTACCCAGATGACTAAGCAAAACCCACCTTTCCCTTCCACCCAGATGACTTAGCAAAACCCACATTTCACTTCCACCCATATGACTAAGCAAAACACCTATCCCTTCCACCCAGATGACTAAGAAAAATCCACCTTTCCCTTCTACCCAGATGACTAAGCAAAACCTACCTTTCCCTTCCACCCTGATGATGAAGCAAAACCCACCTTTCCCTCCCACCCAGATAACTAAGCAAAACCTACCTTTTCCTTCCACCCAGATGACTAAGCAAAAGCCACCTTTCCATTCCACCTAGATGACTAAGCAAAACACCTTTCCCTTCCACCCAGATGAATAAGCAAAAGCCACCTTTCCCTTCCGTCCAGATGACTAAGCAAAAGCCACCTTTTCCTTCTACCCAGATGACTAAGTAAAACACCTATCCCTTCCACACAGATGACTAAGAAAACCCACCTCTCCTTTCTACCCAGATGACTAAACAAAACAGCTTTCCCTTCCACCCAGATGACTAAGATAAACCCACGTCTCCCTTCTATCCAGATGACTAAGCAAAAGCCACCTCTCCTTTCTACGCAGATGACTAAGCAAAAGCCACCTTTCCCTTCTACCCAGATGACTAAGCAAAACCCACCTCTCCTTTCTACCCAGATGACTAAGCAAAAGCCACCTCTACTTTCTACCCAGATGACTAAGCAAAAGCCACCTTTCCCTTCCACCCAGATGACTAAACAAAATCCACCTTTCCCTTCCACCCAGATGACTTAGCAAAACCCACCTTTCCCTTCCACCCAGATGACTAAGAAAAACCCACCTCTCCCTTCTACTCAGATGACTAAGCAAAACCCACCTCTCCCTTCTACCTAGATGACTAAGCAAAACCCACCTTTACCTTCCACCCAGATGACTAAGCAAAACCTACCTTTTCCTTCCACCTAGATGACTAAGCAAAACCCACCTTTCCCTTCCACCAAGATGACTAAGAAAAACCGACCTTTTCCTATTGAAGAGGAACTTCATCTTGAACTTGGCATGGCCGCCTTCACGCACCCATTGGTCGCAGAACACTGTGATGTCCTTCCCTGTGACGGTGAAAATTGTCTGGCAAGAAAGGGCAGCGGATTAATTAATCCTGTTAAATTGTCAAGTCACAGACATTAGTTTCTTCCCTTAAGAACCTTTTCGTCCATACACCCCCAATGCGACTCCAATACAAGAAGGATTTGGGACTCTCCAATAATGACCATGGATGTGAGGCTGTCAAGGAGTACCAGAGGACCTGGCTTGGACAAAAATGCGTGCATCCCTTATCTTCAAAGAATGCTATGATGGATTGAATTCATTTTAGGGAATTGGAGGACCAAGTGAAAATGTTTAAGGATGAAAAAACCTGCAAAGAAAATGGTTCTAACATGTTGATATAAAAATTATTCAACTTTAATCTCTTTCATGCAAGGTGGAGGCAGTGAACACCCCCCCTCCCTACCCAATGTGCTGTATGGAAGTTCACACCCTCACAAACCACCTCCATGCATACCTATCATATCATACATCATATTTTCCTCGATCATCCCTCTCTCTCTTATGCACACTTTCACATAAGTAATAATTGAGTGTGGAGACCCATTATTCAGTCAGTGGGAAAGGCTAAACTAACACACTAGTCCAAGTAGCCAGAAGTTCCACTCCCCTAGGACTTAGGTGTAACAAACTAAAGGGTAGGGGTAGTAGGAGAGGTAAAGGACCAAGAGGGAGTGGGTGAACCCAACTCTCATAACACCAAGGGCAATAATGGAGGAACACTGGCTGGCGACTAATCCGCAAACTTAACCACCTGTCAGGAGAAATGTGAGAAAGGGCCTGATAGAACATCAGAAAAATTCAAATGTAATGTCTAGGAGAAATTAAGCCAAAGTAGCCTAATTCTATTTTGAGACTACAAGAGAACTTATACCAGGAGGGTGTGCAGCTCATCTAAGTACCAGGTGTAAGTCTTAAAGAGGCAACCACTTGTGGGTCTGTGAACTAGTAGATGAGATTCTAATGCCTCAATGACATTAGTGGGGTCTGAGTCGCTATGGATTATAAAATGATCTAAAACCAGGCATGGCACATAATCGATCATACTGAGGGGTATATTTACGCCCAACGCAGCCACAAAGACAGAGGCAGTGCCCGAAAGAGCCACACCCCACTGAACTTTGGACTTAAAACTATCTATGTATACCGGCAAGATGCCTGGTCCAAGAAATTCAAATGAATAAACCCGATGCTGTAGAAACTCTTGGAGTAAAAGCAGGTTGAGAAATGTTCAAAGGTGGTATCCTCCTAGGTGAAAGATCCCAGAGTTATACTCTCAAGGAAGTTTAATTACCCTGAATTAGTGTTGCTAACGAGTTTTTAAAAACTGGCAAAAACCGGGGGTTTATATTTAAAAAAACAAAACAAAATCAAAATATAAAAACCAGTTTTTGAATAGTAATGAAATTAATTTGTGTAAATATCAACTTAAAAGAACAAAATAATAAAAGAATAAAAAAAGATTAAGAGGCCAGAGGGGGAGCATCCTCAGGGTGCGGCTAGAAAGGATACTAAGGTGGCAAATGTGCGTTTCCCAGGAGAGGCATTGGTCGAATTCAAGGCCAAGGAATCGATGCGAGTCCATCCTGACCAGGGGATACGCATTTAGGAATAGGTCCGGGTGAGAACTGTAACCACGGCAAAAGTGCGCCACTTTGGTCATGGATAAATAAAACCGAAACCAGTGTGATTGTGGATAACAAGAATGTCTTCCGGCAGCACCGAGATGATATCGTTGATAATCACGCCAGGACTCCCACCACTTGCTCTATGTGCAAGGAGAGGGCTACGCCAGACGTACAGGAAACAACGCTCTCGTTAAATAAAAAAATGGGAAGGCGTCCCGTCGGCCTCACCGAATGGAAGGTTTCATGGATACTGCAACAACACTTGGCATCATAGACCTCTCTATATAAAGAAATATAACGCGGTGATATACTGCTTGCGAATGAAAGCCTCACTGATAGCAGTTTGAATACAGCGACTTTTGCCCAGGTAGGCAGTCGCCAGATGGGCTCATAAAAAAAACACAAACCCCCTAACTGATAGGGGTCTCCAGGCCAAGAAGAACATCATAAAGAAGTGCGTGGAATGCAGGTGGAGCATCATTAGGGATGGGGAATGTGGAGACAAAGGTTGTGAAGGCCTCCACCACAAACACAGTTTTGTTTCGTATTTTTAAATTTTAGGAACCCATCTGGCGAATGCCTACTTGGGCATAAGTCACCGTACTAACCAGAACCTACTACTAGGCCATATTAAAAAGCAAATAACGATATAAAAGGTCAGAGGGTTAAAAAAAAAAGTAAAAAGGTAACAAGAAGGAAGCGGGCTCGGGCGTAGGGGATAGGTCAGCCTCCCCCCGGGGCAGGAACATGCAACCTACAGAAAACAGTCAAAGTGGAGAAGGCCAGCCTCCTCCAAAAGGTCGTATAGTCCACAAGTCTGTGTGCACGAAGCAGTCCCGAGTACACGCAGTAGCGTGCACTCAAGGACATTCAACAAGAATGTGCCGAACAGTCTGGGGTACAACGCAGTCGTTGCAATAAGGCGTAGGCGAGCGCTCCATCAAATGGCGTTGCGTCCAGCGAGTATCTCCAATACGTAGACGACATAAAGCAACCTAAAACGGTCGCGGTATTGGGGAAGGCGGGAATGGGAACAGTCGCTACACAGTGGCAAGTACTTTAAGTTCCCTTCGACCGTCTCCCATCTTCTTTGCCAAGCAGCCCGGACAACTCCCCGTATTCCTGACATGTAATTGGTGAGAGGAAGAGCGAAACGCTGGTCTGCTTGCCCAGTCCTCGCGGGCTCTTAGGCGACCTCATTCCCGCAATTCCTACAAGTTCAGGACCCCAGCAAAAGAAAATCTCGACATCCACCCTGGTCGACATAACCGTGGTCATGGATATCGCGAACCAGGGGATGCGGAGATTCCAGTGCATTGCAACCAGCTCGGCCGTGAAGACAGACGCAGCGCATGGCAGAGCCCTGCTGACTTGAAACAGAGGGAATACGGCGAGGAAACCGATCCACTCTTGAGACTTGGAGCCATCCTTATACACTGACACGGTTCCAGCGTGACAGGAACTAGGCTGCAAAAAGGCCGAATCCATTCCTCCTGGAGCTGAAGTTTTGGGACCAGAGGCGAGGAAACAAATAGTCAAAGGTAGTACTCTTCAGGCTGGCGTCCTGGGCAGAACCAGGGGCGCCTCCGACCGAGAGCTATACCTAACTCTCGAACGAGTTTCCTAGCCTTAAACCCAAAGGGCTTAGGATATGACAGGCGTCTCTCGGCGGCATAGGCACCATCGAGATCAGCTGCGGATGCAGTGAAAGCTGTTGGCGACTGAGGGAGGCGCCGGGCTCGCGCGTACAGGCGAGTGATGCACTGCACGCGGCGCAGAGCGAGTGGCATCTCCCCAGCATCGACCAACAGGCTCTCAATGGGGGAAGTGCGGAAGGCACCGGTCGCAAGGAGAAGGCCGGTGTGGTGGATCGAATCCACCTTCCGCAATAAACGCTCGGCTGCGGATGCATAAAACTCGCATCCGTAGTCGAGCTTCGAGCGAACAAAGGATCGATAAAAAAGTAAGGCAGTAGCCCTATCAGCGCCCCAAGCGCTGAACGTCACGGAACGGAGAATGTCCATGGCGCGGGTACAAGAGACCCTAAGGCTGCGAAAATGAGCATCCCAGGTGAGGCGTCGGTCGAATACAAGACCAAGGAAACGGTGCGACTTAACCACATCCAGGCGCACACTATTAACAAACAAATCTGGGTCAGGGTGGAGCCGTGGATGGCGGCAGAAGTGCACCACCTTAGTCTTGGCCAAAGAAAACCGAAACCTGTGCGCTTTGGCATAGCGAGAGACGCGGTTCAATGCCTGTTGGAGTCGATGCTCCAGAGTTGGCATCTGGGCCGCGCCAAAAGAGATCGATAGGTCGTCCACGTAGAGTGTAGCTAGAACATCTTCCGGCAGCACCGAGGTGATGCCGTTGATGCTCAGGGCAAAGAGTGTGACACTGAGGACACTTTCCTGCGGGACACCCTCTTCCTGCTCCTTTGGGCCGGAGCGAGCTTCCCCCACCCGTACGCGGAATCGACGATCTCGCAAAAATTCAGATATAAACATTGGGAGGCGTCCCTTCGCCCCCATCGAGTGGAGAGTCTCCATGATACCGTATCGCCATGCGGTATCATAGGCCTTCTCCAGATCGAAAAACACCGTGGCGTAGTGCTGTCTACGAAGGAAAGCCTCGCAGACGGCATTTTCCAGTCGGAGCAGAGCATCCGACGTGGAGTGGAACTTGCGGAAGCCGCACTGTCCAGAAGACAGATGACCTCCGCTGTCCAGGAAAAAGGCTAGTCTAACATTTACTAATTTCTCCATCAACTTGCACACGCAAGAAGTTAGAGAGATTGGGCGGAAAGCGGTCGGAGTAGTGTGATCTCTACCCGGCTTGCGAAAGGCGAGCACAGTAGCGATTCGCCAGGAATCTGGGAGAAGACCCTCCACCCAGATCCTGTTGAACAAATCTAACAGAAAGGCCATGCCTGGCTCACCCAGGTGTCGAAGCATGGCGTACGGGACATCGTCCGGACCATGGGCGGTGTCCGCGCACGAAGCCAGAGCGGAGCGCAACTCACTCACAGTAAACCTGTCGTTGGAGGGTTCTCCGCCTCTGGAGGTAAAGTCCAGCCGGCGGCCTTCCGCGACATCACGACGTACATTGAATGCTGGCGGAGCAGCATCCTGGCTAGAGAATGCGGAAAAAGCGGTCGCTAAGGATTCCGCCACGGACGCGGGGTCCGAGATTGCGGTCCCATTCTCCTGGAGAACGGGAGGGGGGTCCTGCGAGAACTTGCCCCGAATCCTTTTGACTCGCTTGCACACCTCTGCTAAAGGGGTCTTCCTTTTAAGTGAAGACACGTATGCCCTCCAAGAACAGCGGCGGGCGTGCTTCGAAATATACCGAAACCTAGCCCTAGCCCGATGAAATTCAGCGACAGTGAAATCGTTCGGGCGGCGCTTATAGCGCAAAAAGATAGCTAACGGGGAACAGGACGAGACGAGCCTCCACAGCTCTTCCCAGTTGACCCGGAGTCCACGGCAATTCCATTGAAGGAATATGCCCTCCAGGCCTAGCTCGGAGGAGATGCGGGGGCCCTCCTCGAGAGCTTCACACGAGGTTGGTCGGATGACACCCCTATGGTTTATCGGCATATCGCTGCTCTCCGAGGGCCGCCTCGCACTCAGCCCACCACCAAGGAAATGAACAGCATGCAAAACAGCCAGAGGTTCACAGAATAGAAAGAAACTCAACTGATATAGATTTTATGGCGCTAGCTAGCGGCAGCATGGAAGGGCATGCCACCGAAATCAAATAAGACTAAAACAAATATAAAAATTAAAACAACAATAAAGATACATAAAAAAAAACAACAATTGAAAAACCCAGGCACGCTCAACGACGGAGAAAGACCAATTCCCCAAGGGGCCAGAACGTGCAAGTAACAACCCAAACAACTAGATAGTGTTAAGGAGGACCGCGTCCTCCAGAAACTCGATCAGTCCATAGTCCCGACCACAAAGGAAAAGCGAAAGCAACCCCACTTGTCCAGGTACCAGAACAGGTAGATTAGGAGATTCGCCGAAAATGTGGAGAAGGTTGGGGCACAAAGCAGTCGTCGCAGAAGGGTTTGGGGGGATTGGCCAGCAAGCAAGAGCACTGCGGAAATTAGGCCATGTTAAATTCAACATAAAATAAAAGCATAAAAGAAACCCAAAACCCCGCAACAATCAACAATGACTAAATATCTACATCCAGTGCAAAAGGAGTCTCGACTCCACTTGGGGGAGGGGTGGGGGAGGCGAAAAGCCAACAATATAAATACTATGGAAGAGGGCGAAAAAACTCACAAGTTGGGTGTGCAGGAGGGTGGATGGGCAGTGACTCCACTTGCTGCGGTACAGGGACCATACCGCTCACGGAGTTGCCCCAGCCTATAACATTCAACCCAAACGTGTCTTACCATATGAAAGACCGAGCAATATTAAATGCGATACTTAGGGGAGCGCTCCACCCCGCAATGGGGGGCCGATTCAGAGGCGACAAGGATTAATTTAACCTTAGAGGCATTAGAGGCGGGGGGGTGAAGAGTAACCGGATCGAGAGTAAAGAGGGAACACCTTGGGGTGATTCCATAGAGAAATGAGCTGGAGAGGGGAAGCACATACTCTTGCCAAAGGTGGATGGAGTTGCCTGTGACCACCTGTCAGACTCAGCGTTCCGCCAAAATCTTTTGTCTGTTCCCGCTCGGAATCGAACCCGGTACTTACACGTGTAAATCCACCTCCTTATCCACTAGGCTATCGAGAGCTCCCTAATAATAATAAAAATATCAGAGAAAATCTTCGAATAATGATACTTAAGGAATCAGAAATTTTGGACAAAATTGCAATTGATTTTGCTATTGCCTTTTCTCTCTAATACCGGTCATGCATAGTTTTCTCTACTTACTCACGCACATCTTCACAGTCACTTCTTTTAGCAAAATCGATATACAAATTAATAAACTATAGAACAGAATAAATAGAAATACGCGTTACGAGAAGAGAAGTCACATTGGTTTGGGTCTGTCACCAAATGGGAGCTCAGATTCGAGGGGGGAGGAGAGAGGGGGTATAATTCAAGTTGGCCCATCTGGCGGCTACCGACAAAGGGAAGAGATCGGTGAATTCAACATTAAACTAATTTAAAATGTAAAACAAAAACAACAGTAATAACTATAGCAAAATCCATTAAAGATTATTGTTAAAAACAACAATGAGGATAAAAGTCCCTGACAGAAATAAAAGGGGCGTTTAGGTCCGCCTCCCCTTAGGACATTCTCCCTCAGGGGTCAAGCGCTCAATCAACAATTTAAGACACTTCCAAGGGAGGCCTGATTGGGGGTGCACTTTTGCAGTGGCTGTCATAGGATGCGACCCATAGTTCGGAGCCCACATAAAATTCTAGATTCCCTCTGAGCTATGAATCAGGCATGGCGATCGGTGTGAACCCCCATACCATAAACAAAATAATCGGTCACGGAAGAAGCTCGAACAATAACACTTAAAAAACTCCACCCTAAAGACTTTAATCCCTTCCCTACTCGAGGGAGGATACACTAACTACATTTCAAAACAGACGCTTAACTGTAGGTTTCGACCATCACAAAGAGACAGGACCTCAGCTTCCGCGGGATGGTTGAAGAAATCTAATCAGACAAATTCGAAACGTTAAAAAGAAACGCGCCCAGAGAAGCGCTGTTACCTTGGTGAAGGTTGCAGTGGAGATAACCATGTGGTTCCATCCGGACGGGTGGCCCTTGTGCTCAGATGCGATCAGCCCCAGAGAGAGGTGCTTGTTTAACACCTTCAGGGAAGAGATTGGGTTACTTCAATCTAGGGGAATCGGCAGCCATATAAACGCAGACTTTGGGAAGGACAGTGATATTGTAGTAGTTTGGTTGTCCGCCTCCCCTCCCCTATGTCTAATCTTTTTTCTTCTTTTGCAGAATGTGTGTGTGTGTGGATCGTGTGATCACCGTCTTTGCTTTGTGTGGGGGGACTCGATGGATCTCTATCGTGCTCCCCCATTCATCTCCTGTTTTCTTTTTAGGCGGATTCTTTCAGCAAATATTGTTAGTTTAATAGTTTGGAAGTCATTAGTTGTGACTGAAGAAGGAAGAACCGCCTGGACGGAGGATAGGTGAGTGAAGATTGTGTGAGAGTGGATATGGTTGAATGAGTTAGGAGTAAAGATGTTTGAGTGTGGCAGTGAATAGGTGACTGAATGTGCCTTCTCTTTTCCAGTTCCGTGGTACCGATTGTCGCCGACATCTGGCTTTCAGAGACGGCTGAAGCCAATCCTGACCCTCGCAAGTGTGCCTACCTTTTGGGGCAATTTTCTAACGTGTGGACCTTGGCCAGCACCTTCCAGTCTCCAGGGAGTGGTTGAAGCAGCATCCAACCGACTGTGACCCAGCAGTTGGTACCAACAAGCGTCCCAGCAACCCAAAATCCTCGGCTTTGCCGAGTCCTGGACCCCTCAGAATCCCGCAGAAAGTGATCCACCTCCCACTTTCTCCAATACGTCTCACTCGATTAGATAGTTAAGGGTGCACCCATCTTTCGCGATATCTTGGTTCTAATATTCGTTGCGTGGCCAAGATCTTATTGTAAGGCCTTTTGTGTAAATATACATGTGTTTGTTGGCCAAGGTATTATTGTGAGGCCAACTATATATATTTTTTTTTGTGTGTTTAGAAATTGTAAATATTTTGGTGATTGGTTGAATTTGCATTTTTATTATTTACTGGGGTTGTGGTTGATCGCCATTATTCATTGGTTTTTAATAAATTTAGAAAATACTCTCTCTCCTCAAACCACCGAGCGGACCTTGTCAGGGCGGCGGGAACTTTTGGCTGGGGACTCGCGATCCCGCCGCTACATATTTTTGGCGCCCGAATAGGGACTGCCCGGTGGTTTGAGGAAGGAGAGGAGTGAGAGCCTGTGTCTTTTGTCCCTAATGGAGGAGGAACAGATTGGGACCATGGAGTTGGAGATGAGAAGACTAAATGAGTTAGTGCGGCAGAAAGACAGAGAAAATGCGCATTTGAGAGAAGAGAATGATAGTTTGAAAAGGAAAATGAGGGAGATGGAAGTGAGAATGGAAGAGAGGATTAAAGACAGTGAGGTGCGAATGGAGGAAAGATTGATGCGAATGCTGAATGAGAAAATGGGAGAATCAGGTGCAATTGGTGGGGGTGTGGCCTCGACTCCACTTGGAATTGACATGACTGATAAAAAGGGATTGACAGGCATAAAGGAACCCCTGCAAATGACTAGGCATCGAAAAAAGAAGACCACAAAGACTAGATGCCCAGACCGACAGGAAAGGACCCGACTGGCTAGTATTGACTCCGTATATTTCAGCTCGAATGAAGGCATGAGTGAAAGTGGGAGAGAAGTGAGTGATAGTGAAAGTGATGCTGAGGTTCATCGGAGTATACTGATCAGAGAAGTGCCAAAGTTAAGTAAGTTTAGAGTGGAAGGAGCAAAAGATGTGAAAGTCTTTTTGAAAGAGTATGAAAATTATTGTAAGGAAAAATTTGGAGAGAATAATAGGTTTTGGGTGAAAGAGTTGTGCGAGTTTCTGGATGGGCGTATGAAGGATTTTTACCGGACGATTATGAGCGTGGGTGAGCCTAAGTGGGAGGTTATGAAAGAGAGAATAATAGAGCACTGTAAGCGGATGAAGACAAGTGTGAAATATAAGAAAACAAATGGGTTTGAGGAAGCGAGAATGGGGAAGAATGAGGATGTGAATTCTTATGCGCATCGCTTAGAGTCCTTGGCACGAATGAGATTTGGAGATGACGGAATAAATGGGAATAAGGAGCTGATGAAGAAGTTTTTAAATACGGTTCCAAATGAAGTGAGTGAGTATGTGACGTATAAGAGGAAAGAGAAGATGAAATGGGCTGGTGAAAGATTGCTATGGAAGGATGTACTGGAGATGTTAGAGGACCGTGAATTTGAGGATTATGGAAGGGAGGAGGCCTCGATTCACACTGTGCGCAACTCAAGTATCAGTAAGTTGCCCCAGTTCCGGTCCTATCGGGATGCGCTGATAGAGAACCCGATCGATGTAATGACAAGATTTTTAGAAAATTGTTACGGGCAGAATGAACAACAGTGTGTGTATGTTGGCCGCCAACCGAGAGGGAGTAAAAGTAGGAGTGAGAGTCGGAATGGGTGGAATAGGGTTCAGAATGGTCGGAATAGTGGTCGCACAAATGGTAGGAATGACAGTAGATCTAGAGTAAATGAGCCTAGGTGTCTGAGGTGCAAGAAAGTTGGGCATATGAGGGTTGACTGTCGCTGGTCACAAGGAAGTTGCTTTGGCTGTGGACAAATGGGGCACATGATAAAAGATTGTAGTCGTGCGAGGGAAAGAGCGTGTTATGGATGTGGAAGAATGGGCCACTTGGTACGAGATTGCAGGGAAGGTGGTCGAGTAAATATGAGTGGACCTGGAGTGTGTGGTAATTGTGGGCAGATAGGGCATTATGCCAGGATGTGTGCCAGTCCAAGAGCTACCTGTGGTAAATGCGGAATGGTAGGTCATGCAACAAGGTTGTGTAGGACCGGAGAAAGATGCATTAATGAAAGAATGGATGGGAATGATGCAAGTAATCGAGAGGATACGACTCAGGGAAACTAAGGAATGAGAGGGTTCCTTCTGGGGAATTCTCTAGAGTGCAAGTGATGAATGTGAGAGAAGGATTGTCAAATCGTGGAGTTAATTGGGGTCAGAGAGTGAATAGGTGTATGTGTGTTAAAATTAAGTGTGGAGAACGAGAAGTTAGTGCATTGATTGATACAGGATGTAAGGTGAATGTGGTGTACTATGAAGCATTTGTAGGAATGAAAGTAAGTGAAGTTAAGGATCGTGGATATCATTTGACTGGATTAGGTGAACAGGATGTGCCGATTGTTGCAAGGTTTAGAGAGAGTGTTTTGATTGCCGGTGTCCGGATGAATGAAGATGAATTTTGTGTTGTAGAAGGTGCAAACAAGAAGTATGACATGCTATTAGGTTATAAGTTTTTGAAAGCGAATGGTATTGTGATTCACCCTGATTTAGAGATGATTGAATGTAAGAAGGATGGAAGTATGAAATGTCAATGGTATGTGAATCCAGATGGAAGTGTGAGAGTGAACATCATGAAAGGTCTGGAGGTATATGCGATTGAGAGTGTGCCTGTCAAGCAGAATGAAACATTGAGTGTAAGGATTGGATGGAATTCGGATGTTGAGATAAATGAGAATGATGGGAATATTTATGTCTTGGATGGTAGTGCTGCGAACTATCGATTAAGGCGAGTGGTGCATGTGTTTGATGGTATAATTGATATGAAAGATCCGCGTGTCTGCATGCAAGTTTGGCCTGATCTGCGAAGGAAGAGTCTTAGAGGAGTGCAAGTGGAAGATAAATTGGGTGTGTTAAATACAGTGGTGAATATGGAGAATGATATGCATGTGGTGAATGCAAATGTGTTTTCCGTGAGTGTAACGTCGAATGTTTGGAAGTATGAAGATTTGATTGAGCAAGTGAAATTGGAAGAAAAGTTGAGTGAATGTGAGAAGCAAAAAGTTTACAGGATGTTGTGGAATAGGAGAGATGCTTTGAGTCAAAGGGATGAGGACTTTGGCAACGCTCGCTTGCCTGAGTTCAAAATAATTTTGAGCGACGATATGCCAATATATCAAAGGCCTCGTCATTTCCCTGCCCCTGTGGCTCAAGAGATTGAGGAACAGTGTGAGGAATTAGAGAGAATTGGCGTGATTGAGCCGAGTGTGAGTGCCTGGAATAGTCCGATTGTACCTGTACGAAAGCCAGATGGACGTTTGCGACTGTGTATTGACTATAGAAGAGTGAATGAACGAACGTTGAAAGACAAGTTTCCTATGAGTGTTGTGTCTGAATGTGTGTACAGTATGTATGGAATGAAAGTGTTTTCTAAGATGGATCTGGTACGTGGATACTACCAGATGCCTGTGGCTGAAGAGAGTAGACCTATTACGGCGTTCTCTACCTCAAAGCGCCATTATCAGTTTAGAAACCTGAGCTTTGGGTTGGCGAACGCCCCAGCTGCTTTTCAGCGTGCTATGAATGTAGAGTTGAGTGGTTTTCCGTGTAAGAATGTACGAGTGTTTTTGGATGATATTTTGGTGATGAGTGAGAACATGGAAGAACATATGACCTTGGTGAATGATGTTTTAAGAAAGTTGGAAGAGGTTGGTGTGAAAGTGAAGTTGTCTAAATGTGTATGGTTTGCTAGTGAAGTTGAGTTTTTAGGACATAAAGTGAGTGCGGTTGGATTGCGTAAATCGGAGAAGTTCGTGGGAAAGGTTAGGAATTTTCCTAAGCCTACCACAGTGAGAGAGTTGCGTGGATTTCTTGGTTTAGTTGAGTTTGGAAGAAAGTTTATGAAAGATTGTTCAGGTGTAATGAAACCGTTGAGTGTATGGACTGGGAAAAAGAAGAGTACTGTGATTAAGTGGAATGACTCTATGAATGCAGCGTTTGAAAAGTTAAAAGCGGAAGTTGCAAAAGATGTGGAACTTGCGTATCCAGCATATGGAACAAATGCAGGAATGCTTGAAGTGTATACGGATGCAAGTGGTCATTCGATGGGTGGATGTTTGATGCAAGATCAAGTTGTGAATGGGGTTGAAAGAAAGCGAGTAATTGCGTATGTTTCCAAGGCGTTTAGTGTGGCAGAGCGTGCATATTCAACGATTGAAAGAGAGCTGGCTGCGTTAAGATTCTGTCTCAAGTCGTTACGACCATTTCTGTATGGAGTACGGTTTGTAGTGAGAACAGATCACCAGCCACTAGTGTATTTGCAGCGTATGAGGTTAGTTGATAGTAGGCTTGCAAGGACGATAGAGGATTTGAGTGATTTTGATTTTGTGGTTGAGTATTTGCCAGGTGAAAGGAATGTGATTGCTGATTTGATGTCACGTTTGCCTTGTAGTTTGAATGAGAGTGAGGTTGTAAGCATAAATCCTGAGTATTTGCCAGCAGGTGTAGTTGTTGGAAGAAAATGTAAGGGTGGAGGTGATTCTATGTTTGAAAGTGTGTTATATGGTTTACAAGATTTGGTGAAAGATGGATTGCTTGAAAAGGTGCCAGAAAGTGTGAATGCATTACGAAAGGTGGTTATGGAAGAAGCGTGTAAGAGACCAGATCAATTGGGAATGGAAAATTCAAGTAGGTTAAGAAAAGAGTTGAGAAGTATGTGTATGCCAGGAGTGATGATGTTTCAGGAAGTGTTAGCGATAGTGAGTAAGCTGTTTGGTGTGAGAGTATATGTGCATTATGGTGTGGAGAAGCCAGTGATGTATCGTGGTAAAGGTGTAGACCGAGTGAATGGGTGTGAGTTGCATCTGCAATGTTTGAGTGGTGTGCATTATAATTGGCTGATTGAGAAGAAGAATTATGTAAGAAGAGAGATTGACTACGTTTGCGAAGGAACTGTTCCTGTTAGTGAAGATGAAGGTTTGGATGCTGCAGAAGTGTTTGTGGAACAGATCGAAGTGTTGAATATAATGTGTGAACATGGACTTGAAGAGAGAGTGCAAGTTACCTTGACTATGAATGGGAAGAGCTATTGTGGAATGATTGACACAGGTGCGCAAATTTCCTTGGTGAATGCAAAGGTTGTGCATGATGCTGACAATATGAGTTTGAATGTTTCTAGAAAAGGTGTGACAGTTTCGATAAGTGGACTCGGAAGTGGACGTATTATGGCATGGGAGGAAGTGAGTTTGTCTGTAAGCATGGGGAAGTTGAATGATATATTGCATGAATTTGTTGTGCTAAGTGAGAATGAATTACCTTATTGTTTTCTGTTTGGGATTGATTTTCTGCGTAAGAATAGGATTTCAGTGGATGTATGTAATGAATGTTTAGTGAAAGATGGTGTAACAGTTGGGAAGTTGCAGAGTGAGCTTGTAGACTCAACTGGATTTGTAGGAGAGGCAGGTGTCGATTTGAGTGAAGAGCTGTTGACTGCTGAAGATATAGAGAGCATGCAAGAGTCATGTCCGATGGTGCGTGAATTGAAAGATAGCGTGATGACCAGTGTTCCTGTGAATGAATGGAGTTGCATATTAAGAGAGTTTAGAAGGTTTGCTGGAAAGTTTGTAGTGTGCAAGGGTTTAGTGTATTTTGTGCAATGTATAGATGATGAGGATGTATATATTCCGGTGTTTTCCGTGTGTGGCACGATTGGAATGGTGAAGATTGTGCATGATAGGTTTGGACATATGGGTAAGAATAAATTGTGGGAATGTATGAAAGGATGTATATTTAGTCCCTTTTTGAGAAAGATTTGCGTGGATGTAGCGACTACGTGTGAAGTATGCCAGAAGAGAAAGTATCAGAGTGTATGCCGCCCCACCTGTATTAAAGTTGAGTGTGAATGAACCCTTTGAAATGGTAGCGATCGATTGCGTGTCTTTTCCGAGGACTGCAAGAGGGTATGTAGGGATGATTGTGATGGTGGATCATAAGAGCAAATTTGCGTATGCTGCACCTGTGACAAATAAATCTTCATTGACTGTTGCTAGAGAAGTGAGTGAGAGAATGCTGCCCATGTGCATGTGTAAGCCTGTGCGAATGTTGAGTGACAATGGACCTGAGTTTGTAGGACGTGCTTTTGAGGAGATGTTGAGTGAATGGGGAATAGATCATGTGCGAACGACGCCGTATATGCCTAGTGCGAATGGTTTGGCTGAAAGGACGATAAGAACTTTGAGTGAGATGTTACGATTGATGGTGAAAGATGGGAAAGAATGGGATGAATGTTTGGGAAGAGTGCTTTGGGCGTATAACATGACAGTGCATAAGGCGATTGGAATGTCACCATGTAAGTATTTGATGAACTTTGAACGAATGATTAGGCCACATATGGGACTTAGTGAGAAGGATCGTGAGTTGTGGAGAAAAGGGAATGAAAGGTTTGAGAGTTTTTCTGTGGGTGATAAAGTACTAAAGGAGATTGAGACAAAAGGTAGACTGAATGTGGATAAGTTGAAAGAGAAATTTGAAGGTCCGTTTGTAGTAAGAAAGGTTTGGTCAAATGGCGTTAGTTATGTGATAGTTCGTGAAAGAGAGGATGGAAGTTTGGATGAACGTAGAGCGCATCAAAGTCAGTTGCGAAAGTGGCGTGAACCTCCTCAATATTTGGTGCAACATCCGGTGAATGAATATCTGTCTGAAAGAATGGAAGACTGTGAAATGGTGGATGATATAGCTAGTGCTTTAGAGGGGAAGCAGTTAGTGTTAGTTGAACATCGAAGGGGGAAGCGTAAGAGTAAACGGTTGAGAAAGGATGAATGGATGGAACAGTTTGGTGAGAGTGATGTGAGAGAGTTTTCTGGGTTTGTGCAAGATCGAGATGGAGTATATGATAGAACGTACAGTATTTGTAAGTTTCCGTTGAATGAGTCTGAGTCTATGCTAGAGAGTATAAATGGGATAAGTGCGAAATTGGAACAAGAGTCGATAAATGCTATGAAAGAATGGGAAGGTTTGATGGATGTAGTAGAGAGGTTAGTTGAGGATTTGAGTGGGATTGGTCAGGGAATGTCGGATGTGTGTGTGGATGAAGTACATAGAGAAGGGGCCATGGACAGACATGAGGAGACATTACGACAGATGACAGAGACAGTTGATGGACCTGTGACTAGGAGGAGAGGCAGAGTGAAAGAGTATGACTGGGTGATGTCGAAAGCATTGTGAATGAATGAAGATGGGGATTGAGACATGGTGAGGTGAGGCGAATTTAGCTGGGAGGGATGTAGTAGTTTGGTTGTCCGCCTCCCCTCCCCTATGTCTAATCTTTTTTCTTCTTTTGCAGAATGTGTGTGTGTGTGGATCGTGTGATCACCGTCTTTGCTTTGTGTGGGGGGACTCGATGGATCTCTATCGTGCTCCCCCATTCATCTCCTGTTTTCTTTTTAGGCGGATTCTTTCAGCAAATATTGTTAGTTTAATAGTTTGGAAGTCATTAGTTGTGACTGAAGAAGGAAGAACCGCCTGGACGGAGGATAGGTGAGTGAAGATTGTGTGAGAGTGGATATGGTTGAATGAGTTAGGAGTAAAGATGTTTGAGTGTGGCAGTGAATAGGTGACTGAATGTGCCTTCTCTTTTCCAGTTCCGTGGTACCGATTGTCGCCGACATCTGGCTTTCAGAGACGGCTGAAGCCAATCCTGACCCTCGCAAGTGTGCCTACCTTTTGGGGCAATTTTCTAACGTGTGGACCTTGGCCAGCACCTTCCAGTCTCCAGGGAGTGGTTGAAGCAGCATCCAACCGACTTTGACCCAGCAGTTGGTACCAACAAGCGTCCCAGCAACCCAAAATCCTCGGCTTTGCCGAGTCCTGGACCCCTCAGAATCCCGCAGAAAGTGATCCACCTCCCACTTTCTCCAATACGTCTCACTCGATTAGATAGTTAAGGGTGCACCCATCTTTCGCGATATCTTGGTTCTAATATTCGTTGCGTGGCCAAGATCTTATTGTAAGGCCTTTTGTGTAAATATACATGTGTTTGTTGGCCAAGGTATTATTGTGAGGCCAACTATATATATTTTTTTTTGTGTGTTTAGAAATTGTAAATATTTTGGTGATTGGTTGAATTTGCATTTTTATTATTTACTGGGGTTGTGGTTGATCGCCATTATTCATTGGTTTTTAATAAATTTAGAAAATACTCTCTCTCCTCAAACCACCGAGCGGACCTTGTCAGGGCGGCGGGAACTTTTGGCTGGGGACTCGCGATCCCGCCGCTACAATATTATTATTATTATTGAGACTCAAAATTGAAATTAAACTCGAAAAATGACATAGCGAAATGCAAATAAAATTAGGCGTCTTGGAGGATCTCCAACACCTCTGAGAACAGAAATTATTGAGTCACCTCAGCGGACACTAACTTACCGGAAGGTTTGATTACTAAACAAAAGGAGGAAACAAACAGTGGAATCTATGCAACAGATTCGTTGAAAAAGTAGTTACGTTTTACTAAGTGGAAAATGAACGGAAGATATATTTTTTTAATGCGCTCATGTGGCGACAGCCTTCAAGGGCATAAGTCGCCGTGATTTAAAATTTCAGTCTTGGGCTAGGCTACATCAAAATAAAAAAAACTAAAGCAAACATAGACCCCTCCCCCACACACACACACAAACACAACAAAACAAACAAGGAAGCAAGCTCCGGCGTCGGGGTAAGGCCCGTCTTTCCCCGGCAGGGAAACATGCAACCTACAACAGAGAGTCAAATAAAAGGGAGGAGGCTAGGCGCCTAAAGAAAAAGTCACATAGTTCACAAGTCTGTGTACACGAACCATCCCGGTACCGGAAGAGAGAACGTGTGCGAAAATCACCCAGAATGGGGCATTCAACAAGAATGTGCCGAATAGTCTGGGTGTCAAAGCAGTCGTCGCAGTAAGGCGCAGGCGCAAGCTCCATCCGATGGTGGTGAGTCTCGCGAGTGTGCCCGCTTCGGAGATGACAGAAGCCGTTGTGGCATTGGGGGTAGGTCTATGGGAACAGTAGGGGCAGCGAAACGCTGGTTTGGTCGTCCAGTCCTCGAGGACTGTTTGGCGCCCTCAATTCCTACATATCCAAGAACCCAGCTGAAGATAATCTGAACATACGCCCAGCTTGCCAAAACAGTGGCGTGATTGATATCGCGAACTAGGGGATGCGGAGATTCCAATGACCCGAGAGCGCTTTGTGAGTCGCTATAAATCACAACCAGGTATTCGAGCCGGGCACGTCGCGTTATCTCCAGTGAAAACAGACGCAGCGCCACGTAGACTTAAAATAGAGGAGACACGACTTGGAAACTGACCCCCTATTGGGACGGAGCCACGGTTACAGCGTGACACGAAGTGTACTCCAAAAAGGCAGAACGCAATATTCCCAGCGCAGTAGAAGATTTGGAAGCAGAGGCGTGGAGACAAATAGGGAGAGGTGGTACCCTCCAGGTGGGCCTCCTAGGCAGAACCATGGGCGTCACCGGCCCCAGAGGTATACGGAACTCTCGAACGAGTTTCCTATCCCGAAACCCAAACGGCTTAGGGTATGATTGGCGTTTCTCGGTGGGATAGGTAGCGTAGAGATAAGCTGCGGATGCAGTAAGAGCTGTCGGCGACTGAGGGAGGCGTCGGGATAGCGCGTAAAGGCGAATAATGAAGTGTACACGGCGCAGAGCAAGTGGCATCTGCCGAACAACGACAAGTAGACTCTCAATGGGGACGTGAGGAAGGCACCGGTGGCCAGGGAAAGGCCGATGTGGTGGATCGAGTCCACCTCCTGCAATAAATGGTCGGCTGCGGATGCATAAAATTCGCATCCGTAGTCGAGCTTCGAACGAACAAAGGATCGAAAAATAAGTAAGGCAGTAGTCCTATCAGCACCCCTGGAGCTGAACGCCATGGAGCGGAGAATATCCATGGCGCGGATACAAGAGACACTAAGGCTGCAAATATGAGCGTCCCAGGTGAGGCGTGGGTAAAATACATGACCAAGGAAACGGTGCGAGTCTAACACTTCCAGGCGAACCACATTTAGAAACAAGTCTGGGTCGGGGTTGAGCTGTGTATGGCGGCAGAAGTGCACCACCTTAGTATTGGCTAAGGAAAACGAAAGCCTGTACGCTTCGGCATAGCGAGAGACGCGGTCCAATGCCTGTTGGAGTCGACGCTCCAGAGTTGGCATCTGGGCCGCGCCAAAAGAGATCTTCCGATAGCACCGAGGTGATGCCGTTGATACTCAGGGCAAAGAGTGTGACACTGAGGACATTTCCCTGCAGGACACACTCTTTCTGCTCCATGGGCTGGGAGGGGGGGGCTCCCACTGCTCGGAGGCGGAAAAGACGATCTCTCAAAAATTCAGATATCAAGATTGGGAGGCGTCCCCTCGCCATTAGCGTGTGGAGAGTCACCATGATATCGTATCGCCATGCGGTATGATAGGCCTTCTCCAGATCGAAAAACATCGTGTCGTAAT
Organism: Ceratothoa steindachneri; assembly: GCA_963969495.1. Lineage (NCBI taxonomy): Eukaryota > Metazoa > Arthropoda > Malacostraca > Isopoda > Cymothoidae > Ceratothoa > Ceratothoa steindachneri. The sequence continues at coordinate 113,250,473 of OZ018321.1, forward strand.
GCTGTCTACGAAGGAAGGCCTAGCAAACGGAATTTTCCAGTCGGAGCAGAGCATCCGACTTGGAGTAGAACTTGCGGTAGCCGCAGTGTGCAGAAGAAGGATGGCCTCCACTGTCCAGGAAAAAGGCTAATCTAACAATTACCAATTTCTCCATCAACTTGCACACGCAAGAGGTTAGAGAGATTGGGAGGAAACCGGCCGGGGTAGAGTGATCTCTCCCCGGTTTACGAAAAGCGAGCACAGTAGCGATTCCACAGGAATCTGTGTGGATACCCTGTACCCAGATCCTGTTGAACAAATCTAACAGAAACGCCATGCCTCGCGCACCAAGGTGTCGAAGCATGGCGTACGGGACATCGCCGGAGCAGGGGCGATGTCCGCGCACGCACTCAAATTAAACCTGTCATTTAAGGGTTCTCTGCCCTGCAGGTAAAGTTCAGTTTGCGGCCATCCGCGACTTTTCGGCGCTCATTGAATGCTGGCGCCGCAGCATCCCAGCTAGTGACTGCGGTCGTGAAGAATTCCGCCACGGACGCGGGGTCCGAGATTGCGGTCCCATTCTCCTGGATAACGGGAGGGGGACCTGCGAGAACTTGCCCCGAATCCTTTTGACTCGCTTCCACACCACTGATTGAGGGGTCTTGCCGTTAAGTGAAGACATGTATGCCCACCAAGAAGAGGGGCGGGTGTGCTTCGAAACATATCGGAACCTAGCCCTAGCTCGACGAAGTTCAGCGACAGTGAAATCGTTCGGGCGGCGCAAATACCACATCTAGGTATAACGCTTCTGTTTGAGCGGCGCTTCACACTCGTCTAACCACCACGGGAATGGTCGGCGTGCCAAATTGCTAGACGTTCTAGGAATAATAGTTAGTTCCAGGGCGATGAGGTTGCCGGAGAACTCAACGGCCTCATCTACCGACCTAAACTCGTCGACTGAGACGGAGAAATGAGATATTTCCTGAAATGCGGACCACCACACCGAGTACCACCGGGGCCGACTCTCAAGCAGCAGCGGCCCAAAAAATGATATTTAGATGGGAAAGTGATCACTACCATGGAGGTCATCGACTACCTCCCAACAAAATCAGGCTGTGCATCCGGAGAGCACAAAGATAGATCCAGGCAGGAAAATGAAGCGGTTCTCGGGCAGTGATGCGTAAACTCATCCAAATTTAGGAAACCTATCTCCAGCTCGTCAAGGACATGACCCCTGGGATTGATCGAGTAGTCTCCTCAAAGGGGGTGTCTACCGTTCAGATTCCAGAGCAAGAGAAATGGAATCGGCAACAGTGACACGACGAGTCGGAAGTCCCACTTCTTCAATGTGAAATGTACGAAGAAATAAAGGCATACCCCCCTATCCAGGTGCAGCTGCACAGCTACTGCCTAAAAGGAGGTATCTAAAACAAAGAGAAGAACAGAGACATCATACGGGGTTAACTGGCGCATCCTCAATTGTCTCCTGCAAAAACACTGCTAATGGAAAACGGGAGGAGAGAGCCTCTGCAGCTCCTCCCAGTTTGCTTAGAGTACGTCATAATTTCATTGAAGGAAAATCCCCTCCAGGCCTAGCTCGGAAGAGATGCAGGGTCCCTCTTCGAAGAAAAGACCCTCACGGGAATGCCCGTAAGGAGGCAGAACTGCGGTTGCTGCTCCTCGGAAAATGCGCTGTCGCCTTCGTGGAGTTATCGGCGAGGGTTGGGCTCGCCATGCGAGTCTTTTGCTCCCTACACCTCGAAACCATAGGCAACCCCGCCGGCTTCGGAGGGAGGGTGGTCACTCTTTTGGAGGATCCACAGTCTTCGAGCCACCCAGCCTACCACTGGGTGTGGGCAGAGGAGCCGAAGCTCCTTTAATGCTGTCCTCCTTTCTGGGGGCAGCTTTAGGAATCCCGGAATATGGCCTCACGACCAACTTCAGGGGTGTTACCTCTGTGATCTAACGACTCGGTGGAGGCGCGCGGCCGTTTCGACGTACGGGAAACGGCCACGCTGGTTTTAGCCGGGGCTGGGTGCGAACCGTTTGTGCCGCCAGCTGTAACAGTGGGGTGGTCAGAGTGGGCAGAACCCACAGAAGGGTTCCGAATGGGCGCGGAAACGACCGTGCTCGTAGACCTGGAGGGGCAGGGACAAGAATGTGTCTTTCTTAACATTGAGGCATAACAAGGAGTAACAAGGAAAGAAAGTACCCTAGGAGACCTTTCGGTCCATTCAAAGAGGATACCTTTGGACTAGCAATCGAGCGGGCACATGGCTGCTCAATTGTTTTGCGTCCTTAAACGGCAACTTTTCAAGACTTTGCCTAGTCTTGACTTGAACTGGCAACAGATTCACTGTTGACAACTTCTACTGGAAGTGCGTTCCACTTACCGCAGATACTGTAAGTGAAAAAATTTCCACACAGATTGCGGTTGTAACGCTTCAGTTCAAGTTTGAAGCCGTGATTGCGCGTTCTGTTTTCACTCAGTGTGAAAATATCCCGGTAGTCAACATTGTCGAACCCACGAAGTATTTTGAAAACTTCGATGAGCTGACCACGCAGTCTACGGGTTTCCAGCGAGAACAGATCTAATTCCCTTAGTCTATCCTCATAACTTTTATGTCAGATAGAGGGAATCAGCTTGGTTGCCCTGGCTTGTACGCGTTCCAACCTTGCGATATCCTTTCGAAACGAAGGACTCCAAAATTGTACGGCATACTCCAGGTGCGGCCGAACCAGGGAGTTGTACAGACAAAGTATCTCCTTGTTACGGTATCCAAACTGGCGCTTTATGTAGCCTAACATCCTTTGGGCTTTCTTCTTTGCCTCGATTCACTGTTTCGAGAACTTGAGGTCGCTAGTGATAGTTACACCCAAGTCCTTCTCAGTGTCACTCGATTCAAGAGCAGTGCCGTTAAGGATGTACTGAGATTTGGGGTTTCGGTGGCTAATATGCATTAATTTGCATTTCCCCACGTTGAAAGGCCTTTGCCACGTGTCTGACCACTCCCCAATCCTTTGAAGGTCCTCTTGGAGGCGGGCAGTGTTCCCCTCCTTTGCCACATTGATACCAAGCTTGGTTTTGTCGGCAAATTTAGAGATTTTGGCAACCATGTCAGCGTCCATGTCATTGACATAGATAATAAACAGTAGTGGCCCCAGGACGGAACCTTGAGGGACACCGCTAGATACGGGCGCCCATTCAGAGGCCTGTCCATTCACCACTACTCGTTGCCGTCGGTCACTTAACCAGCTCTCTATCCAACCTGCTACCTTGCCGTCTATGCCCTGTGCACGCACTTTCCGGAGAAGGCGGCGGTGTGGTACCTTGTCAAAGGCCTTTTGAAAGTCCAGGTACACAACATCCACCGCTTTATCCCGATCATGCTCACTGAACACGAAGTGGAAGAATTCCACAAGGTTCGTCAGGCATGACCGTTGCCTTCGGAAGCTGTGCTGGGAACTCTTCAGTAGCAGGTTTGACTCTAAATAAGACGTTATCTTGTCCACTATCATGCTTTCCATGAGTTTACCGACTATCGAAGTCAAACTGATGGGTCGGTAGTTTGACGGATGGCTGGGGTCTCCTTTCTTGAAGATCGGAGTCACCTCTGCCTCACACCAGATGTCGTGATACTTCATCGCACACTTCCTTCAACACCTTGGATAGAAACCCGTCCGGTCCAGGGGACTTATTCGTCTTTAGGTCAGCGATCTTTTTCTTTATTTCTCCTTCGGTGAAGTCCATTGCCTCCAGCTTTTCCCCCCCCGAGTAGGAATCTGTGGGCTGGGGGATGGGACCACACTCTTCAGTAAACACTGAAGAGTAGTAGTCATTGAGCAGGTTAGCATTTTCTGCATCTGAGTGAGTTAATGCACCCTCCTCGTCCACTAAGGGCCCAATCCTACGATGGATTGCTTTACGGCTATTTATATATCCGAAGAACTCCTTGGGATTCTCCTTGCAGAGTCTCGCCACTCGGAGTTTCTCAGTACGCTTAGCCGCCCTTATGCTCGATTTAACTCTTCTGGCTAGCCTCCGGTACTCGTCAAAGGCACCCCGAGATATTCGATCGCCGGTACGCATTTCTCTTCTTCCTAAGCAGGTGGCCGATTTCTCGATGTAACTTGATTGAAGACTCATGAACTTATTTTTGAAAATGTTCCAGAATACCTCAACATCTTCGCATACCGCTAGCCTTACATCAGTCAGCCCAGCACGAAGGCTTGCAAAGTCTGCTCTTCTCAAGTCAAGTTTCCTTGATTGACTGGCAACAGACCTTACCTTCGGGATCTTGACGGTAAATCTAAGTAGCTGGTCATCACTGCCACCGAGCTCTTCGCCTACAGAGAGATCCTCAACGATATCATCCTCAGAGGTGAAGACCAAGTCGAGGATATTGTCTCCTCTCGTCGGTTCTCTGACCCATTGAGTGAGGAACTCGTTGTTGGCGAGCTCCAGGAGTAGCGCGCTCTCGCCACACGCTGCTCTGGTTTCCCAGTCAACTTGGCTGTTGAAGTCGCCCATAACGATGCACACTCTGCCTTGAACAAGCTCACCCAGCAGCTGGTACAATTCCCTGTCCTTCTCAACGGGTTGGGAAGGGGGTCTGTAAAGCAGCAGGGTCCTGTATCTGACAGGACCTATCTCTAGCTCAACGCCTAGGAGCTCGTGGTCGGATATAATGTTGGAGTTCGTAGATTCGATTGTATCCTTGACATACAACATTACACCGCCACCCTCTCTGTCTGGCCTATCTTTGTGGAAGAGTTGGTAGCCAGAAACCGTGAATTCGCCTTCAAAGTCTCGGTTTGAGGTTTTTATCCACGATTCTGTTATGGCTACCATTTCGGGTTCTTCCGTCGCTACGAGGCCACGGAACTCAGGAAACTTGTTCCTGATTGACCTCGCATTGAACAGAACTTTCAGGGAGTCCCCTAATATAGGACCCCCTATACTCTTCCGTTTCGCGGTTTCGCGGATGTCGTGGTGGCATCATTTTTGACAACCTCCGAGGTGGGCTGTTTAGGAAGTGACTCGGGCGTACTGGCGGACGTCCGCCTTCCTAATGGGCCGGACACTCCTTTGGGTGCGCTCCACGAAATCCGTAGCAACCAGGATAAGTTCAAAGTAGTCCCCATAGGCAGGAGACTACTTGATGACGTCAGGGTGGGGGATAGACGATATCCCTACACCAATGAATGCAACGTACTCGGCATGAAGATCACCTCAACCGGGTACGCAAAGCACGTCCAAGAACGTATCACCAAGGCCACTGCTGCAGTCAAGACTCTGTACAGGTTCAGAAATCTTCGTCAAAGCAACAAAGAGAAGATATATACTGCACTAGTAAGATCGACGTTGCTATACCCCGCTTCCGCCCTCTCCTGTGTCTCAAAGACACAGAAGAGGAGACTACAAGTGGTGCAGAATAAATGCGTGTACCTAATTACAGGTACACGCAGAATGGAAAGAAGACCCCAAGAAGAGCTGCACCGAGAGGCGGGGTTAACCCACATTAACGTTGTCATCGAAGAACGGACAAGGAATATGCTGGAAAAGGTCAATCGTGTATTGGACGAGGATATCGTACAAATGATTGACCAAAACAGAAGAGCAGTATGTCGCGCCAGATTTGCAAGCTCCGCTGGGATTTTAGCTGGCGGAGCAGAAGTACCGTTCTACGCAAGATGAGTTAGATTTACCTCAGATCAAGACATAATTTACCAATCATGAACTCAACCGATTTTGACCAAATTCACCGATATCGACAAAATCAACCAACTAAGACAAACTAACGAAGATGGATACACACACAAGAAGACGAAAATCACCGAAGAAGACAACAGGAAGAAACATTATACACGAAATACACACACGACAAAACTACGAAGAAACAAAGATACTAATACAACATAGTAAGTTATATTAACGACTTACAAAAACAACAGCTAAAGCGCACAGCATAACCAAATACATTAGCAATGAAGACAAATGGCTTGAACGCCAAATTATATATATATATTATATATACATGTATATACATATATGTATAAGTAAACAATAAACAACAACGGAACTAACAAACTAACAAAAAATTTGAAAGCGATAAGCCTGATCACCAGGCTCTAGCATCACTTTGCACCCTACCACAATTCTTTTTCTTTTCACCACTGGTCTACTTTCCGCTGTCTATTCACACACCCTGTCTATCCCCTCACCTGCATACTCTCACATACACCTTCACGACATCCTGGATGAGGTTAGCTAGGAAAGCCTTGCCCTTAAAGGAGAGGTGCACCCCATCCCTTTGGTAGAGGTCTTTTCTACCATAGAATACGGCGTACGGGTCGACAAAAAATACACCCTCCGCCGTACAGAAGTCTGCAAGGCGCCGGTTTAGCGAGATGTTCCTTACGTGGGCAGTCCGGCTTGGACCCCACCTCGACACGTCTGCGGGTTTTCAATCCACAGTCGTCGACAGCGCCCATAACTGTCTTTATAATCTCACCTGTAGGGCGTACCCTACTTCCTCTGAGGTAGAGGTCGTTGCCACTTACCATAAGGGCAACGACTGAAGTCTCAGAAATCGTAGCCTATAACAGTCGAACGTGACGAAGAGTGTAGGGATGGGTTTCGGGGTCCCTCCCTGTTTTCTCATCACTCGTTTGAACTTGATTGTTCCTTGGGCGGCCAGCCCTAATGTGATGTCATCTATGGAGTAGTCCACGAATTTCCTTGCATAAACTACTCCTTTCCCGAAGTTCATGGTAGAGTGTGTCGTCACACTCACCGGCGTGCCATCAAGTGTCCGAAGAGCACTAATCATGGCCGGCTCGGGAGGATCCAACGCATTCACCAGAAGGCTCCCCTTCGAGAAACGGGTCACTTTTGGCTCTCTACCAATCAGGTTAGCTAGTGCTCTTCTCTGATGGAACATGTTGCCATCAGTGGAGCGAATACCTAGAAAGCCCTTGAGGCCAGCGGGCTCGAAAACGCCAAGTAATCTCTGAATGAGGGGCCATGAAGTAATAGAGGCTCCGCTCTGCGCATTCGCATTTTTCGTCTTAGGGACTCCCCGCCTGGGGGAGCAACGGCGCCGGACGTACCGATCTTCGCTTGGTCGCTTGCCGAAACGACAGCGGACCCTTCCGTCCCCGTGGCTCCCGAGAAGGGAGATGAACCCTTAGTCTTTTTCGTCTTGCGTTTTGTTTTTTGCTCTTTTTAGGAGGAGGGTGGGTAATGAACCCACTTCGCTCCTCCGTCGGGTGGACCAGCCTCAGCAAGATCCTTCTCCGAGATGTAGTAGGTTTTTGCTGTGAAAGGGGCACTATCCGGTGGAGGAGGTCCCTCCTCTCCCTGTGGATCCTCGTACGGGGGTACGAGCACAAGGGCGGACTCGGGTTCTATACTTGGCATCGAGCTCGGGTTCGACCCAATGGAAGATTCTACTGTCTGGGGCTGGGTCACCTTAGGGGGGCTTCCAAGTGACCATCTCCCTCCCCAAGACATCACGGATCCTATTCGAGGAACCTTTTTTTCTCGTCTTGGGTCGGCGAACCGGTATCTGTCAGTTAAGAGGGAGGGAGGGGGGGCACGGGCAGACGGGTTCTGCCATCCCTTGCTCCACTAAAAGGGTTGGCCCAATCGAGCCGCTCCCACCGGTGGCGGTCAATTATGGGCAGCCTGCCTGCCTTCTTGGAAGCCCCTGGGAAAGTAAAAGGGAGACTGCCGATGATAAGAGGAAGTCGCCCAGGGGCGCTTCCTGATAAGGGGGTGAGGGGGAGTCCCCTGCACCCTTAGGCTTAGGAGAGGAGTAAGCCTCCTCTCCGATTAGAGGGCAGAGGGTCCCCCTGAGAAAATACAGGGGGGGGATGAGGGACCTACCATTCTAATTTAGAGCTACCTGAGGACGGCTCTGACGGTGGTAAAGGGGAAGGGTAGAATGCGTTTTTGTTTTGTTTTTTCATCATATGCCATTGGTGACCCTATTGGAATCACGGGATGCATACACTAATCACCCCACGCATTAACCCACTCTACGAGGGGTGAACACGGGGCCAGAAAACCCATTTAGGACCATACATCCGGCCCAGTAGCCAGGCAGCCCTTCGGCAAGGCGGCTGCACCTTGAGCTGGGCTTAAAATTGATAGACAGTGAAGGGAGAGAGAAAGGGTATGTGAGGGAGAGGGCGAAGCAGGTTGTTAAAAACCCACCACCCCGAACCGGAGCTCAGGGGTGAGGCGGCGTTGTCCCATCCCCCCCTCAGCCCCGATTTGGGTTAGATGGGTGAGAAGAAGCTGGTCGGCGTCTACCTTGTGAAATTAGAGGCCGACCATAGAAAGTTGTGGGAGAGGTTGTATGGAAAGTGAGGGAGACAGGGTCTCAGAAAGAAGAAGAGGCTAAGGTGGGGCGAGACGGGGCGCTGATTCCCGCCAGCACGGCGACCAGGAAAGCAAATCGCCGTGCCCTTTGTGGTGAGAAAGGGAGGGGGGGACATCTGAAACTAAAACCATTAAAGATAGACTGCAATGGAAAACCAGGTCAAGCCTGAATAATGACATTAGGAGAGTCTATTACTTCCGGGAACAAACGAGATATATTCGGATAACAACGTTAAATAAAAGACCCAGGCTCTCTTTGAGAAAGAAATCTGTAGAACGGAAATTATTAACACAAAGAATACAGAAAACAAAGATAAATAAAGAAAAGTGACAAAAATGAAAGCAAATGAAGAAAACAGTGACACCAAAAAAGAAATGAAGACGAAAAAACAGACATGACAAAGTGACACAAAATAAAGAAAATTAAGCACACACTGGCACAAAATAAACAAAATAAAGACAAATTAATGAAAGTCACAAAGAATAAAGAAAATTAACAAAAAACTAACAAAGATAAAAGAAACAAAACAAATTAAGAAAATAAGAAAAACAAAGAATAATGAATACAAATGAAAACTCACAAAGAATAAATAAAATTAAGGAAACATGCATGAAGACAAATGAAAACTCACCGACACAAAGAATAAAGGAAACGAATACAAATTAAGAAAACACCGACACAAAAGATGAGCAGCGAACTCGCCTAAAGCTTCCCCCCTCGGGGAGGAGCGAGGAGAAGGAAAAACTAATCGAGTGATGAACCTACCCAATGGCTCAGGCGGGTGCGCTCTCACCTGCATCATGAGCTCGTTCCCAATCTTGAACTCCAGCATGCGGATGACGAGGTGGGACTTCTTGTAGTACATCTCGATGTACTTGGGTGAGCAGGCGTGGGGGTTCTTCACTGAGAAGTAGAACTTATCCTTGCAGCTGTCGCCCGCCTGGGAGGGCGAGTCACCGGCCGGCTGGGAGCCACACTCCGACGGGGATGCTGACGGGTCGAGAGTGATGGCGCCAAACCTCTCCTCGTATTCGATCACGTCTCGCAACTCCTGCAAAAAATACGACTGTGCGGAGTGCGACATGACGAGGTACCTATCATTGGTTTGGCCTAATGTAGAATTTGTAGGATGTTTTGATAGGATTTTCACTACCGATTTGTTACGTTTGATGTAATCCAGTGAAGGAAAAAATAATCAGTTCATAAATGTTTGAGCAATACCAGCCAGCACCTCCAAAAACAGGGCGCACAAAGAACTCCCCCACATAGTTAAACACACTGACACACCTAATAACGGATCTAATATGCCTTTTATTTTTCATCGGGGACAGTTTAATGAGGAATCAGAACCACGGACATCTACCGTGGTCGGCGCAAATCGTGATCCCATCCAGCAACTTATCAAACCAAATGTGGATTAACTTCGCTGTAAACCCAAGCGGTGTTTCCACTAGGCTAAGCTGCTGCAGACTACAATCACCCATACGTCGCGGTGGCAAATTGACTCACGTCACTCTGAATCCCAGGCTTGAGTTCGAATCTCGCTTGGTCCCGTTGCAGCTGGTAGGAAGCCGAGCCAACTTACCATCCTTTATGAAAATCGATATTTAGGGAGTATCTTCAGATGGGGTAGCTCGGATCCCAAGTTAAAATTGTAGGTCATCACTGAGACAGGTATGATACGATGTAAGTGGAAAAACTAATTGGCGTAAATGTAGAGTGAAAGGCTGGCAGACGTTAAGGAAAAATCTTGTTTATAGATAATTAAAAAGAAAGAAGATAAATTCAGTGACTGCACTAGCAAACCTTATGGACTTCCTCGTGCCCATGCTAGTGTTTTTTTTTATTTTGAGTCGCATCTGGCAAATGCCTACTAGGGAAAAAGTCGCTGTACTCACACCACAGCCTAATGTTAGGGTAGATTAAAAAACAAAGATAAAAAACAAACCAACATAAAAAAGAAAGCAAAAAGGCAACAAGAAGGAAGCGTGCTCTGGCGTCGGGGGCAGGGCCGCCTCGCCCCGGCGCAGTAACATGCAACCTACAACAGTCAAGTAGAGTGGAGGAGGAAGTCGTATAGTCCACAAGTCTGTGTGCACGAAGCAGTCCCGAGTACAAGGAACAAGCAGTAGCGAGCCCGCTCGTCATGTTACTGGGACAGGTAACGTGCTCGAAGATCACCCAGAATGGGACATTCAACAAGAATGTGCTAAACAGTCTGGGAGACAACGCAGTCGTCAGATTAAGGCGAGGGCTCCATCAAATGGCGGTGCGTCCCGTGAGTGTGTCTAATTCGGAGACGACAGAAAGCAACCTGAAACAGTCGTGGCATTGGGGGGTAGTTCCATGAGAAAAGTCGGTGCGCAATGGCACGTAACTTTAAACTCCCTTCGACCGTCTCCCATCTTCTTTGCCAAGCCGCCCGTATTCTGCACTGTAATCGGTGTGAGGAAGAGCGAAACGCTGATTGGTCGCCCAGTCCTCGCGGACACTTTGGCGCCCTCATCTCCCGTAATTCCAACATTTCCAGGAACCCAGCAGAAGATAATCTCGGCATCCGCCCGGTTCGCCAAAACCATGGTGTTACCAATATCGTGAACCAAGGGATGCGGAGATTACCCTTTCTAGGAGAAGACCAGAGATGGTACAGGATTTGAGCTCCAAATGAGCTGCCATCGGGGGCAGGAACGATAAGGCCCAAGTTAAGTGTTCTTGTTGGTTTCTTTTTTTTTATTGAGCCATTCTGGCGTCCCCCAACGATGGCGAGGTCGCCGAAACAACAAAGTAAAACTAATCAAAATGATAATAAAACAAAATTAAAATTGCAGCAGAAAATTAAGAGGCGCTCTCAGAGATGTGCCTCTCTTCGGGACCCAAACGCACGACCAATTTTTTAAAAGAATCTAGGACCTCACAAACTCGCGCGCAGGAACCCTCCCTTCCCTAGCACTAGGGACAAGCAGTAGCGCAAACACTCGCCATGGTACCGGGACAGGTAGCGCGCAGGAAGATCCCCACAAGAGAATTAAGTAAAATGTGGCGTACAGTCTGAGGTATCAAACAATCCTTGCAGAAAGAGCGAGGGGAGCCCTCTATCAAATGGCGCTACGTCTCGGGAGTGTGTCCGATTCAGGGATGACAAAAAAAATAAGATACCGTCCAGGCAATTTGGGGGGTAGACACAACTTTAAATTTCCAAACGCAGTCTCCTATCACTCACGCTGTGAATCCAATCTTTGTACTCGTTGAAGCCGAAGAACTTCTTGACGTAAAGACCCATCAGGTAGCGTGAGATGCCACACGTGAGCCAAGCGTCCGCCCACGAGTAACGCGAAATGAAACAGCTGAAGAACTGCTGCGCCACGCAAAGGACCAGCGCTTTCCGCGTCTCGTACACCTGGTCGATGATCCGCGTGCTGCACAGCATATTCACACTACAAAAAGGGTTTGTTTCAACGTCATAATGGCTATTTAGAATGAGGGGTAAAAGATAGTTATTAATTTGTAATAAAGGCAAATCTTCCTTGGGGTAGCGACATAGCACCCGCATGGAGGCAGCTGCATGTAGTGAGCAACAAATAAGTTTTCATGAGAGTATTTTGATCCCAACACTACTGCATTTGACTATGTTATCGAATAAAACGGATTGATCGAGGATAAGGATCTATACAAATGGAAAAATATTAAGGTTAATATCATCACTACTGAGAACTCCAAATGGAAAATAAACGAGGGCATCACCGGCAAAAAGTTCCTGATTTTTTTTTTTTGGAGCCCATCTGGCGAGTGCCTGCCTGGGCATAAGTCACCGTACACGAGACAGCCTACTACTAGGCTATATTAAGAAACGAGGAACAGAAAAACAACAAAAATAACAATATGTAAGTAACAAATATAGCTAAATAAATAACAAGAAAGCAGGAAGGAGGCGCACTCCAGCGTCGGGGGTAGGCCCGCCTCCCCTCGGTGCCGGAACATGCAACCTACATAAAAAAAAGTCAAATAAAACGGGGGAGGCCGGCATCCTCCAAAAATTCTTAAAGTCCACAAGTCAGTGTGCACGAACCCGTCTCGAGTAACGACCACAATCGTCTCGGTAGCAGGACAGGTAACGTGGCCGAAGATCGCCCAGACTGGGAAATTCAACAAAATATGCCGAATAGTCTGGGGGACAACGCAGTCTTCACAATAGGAAGCAGGGAAGAGCTCCATCAAAAGGCGGCACGTCCCACGACTGTGCCGAATTCGGAGACGACAGAAAGCAACCAGAAGCCGTCGCGGCATTGGAGGGGATGGCTCCATGGGAACAGTTGAGGCGCACTGGCACGCAACTTTAGGTTCCCTTCGACAGTCTCCCATCTTCTTTGCCAAGTAACCCCGTTTTCCTGCCATGTAATCAGTGTGAGGAAGCGCGAAGCGCTGGTCTGGTCGCCCAGTCTTCGCGGACTCTTTGGCGCCCTCATTGCCCGCAATTCCTACATGTACAGGAGCCCAGCAGAAGATAATCTCGACATCCGCCCGGCTCGCCAAAACCGTTGGGTCACGGATATCACGAACCAGGGATGCGGCGATTCCAATCGCCGAGAGCACTCAGGAAGCTTGGTGAGTCGCCATGAATCAGAATCTGGTCTCCGAACCGGGCACGTCGCGTTATCTCCCCTACCGAGCGGTGTATTGCAACCAGCTCGGCCGTGAAGACAGATGCAGCGCCTTGTAGAGCTACACTGACTTCAAACAGAGGGGATACGGCGTGGAAACTGACCCACTCTTGGGACTTGGAGCCATCCGTAAACACTGGCACGGTTCTAGCGTGACATGAAGTGTGCTCCCAAAAGGTTGAACGCAATACTCTCGGCGTTGTAGAAGCTTTGGGAGCAGAGGCGTGGCGATAAACATTCAGAAGTGGTACCCTCCAGGGGTGGCGTCCGGGGAAGAACCAGAGGCGCGACCGGCCAGAGAGCTATACCTAGCTCTAGAAGGAGTTTCCTACTACTAAACCAAAATGGCTTAGAGTATGACTGGCGTCTCTCGGCGCCATAGGAACCGCCGAGATCAGCTGCGGATGCAGTGAGAGCTGTTGGCGACTGAGGGAGTCGCCGGGCTTGCGCGTACAGGCTAATAATGCACTGTGCACGGCGCAGAGCAGTGGCATCTCTCCAACATCGACAGGTAGGCTCTCAATGGGGGAAGTGCTGAAGGCACCAGTCGCCAAGCGAAGGCCGGTGTAGTGTATCGAGTCCGCCTTCCGCAATACACGCTCAGCTGCGGATGAATAAAACTCGCATCTGTAGTCGAGCTTGGAACGAACAAAGGATCGATAAAAAAAAGTAAGGCAGTAGGCCTATCAGGTCACCAGCGCTGAACGTCACGGAACGAAAAATATCCATGGTGGGGTTACAAGATACTCTAAGGCTGCGAATATGAGCGTCCTAGGTGAGGCGTCGGTCAAATACATGACGAAGGAAACGGTGCGATTTAACCACTTCCAGGCGCGCGCACCCTATTTAGAAACAAATCTGGCTCAGGGTAGAGCCGTGGATGGCGGCAGAAAGGACCACCTTAGTTTTAGTCAAATAAAGCCGAAGCCTGTGCGCTTCGGCATAGCGAGAGATGCGGTTCAATGCTTGTTGCATCTGGGCCGCGCCCAAGAGAACGAAAGGTGATCAAGGTAGAGCGTAGCGAGAACATCTTCCCGCAGCACCGAGGTGATGCCGCTGATGCTCAGGGCAAAGAGTGTGACACTAAGGACACTTCCCTACTCCATTGGGCCGGAGCGGGCTACCCCCACACATACGAGGAATCGACGATCTCGCAGAAATTCATGTATAAATATTGGGAGGCGTCCCCTCGGCCCCATCGTGTAGAGAGTCTCCATGATACCGTATCGCCACGCGGTATCAAAGGTCTTCTCCAGATCGAAAAACACCGTGGCGTAGTTCACTCTACCAAGGAAGGCCTCGTAGACGGCAATTTCCAGTCGGAGCAGAGCATCCGACGTAGAGTGGAACTTGCGGAAGACGTACTCTGCAGAAGCAAGATGGCCTCCGCTATCCAGAAAAAAAGGCTAATCTAAAATTTACCAATTTCTCCATCAACTTGCACACGCAGGAAGTTAGAGAGATTGGGCGGAAACCGGCCAATCTCCCGAGTTTACGAAAAGCGAACACAGTAGCGATTCGTCAGAGAATAGGGGAGGATACTCTATACCGAGATCATGTTGAACAATTCTAACAGAAAGAACATGCCTCGCTAACCCAGGTGTCGGAGAATGGCGTACGGGACATCGTCCGGACCATGGGCGAGGTCCGCGCACGAAGCAAGAGCGGAACGCAACTCACTCAGAGTAAACCGGTCGTTGAAGGGTTCTCCGCCTCTACAGGTAAAGGCCAGTCGGCAAGCTTCCGCGATTTTTTTCTTTTTTTTTTAATTTTATAGAGCCCATCTGGCAACTACCCACTTGGGCATAAGTCGCCGAAAAACACGACAGCCTAGAACTAGGCTACTTTAAAATAAAAATATGAAAACTTAACAATGATATAAATTGGAAAAATTTAACAATCAGGAAGCAATCTCCGGCAGCGGGGGGAGGTCCCCCTCACCCCGGTGCAGGAGAGTGCAACCTATAAACAAAACAATAACAAAAAAAGAACCTTAAATAAAGGGGAGAAGCACGGCCTCCCCCCAAAAGTCAACAAGTCAATGTGCACGAATCTGTCCCGAGTACAAGGGACAGGCGGTAGCGACCCCGCCCATCCCGGTACCGGGACAGGTATCGTGCGCAAAGATCACCCAGACTGGGAATTCGACAAGAAATAGGGGACGACGCAGTCGTTGCAATAGGGCGCAGGCGAGCGTTCCATCAAATAGCGATGCGTCACACGAGTGTGTCCGATTCGGAGACGACAGAAAGCAACCTGAAGCCGCCGCGGCATTGGGGGGGTAGGTCCATGGGAACAGTCGCGGCGCAATGGCACGCAACTTTAAGTTCCTTTCGACCGTCTCTCATCTTCTTTGCCAAGCAGTCCGAAGAGCTGCCCTAATTCCTGCCATGTAGTCGGTGTGAGGAAGAGCGAAACGCTGGTCCGGTCGCAGAGTCCTCGCGGACTCTTTAGCGCGCTCATTCCCCGCAATTCCTACATGTCCAGGAACCCAGCAGAAGATAATCTTGACATCCACCCGGCTCGCCAAAACCGTGGCGTCACGGATATTGCGAACCAGGAGATGCGGAGATTCCAATGCCCCGAGAGAACTCATGGCGCTTTGTGAGTCGCTATAGATCACAATCCGGTCTCCGAACCGGGAACGTCGCGTAATCTCCCGTACCGAGTGGTGTATTGCCACCAGCTCGGCCGTGACGACAGACGCAGCGCCTGGTAGAGCCCCACTGACTTCAAACAGAGGGAATACGGCGTGGAACCCGACCCCCTCTTGGGAATTGGAGCCATCCTTATACACTGACACGGTTCCAGCGTGACACTATGTGTGCTCCAAAAAGGTCGAACGCAATACTCCCAGCGCCGTATAAGCTTTGGGAGCAGAGGCGTGGCGACAAATGGCCAAATGTGGTACCTTCCAGGATGGCATCCTGGGCAGAACCAGGGGTACCACCGGCCCGAGAGCTATATGTACCTCTCGAAGGAGTTTCCTGGCCCTTTTGGGTTTAGGGTATGACTGGCGTCTCTCGGCGGCATAGGCACCATCGAGATCAGCTGCGGATGCAGTGAGAGCTGTTTGCGACTGAGGGAGGCGCCGGGCTCGCGGCATCTCCCCAGCATCGACCAACAGGCTCTCAATGGGGGAAGTGCGGAAGGCACTGGTCGCAAGGCGAAGGCCAGTGTGGTGGATCGAATCCACCTTCCGCAATAAACGCTCGGCTGCGGATGAATAAAACTCGCATCCGTAGTCGAGCTTCGAGCGAACAAAGGATCGATAAAAAAGTAAGGCAGTAGCCCTATCAGCGCCCCAAGCGCTGAACGTCACGGAACGGAGAATGTCCATGGCGCGGGTAAAAGAGACCCTAAGGCTGCGAATATGAGCCTCCCAGGTGAGGCGTCGGTCGAATACAAGACCAAGGAAACGGTGCGACTCAACCACTTCCAGGCGCGCCCCATTAAGAAACAAATCTGGGTCGGGGTGAAGCCGTGGATGGCGGCAGAAGTGCACCACCTTAGTCTTGGCCAAAGAAAACCGAAACCTGTGCGCTTCGGCATAGCGAGAGACGCGGTTCAATGCCTGTTGGAGTCGACGCTCCAGAGTTGGCATCTGGGCCGCGCCAAAAGAGATCGATAGGTCGTCCACGTAGAGCGTAGCGAGAACATCTTCCGGCAGCACCGAGGTGATGCCGTTGATGCTCAGGGCAAAGAGTGTGACACTGAGGACACTTTCCAGCGGGACACCCTCTCCTGCTCCTTTGGGCCGGAGAGGGTTCCCTCCACCCGTACGCGGAATCGACGATCTCGCAAAAATTCAGATATAAACATTGGGAGGCGTCCCCTCGCCCCCATCGTGTGGAGAGTCTCCATGATACCGTATCGCCATGCGGTATCATAGGCCTTCTCCAGATCGAAAAACACCGTGGCGTAGTGCTGTCTACGAAGGAAATCCTCGCAGACGGCATTTTCCAGTCGGAGCAGAGCATCCGACGTGGAGTGGAACTTACGGAAGCCGCACTGTGCGGAATACAGATGGCCTCCGCTGTCCAGGAAAAAGGCTAATCTAACATTTACCAATTTGTCCATCAACTTGCACACGCAAGAGGTTAGAGAGATTGGGCGAAAACCGGTCGGAGTAGAGTGATCTCTCCCCGGTTTGCGAAAGGCGAGCACAGTAGCGATTCGCCAGGAGTCTGGGAGAAGACCTTCCACCCAGATCCTGTTGAACAAATCTAACAGAAAGGCCATGCCTCGCTCACCCAGGTGTCGAAGCATGGCGTACGGGACATCGTCCGGACCATGGCCGGTGTCCGCGCACGAAGCGAGAGCGGAACGCAACTTACTCACAGTAAACTTGTCGTTGAAGGGTTCTCCGCCTCTGGAGGTAAAGTCCAGCCGGCGGCCTTCCGCGACATGACGACGGGTATTGAATGCTGGCTGAGCAGCATTCCGGCTAAAAAATGCGGAGAAAGCGGTCGCGAAGGATTCCGCCACGGACGCGGGGTCCGAGATTGCGGTCCCATTCTCCTGAAAAACGGGAGGGGCTTGTGAGAACTTGCCCCGAATCCTTTTGACTCGCCTCCACACCTCAGCTAAAGGGGTCTTCCCGTTAAGTGAAGACACGTATGCCCGCCAAGAAGAGCGGCGGGCGTGCTTCCAAATATACCGGAACCTAGCCCTAGCTCGACGAAATTCATCGAAGGTGAAGTTGTTTGGGCGGCGCTTATAGCACATCTAGGAATAACGCTTCTGTTTGAGGGCCATCTCACAATCCGCTGACCACAAAGGGAGTGGTCGGCGTGCGAAACAACCAGACGTTATAGGAACAGTAGGTAGGCCCACAGCGATGAGGTTGCTGGAGAACTCAACGTCCTTATCAACCGACCTAAACTCCTCGACTGAGACGGAGAAATCAGTCATTTCCTGAAATGCGGAGCACCGCGCCCGCGCCAAGCACCACCGGGACGGGCTTTCGGGGGACAGAGGCTTAGAAAATGATATTTGAATGCGAAAGTTATCACGCCCATGGAGGTCATCGACCACCACCCACCCCAAATTAGGCTGTTCATCCGGAGAGCATAAAGATAGATCCAGGCAGGAAAATGAAGTGGTTCTCGAGCAGTGATGCGTAAACTAATCTACATTTAGGCACCAATCTCCAGCTTGTCGATCAGGTCGGCAAGGACTTGACTCCCGGGAATAATCGAGTAGTCTATCCAGAGGAGGTGTCTACTGTTCAGATCTACAAGCAAGAGAAAAGGCCTCGGCAGCCGTGACGCGACGCAACTCCCCGCTTCCAATCGGCTGACGGTGGAATGTACGCGGAAATAACAGTATACCTCCTATCCAGGTGCAGCTGCACAGCTACTGCTTGAAAGGAGGTATCCAAAGCAACGGGAAAAACGGAGATATCATGCCGGATGTAAATTGCGCATCCTCCCGCCCGGCCCCATCCCGTGGTGGTGGGGTCGCAAAACCATGCCCTCCAGGTCTAGCTCTAAGGAGATGCGGGGGCACTCTTCGAAGAGAAAACCCTCAAGGGAATGGACGTACGCTTCTCGGAGGCAGAACTCCGTGCGCTGTTATAGACACAATGCGCTTTGGCCTTCGAGGACTTATCGGGGGAAGGTTGGGCTCGCCATGCCAGTCTTTTCCTCCCTCCACCTCAAAACCTTAGGCGAGCGGCCCTCTTTTCGGCGATCCACCGTCTCCAAGCCCCCAGCCTACCACTGGTTGTGAGCGAAGGAGCCAAAGCTCCTTTAGTGCTGTCCTCCTTTCGGGGGGCAGCTTTAGGAACCCCGGAAGATGGCCTCACGACCCTCTTTATGGGTGTTGCCTTTTGTGAGTCTAACGACTCGGTGGAGGCGCGTGGCCGTTTTGCCTTACGGGAAATGGTCACGCTGGGAGAATGGAGGGGACCCTAGTTTGGGCCGGGGCTGGGTGTGAACCCTTTGTGGCACGAATGCCTTCACGCGGTAGCGATACCAGCAGGCAAGCAGCGACTCAAGGAGCTTGTCACAATCGAACGTAACGAAGAGTGTAGGGGTGGGTCTCGAGGCCCCTCCCTAAGACGCTCGACCTTGACAGCTCCATGGACGGCCAGCTTTAAGGTGATGTCATCTATGGAGTGGTCCACGAGTTCCCTCGCATAAACTACTCCTTTCACGAAGTTCACGGTAGAGTGTGGTGTCACACTCACAGGCGTGCCATCATGTGTCCGAAGGGCACTAATCATGGCCGCCTCGGAGGGATTTGACGCATTCGTCAAAAGGCTAACGTCCGAGAAATGGGTCACCTTGGGCTCTCTACCAATCACACTAGCTAGATCATGGATCATGGATCATGTTGCCCTTAGCCAACATGCCATCAGTGGAGCGAATAAAAAGGAAACGCTTGAAGCCAGCGGGCTCGAAAACGCCAGGTAGTCTCTGAATGAGGGGCCCCAATGTAATCGAGGCTCTGCTCTGCGCAGTTTTGGTCTTCGTCTGGGAGTCCCCCTCCCCGGGGGGAGCAACGGGGCCGCACGTACCGATCTTGGCTTGGTCGCTTACTGAAACGGCAGCGGCCCCGTCCGTCCCCGAACAAGTAGAGGAGCCCCGAGTCTTCTTGTTCTTTCTCTTTTTAGGAGAGGAGGGCGGGGAATGAACCCGCTTCTCCTCTCCGCCGGCAGGAGCCTCTAGGCCAGATGGACCGGTCTCGGTAAGATCCTTCTCCGAGTTGGAGAAGGTCTTAGCTGTCACAAGGGCACCAGCCAAAGGAGGAGATCCCTCCTCTCCTTGTAAAGCCTTGGATACCCAAGCCGCCTGAGGACCTTGCACAGAGGCGGACTCGGGTTCGGTGCTTGGCATCGAGCATAGGTTCGTCCGCATGGAAGATCCTACCGTCTGGGGCTGGGTTGCCTCAGAGACCATGTCCATCTGATGGGGCCTCCATGTGGCCATTCCCCCCCCCCCTTCCCCAGGATATCACAGTTCCCATTAGTCACACAGTCTTCTGTCAGTGAAGAGAGGGAGGCACGTATGGTGACCCCCTCTAAGCTCAATATGCGAGTCCGCAGGTCTTTAGGGGAAAGTGGCCGACGGGACCTGTCATCCCTCCTCCCTCTAATGGGGTTAGCCCTAACGTGCCGCTCCTACTGAGAGCGGTCACTTATGGGCCGTCTGCCTTTCTTGGCAGTCCCCTCAGAAAATAAAGAGGGGACTGTCGCTGGAAAGAGGGAGGCACCCGAGGGCGCCTTCTCTCCGGTTGAAGAGTTTTGGAGGGTCCCCCCTACGAAAGCACAGGGGACCCATTTTCTCGGAGCTGCACGAAGGTGGCTCCGTCGTTGATGAAGGGAGAGTAAAGGGGGAGATAGTATTTTCTTCATTCATGGGCATGGTGCCCTGGTCTTCTTGTGGGATGCAAACGCTAATCACCACACGCAATAGCCCTCTCTGAGAGGGGTGAGTACGGGGCCGGTAGAACCAGCTGCCGCCATTTGGGGTCACTCCTCCCGCCTAGTGACCTGGCAGCCCATCGGCATGGCGGCTCCACCTTGGGCACGGCGTAAAATGGATAGAGATTGAAAGGAGAAAGAAAAGGGAAGTGAGGAAGGTGTGTATGGGGATGAAGAAGGTTGTTAAAAACCCACCACCCCAGACCAGAGCTCAGGGGTGAGCGAACGTTGTCTCCTCCCCTCTCAGCCTCGATCCGGGATAGTTGGGCGAGAGGAAGCTGGTCGGCATTTACACTGTGAAATTAGAGGCTGACCAAAGAAAGTCGAAAGAGAGGTTGTAGGGGAAGTGAGGAAGTAGGGGAGAAATACAGGCTGTCTGAAAGAAGGAGAAGTGGCTAAGCTGGGGCCGGACGGGGCGCTGAGTCCCGTAAGCAAGCAAAAGGTTCCGGAAGAGAGGTTCGTAAAGAAAATGAAGTCCTAGAAATAACCTCGGAGAACTAGGGTCTTTGAGAGTGCGCAACTCTCTTAAACCTCCCTACGCCTTTGCTCTATTTGGTGTAGTCTAAATTTAAGCTCTGTGCCAGGAATGAGACCAAGTATCATTGGGACTTGGTTTAATGGGACTGGAGTGTTGATAACGGTGGGTAAATGTTGTGCTTGGTGAAAAACAGAGTCGCAGAAGATGTGGTGAGGAAGATAATCAGGTCCTGTTACAGTGAGATTATTGTTGTTATTGTAGTTGATCTCCGAGTTGTCTGGCTTCAAAGAGTGTATAGTGTTGTTAGGGTGTGCGATTGTATGCAGTGGTCTTCCATTCTGTGTTTAACTATGTGGCATGCAGTGTTGCATTCTGGGATGGAATCCGCGATGGTTATGGCCAGCTCTTCTGGTAGCTCAGAATTACTAAGTGAGGTTCACACAGAAGCCTGGCTAGGTGGTCTCCTTCCTCACGAGGGACGGAGGATTTCTTCATCACGAAGGACGGAGGATTCTTTCCTCATGCGGGACAGAGGGCTCCTTCCTCAGGAGGGACGGAGGATTCCTGTTGGATAGTTGAATTTATCTCAAATGTTTGTGGAGCTAGTATTTGTGTCTCTCTCGTGTCAAGGTAATCTGTGACCTTGAGGGCTTTGGTTCCAGAGTGTAGGTGGTCTGTGATCGCCAGTAGTAGTGCAATATTCTTTGAGCTAGAGTTGCATATCTATAGTTTGAGTGTTGTGCATAGCTGTAATATTTGGATCAAATAGAAGGGATGTCATGCTGAAGTGAATAAATTGGGTAGAGTTATGTGCGGTCCCTTTTGGGACTCGGTTGTGTATATGGTGTATGGGTGATCACTGAAGTGTGATGTTGAATATTTTCTTGATGAGCGTGTGCGTGGGTACAGTATTGCTGCCATAACATCTCGTAGAGATGTGTGTTGAGAACGGTGCTTGTTGAAAGTAGGGGGTGGAATCTGTGCTGGGAACTGTCTAGGGGGGGGGGGGGGTAGTGTTCAATACTAGAATCTCAAAAAATTAGAAAGGGGTCAGAGTAAGGAGATGAGGCGGTATGACAACTTCGTGGGGGTGGGGTAGACATATTGGCGGATTTCGATGTTAGAATGGTTCTGGAGTGTTGTGATGTCAGAGCCAGAAGAGCTTTTTGTTTGCTGTATAAGAGATACCACTTTTGTGATGATTTGTGGTGGGCTGTCGTAATCTGTTGTGAGTTCAAGTGTTTGAATATGTTCTTTATGTTAGTGTTTTAGAACTTACTTTTGAAAATATATGTGGTTATGTAAGAATTAAATTACAGAATACCTGGTTTCTAGGTGTAGCTACACAGCCACTGCATGAAAGGAGCTATTTATAGCAAATACAAGAACAAAAACATCGTATCGGGTGTAAATCGCTCATCCTCTTGCCAGGCACCTATCCCGTGGTGGTGGAGGTGCAAAATCCTTATACTACAGGAGGGTAGGAAGGAGGATACTACAGGAGGGTAGGAAGGGGGCATGTGCCCAGCATGGTCTCCTGCAGAAAAAAGTTAACGTGGAACGGAAGGATACGAGCCTTCGCAGCTCCTGCCAGCTGGCCTGGAGTACAAGGCAATTCCATTGAAGGAATTGCCCTCCAGGCCTAGCTTGGAGGAAATGCAGGGACCCTTTTCGAAGAGAAGACAATCAAGGGAATGGCCAGAATTCCAGGCGCTGTCACCTTCGAGGATTTATCGGAAGAGGTCGGGCTCTCTTTTCCTTCCTCCGCTTCAGGTCTCTCTTTTGGAGGCCCACGCATCTCTGAGTCGCCCAGTCCAGCCTTGGGTGGAGGCGTAGGAGTCGAAGCTCTTTTGATGATGTACTTTTTCTGGGGGGACAAGTTTAGGAGTCTCCGAAGATGGCCTAATAACCACATTTGGGGAGTTTGCTTCATTGGAGACACGTGGCCGTTTCGCTTTACGGGAAACAGTCATGCTGGGGTGAGAGCCCTGGTTTTAGCCGAGGCAGGGTGTGAACCCTTTGTGCCGCCAGCTATACGAGAAGAACCTGGGGCGAATAGAACCCTCAGAAGGGCCCCGAATGGGCGCCGAGGAGACTGTGCTGTATGGCTTGGAGGGGAAAGGATCAGAGGAAGAGTGTATTAGTGGGTCGAGAGGTATCTCCGTGTTTTTTCATCACACACTTAACCATGACTGCTCCTTGCTCAGCCAGCTCTTTGGTGATGTCTGCTAAGGAGTAGTCTACGATTTCCCTTAGATAAACCACTCAGTTGACGAAATTCATGGTGTGTGGCGCCACAATTACCTACGAACCATAGAATGTCAAGGGCACTAATAATGTCGGCATTGGAAGGATCCGTCGCATTCGCCAGCGGGCTCAAAGACGCCAGGTAATCTTTGAATGAGGGGACAGTACGTAATCAGCGCACTTTCGACTTTGGTCTTGGCATGGTTGCTTCCCGAAACGCTAGCAGACCTGTCCGTCTCACGAGCACACACAGAGGGAGAGGAATCCCTTGTCATCTTTGATTTCTTCTTACCTTTCCTTCCTTTTTAGGAGAGGTGGGCGGGGAGTGAACCTAATCCTCTTCACCCCCGGAAAGAGCCCCTCGGCCAGACGGACCCAGCTCAGCATGATTGTTCTCCAAAATGGAGAAACTTGCACAGGGGCGGATTCATGTTTAGTGTTTGGCACCGAGTCAAGGTTAGCCTCATGGAAGATCGTACCATCTGATGTTGGGTCACCTCCGATATCATGTCTAGCTGAGGGGGGGGTTTCCAGGCGGTTATGCAATGAAGAGAAGTAGAGATAGGCGGGTCCATCAACGAGTACGGTGTGTGATCACTATTATTATCATACCATAGCGCTAGGTGATCTCGGGATGGCATGCAGTTCACAAAGGCACCAGGTCTAGTGGACATAACTCTGTCCAGATGAGAACAGTTCATCCTGGTACAAAGTGTGAGGAGAAAAAGGTTAAGGGTCGTAATAATAATATAAAAATAAATGAATAAAAAAGATAAAGTGGCGCCGAGAGGGAACGAGGGGAAAGAGGATGTGCAGCCTCTCCAGTTACCAAGTGTAACAGGCTACACAGGGTGCCACCCTGAGCCAGATCTTTCTCCGATATGGGGACAATCTTGGCCTTAAAAAGGGGCACCAGTTGGGCAATGGGGTTCCTCATATTATTGCCAGTCAGTTAGAGTGCATGCCCCCTGAGCAGGGCCTTGTAGATGGGCGAACTCAGGCTCGGTGTCTGGCACTGAGACGAGGCTCGCCCCCCTGGAAGATCCTGCCATCTCCGTGACTATCTCCACCTCAGGGGGGCTCCGTGACTATCTCCACCTCAGGGGGGGGCTCCAAATGGCCATTTCTTCCCCAAGTTGTAAGGTATCACTACCAGGGCCTCATGATTCCCAGGCAGAGCAGGCACAGCGGCTCCCATAAACTTGATAAACCTCGGATCAATGAGGTGCAGAGACTACATCGCCTCTTACCCCTCTAAGGGACTTGTGGTCGGTCACCTGACCCCAACGAGACTGGCGGGAATCGAGGTGACGCGGCCTTTGCCTGTCTTATTAGCGGGCCACTGAGAAAGCAAGAAGAAGAATGGTACAAAACAGACGAGTGATGCGTAAGTCCAAGTGGGCAAGCTCGAAGCCATTTTCAAAAGGATTCATTAAAATTTCAAATATTCTTTAAAAACATAGAATATGGTTAAAAATCTAAAAGATATATAAAAAACGTAGAAAAATAAATGCTTCTAGAATGTTGTAAAATCAACGTAAAATCATAAGACACGACGACACGTCTATCTGGTTCTAAAAATGATAAAACATAAAATTTCCTTTAAAAGATTTGTCTCTGATAAAAGTTTAAACACTCGGTTCATGTTAAAGGTGCACTCATGTTCGGAAAGGATGCTCCTCAGAACCTGTTGGGGACACATCCCTTGGCAAATAAAAGGAAAAAACCTTTGTCTCAGAGTATGGAAATGTAGGCATTCGGCAAATAGGAGTACAGACATTGGTACTCCACAATGAGTGCACATTGGAGGCTGCTGAAGGCCTTCCATTAGAAAGCCATGTGTCAGACGACAATGCCCAATTCTCAGACAGCATAGAATAACATCCTGAGTACGTGTCCTAGTAGTGCGTGGCCAAGGGAGGACTGACTGTTTGATGGCATGCAGTTTAGTTGTGGGGAGTTCATCCCAAGTCTTCTGCCACTGGCCGACCACGTAGTCACGGATGTATGACACCACATCACGGAAAGGAAGAGGAGCAAGGGTGGAGGATCCTAGAGATGCAGCTGCCTCGGCAACAGCATCTGCTCTCTCATTTCCTTTTATACTTATGTGGTTAGGTACCCAACAGAATAAAACTTCGTGGAACGAGGATAAATAAAAAAGCCATTGTTGGATCTTTGAAACCAGCGGGTGATCTGGAAATAAAATGACTAAAGCCTCCAAAGAGCTGAGGGAATCAGAGAATATTGTATAAGATCCCGGTGATGAAGAAGCGATGGTATACAGTGCAGCCAATATCGCGACAAGCTCAGCCGTAAAGATAGAGGCTGTATTGGGCAGGCACACAGACACATGACCGGAGGGGAAGATAGCAGAAGCTCCTACCCCATCAGAGGATTTAAATCCATCTGTGTAGATAAAAGTGCTTGATTTGTGACAAAAAGAGTGTTCATTAAAGAGACTTCGTAGAACCGAAGGCAAGAACTTGGTCTTCGGTTCGCCTGCCAGCACCTTGCAAATCCTCACAGGTGGCAATAGCCATGGGGTACTTTAGAGATCTGATATGGAATAACTGATGATTCCCTCAGTTGACCTGTTCTCCAGCCATAAGCAGTGCAAAGGGGCGAGTCAGCGAAGGAAACCTGTCATATGAGGCCACCGAGTGAATATTATAGGTGCACTCATATACAGATGAGTGAGGGAGCTGTTGCAGGTTAAAATTTAGGCGGTGAAAGGATAGTGGAAGGACCCCACTCTCTGCATGGAGACTCTATACTGGGGAGGACTTGAATGCTCCCAAAGCTAGACGCACTCCCTGGTTACTGATAGAATTGAGCTTATCTAGGTTTGAGGATGAGGCTGAAGAGTACACCTGTGACCCATAATCCAGCTTAGACTGGATCATAGTTGTATACAAAAGCTACAAGGTACGGCGATCACTTCCCCACGAAACATGTGATAGGAGTTTTAAGATATCTATTCTCTTAAAGAAGGAATTTCTAAAGGCAGTT
The DNA here is from genome assembly GCA_963969495.1 of Ceratothoa steindachneri. Classification (NCBI taxonomy): domain Eukaryota; kingdom Metazoa; phylum Arthropoda; class Malacostraca; order Isopoda; family Cymothoidae; genus Ceratothoa; species Ceratothoa steindachneri. Next base: position 113,276,666 of record OZ018321.1, read on the forward strand.
ATATGGAGGACCCAGGAGAGCTTTGAGTCAAAGATAACCCCAAGAAATTTACAATGAGGCTCAAACGAGATGGGGGAGCCATACAAAGATAAAGTTGGCTGTTCCCAGTCAACTTGCCTGAAACTGTAGAAATGAACTGCCTTTGTTTTTGAGGGTGACAGTCGGAAGCCTTTTGCAGCGGCATTCTTGGCAATGATGTTAATGGCCAATTGCAATTTACGGATGACAAATTGCAGCCGAGGCGATGCTGAAAAAATTGCCAGGTCATCCACAAGAGTTGTCATTACCTCTGCAGGAAGATCAGTAATAATGCTGTTGGTAGCCACCGAGAAGCAGGTGACGCTCAAAACGCTTCCCAGTGGCACGCCCTCTATCTGATCAACAGGCTCCAATATGACATTTCCTACCCTAACACGGAACATGCGTCTGGCAAGAAATTGCTGTATGAACCTACGAAGATGGCCTTTGATACCACAGTCATATAGTTGCTTCAGGATACCATAACTCCAGGTGGTATCATAGGCTTTTTCTATATCAAAAAAGACAGCAATGGAGTGTTGTCTCTTTGAGAAAGCTTGTCGAATGCAATCCTCCATCCTGACCAGCAGGTCTGTGGTGCATTGTCTCTTTCGAAAAACCCGAATGTGAGGGAGAAATAAGGTTGTGTTTCTCCAGAAACCATACCAACCTGGCATTCACCATACATGGGGAACAAAACAAGTAAGGGCAATTGGGCGATAGTGGATCGGAAACGTCCCTTCCTTTCCTGGTTTATGAAGGGAAAGTATGATTGCTTCCCTCCAATTGGAAGGGAAACAGCCCTAAATCCAGATATAGTTAAATATATCGAGAAGATGTGACATGAGTGTTGAATGCATATTCCTGATCATATCATGAGATAAAATTAGGATCAGGTGCGGTGGATCCACATCTTTTAAGAGCACTTCGAAGTTCATGAATGGAAAAGAGTTTATTGTATGGTTCATTATCCATACAAGGATCCATGAAGTTCAAGAGGCACCGCTCTTGTATTTTCCTGACATGTTGAAATTCTAAGGAATAATTGTAGGGCTGGAAATGTCAGCAAATATCTTTGCCAGGACATTTGAAATTCTGGACAAGTCTCCCAAAAGCTCGCCTGCTTCAACTATATTGGGAGCAGAGAAACCACTTGCTCTGCCCATGAGCTTTTTCACTCTTTTCCAGACTTTGTCTGGTAGAGTTTGGTGGTTGATAGAGTTGATGTACCCTTTTAAGGAAATTCGGCGAGCCTGGCGGAGGGTACACTGTCGTACTGCCCTGGCTCGGCTAAGAGCATACTTGTTGATGGCAGTAGGGTTTCGATGGTAGCGACGACAAGCTCGCTTACACGTTACCACTTTGCTGCATTCCTCAGACCAAAAAGGGAGCTGGGTATTGTGGGAAGCAGTTTTGGAGAGGGGCATGGAAGAATTTGCCGCCTGGTTGACATGATCATGGAAGTTCTCCAGGACCATATCAAGGTCGCCCTGAGGGAAGTGTCCAGAATGGTGAGAATTATTTAAACTTTGGCCAATTGGCTTTCTTGGTGTTCCACCTATTGCCCGGTGGGGGAGGAGGGCCCCCCCAGGCATGAGGTCAGAACAACTGAGAAGCGATCAAGATCCACCGACCAGCTGTAGTCTGCTCTACAGTGTGAGGAGGAGGGCCTCCCAGGCATGAGGTCAGAACAACTGAGAAGCGATCAAGATCCACCGAACAGCTGTAGTCTGCTCTACAGTCTGAAGAACAAAGTGACAAATCTACACAGGTAGAGCTGTTAGTCTGGACATGGAAGGATGTTGGAGTGCCATCATTAAATAATGACACATTCAAGGTCTCCATAAGTCTCACAATCAGATTTCCCTTAGAGTTGTCATCATAGTCTCCTCAAAGGTGGTGTCTTGTATTAAAGTCTCCAACTAAGTAGGAATGGGGTCGGGAGTTGGGAGATGAGATTGGCTAATTTGTTAGCCAAATCTGAAGCAACTACTCCTTCATCGGGAGGAAGGGACAGTGAGCAGACTGAGTATAAACGGTTGGTATACACACGAATCGCCACTGCTTGAAGGTCTGTTCTCAATGGGATTGCTAAGTGAGAACAGTCTTCACGGACAAAAATAGCCGAACCATGAAAGGGTTCTGGTGGATTCTTAAAATATCCCAAATAGTGGGGGATATTGGGTAATCGACGAATACCCAATTGGGTCTCCTGTAATGCTATACAACTAGGGTTGTAATCATGAAGCATGAGTTTGAATTCTTCCTATTTGGAGAAGATCCCATGTTGATTCCAATTGGATTTTTTTTTTTTTTTTTTAATTAAGCGGCTATCTGGCGACTGCCGACTTAGGCATTAGTCGCCGTAAACAAACAGCCTAGTTCTAGGCTACTTTAAAAATTAAACAGGAAACAATAAAACGAAATAACAATAAAAAAGCAATAACAAAAACAATAACAAAAACAACAACAACAATTAAACTGTGTTAAATGAAAGGGAGAAGGCCAGCCTCCCCCAAAAAGTCAATAAGTCCACTAGTCATGGTGCACGCACTCGTCCCGAGTACAAGGGACAGGCGGTAGCGACCTCGCCCATCCCGGTACCGGGACAGGTATCGTGCGCGAAGATCACCCAGACTGGGACATTCGACAAGAATGTGCCGAACAGTCTGGGGGACGACGCAGTCGTTGCAATAGGGCGCAGGCGAGCGCTCCATCAAGTAGCGATGCGTCACATGAGTGTGTCCGATTCGAAGACGACAGAAAGCAACCTGAAGCCGCCGCGGCATTGGGGGATAGGTCCATGGGAACAGTCGCGGCGCAATGGCACGCAACTTTAAGTTCCCCTCGACCGTCTCCCATCTTCTTTGCCAAGCAGTCCGAAGAGCTGCCCGTATTCCTGCCATGTAGTCAGTGTGAGGAAGAGCGAAACGCTGGTCCGGTCGCAGAGTCATCGCGGACTCTTTGGCGCCCTCATCGGCGCGCTCATTCCCCGAAATTCCTACATGTCCAGGAACCCAGCAGAAGATAATCTCGACATCTGCCCGGCTCGCCAAAACCGTGGCGTCACGGATTTCGCGAACTAGGGGATGCGGAGATTCCAATGCCCCGAGAGCACTCATGGCGCTTTGTGAGTCGCTATAGATCACAATCCGGTCTCCGAACCGGGCACGTCGCGTAATCTCCCGTACCGAGTGGTGTATTGCCACCAGCTCGGTCGTGAAGACAGACGCAGCGCCTGGTAGAGCCCCGCTGACTTCAAACAGAGGGGATACGGCGTGGAAGCCGACCCACTCTTGGGACTTGGAGCCATCCGTATACACTGGCACGGTACCAGCGTGACACGATGTGTGCTCCAAAAAGGTCGAACGCAATACTCCCGGCGCAGTACAAGCTTTGGGAGCAGAGGCGTGGCGACAAATAGCCAAATGTGGTACCCTCCAGGGTGGCATCCTGGGCAGAACCAGGGGCGCCACCGGCCCGAGATCTATATCTACCTCTCGAAGGAGTTTCCTGGCCCTAAACCCAAAGGGCTTAGGGTATGAATGGCGTCTCTCGGCGGCATAGGCACCATCGAGATCAGCTGCGGATGCAGTGAGAGCTGTTGGCGACTGAGGGAGGCGCCGGGCTCGCGCGTACAGGCGAGTGATGCACTGCACGCGGCGCAGAGCGAGTGGCATCTCCCCAGCATCGACCAACAGGCTCTCAATGGGGGAAGTGCGGAAGGCACCGGTCACAAGGCGAAGGCCGGTGTGGTGGATCGAATCCACCTTCCGCAATAAACGCTCGGCTGCGGATGCATAAAACTCGCATCCGTAGTCGAGCTTCGAGCGAACAAAGGATCGATAAAAAAGTAAGGCGGTAGCCCTATCAGCGCCCCAAGCGCTGAACGTCACGGAACGGAGAATGTCCATGGCGCGGGTACAAGAGACCCTAAGGCTGCGAATATGAGCCTCCCAGGTGAGGCGTCGGTCGAATACAAGACCAAGGAAACGGTGCGACTCAACCACATCCAGGCGCACCCCATTAAGAAACAAATCTGGGTCGGGGTGAAGCCGTGGATGGCGGCAGAAGTGCACCACCTTAGTCTTGGCCAAAGAAAACCGAAACCTGTGCGCTTCGGCATAGCGAGAGACGCGGTTCAATGCCTGTTGGAGTCGACGCTCCAGAGTTGGCATCTGGGCCGCGCCAAGAGATCGAAAGGTCGTCCACGTAGAGCGTAGCGAGAACATCTTCCGGCAGCATCGAGGTGATGCCGTTGATGCTCAGGGCAAAGAGTGTGACACTGAGGACACTTCCCTGCGGGACACCCTCTTCCTGCTCCTTTGGGCCGGAGAGGGCTCCCCCCACCCGTACGCGGAATCGACGATCTCGCAAAAATTCAGATATAAACATTGGGAGGCGTCCCCTCGCCCCCATCGTGTGGAGAGTCTCCATGATACCGTATCGCCATGCGGTATCTTAGGCCTTCTCCAGATCAAAAAACACCGTGGCGTAGTGCTGTCTACGAAGGAAAGCCTCCCAGACGGCACTTTCCAGTCGGAGCAGAGCATCCGACGTGGAGTGGAACTTACGGAAGCCGCACTGTGCAGACTGGCCTCCGCTGTCCAGGAAATAGGCTAATCTAACATTTACCGATTTCTCCATCAACTTGCACACGCAAGAGGTTAGAGAGATTGGGCGGAAACCGGTCGGAGTAGAGTGATCTCTCCCCGGCTTGCGAAAGGCGAGCACAGTAGCGATTCGCCAGGAGTCTGGGAGAAGACCTTCCACCCAGATCCTGTTGAACAAATCTAACAGAAAGGCCATACCTCGCTCACCCAGGTGTCGAAGCATGGCGTACGGGACATCGTCCGGACCATGGGCGGTGTCCGCGCACGAAGCGAGAACGGAACGCAACTCACTCACAGTAAACTTGTCGTTGAAGGGTTCTCCGCCTCTGGAGGTAAAGTCCAGCCGGCGGCCTTCCGCGACATCACGACGTGCATTGAATGCTGGCGGAGCAGCATCACGGCTAGAGAATGCGGAAAAAGCGGTCGCTAAGGATTCCGCCACGGACGCGGGGTCCGAGATTGCGGTCCCATTCTCCTGGAGAACAGGAGGGGGGTCCTGCGAGAACTTGCCCCGAATCCTTTTGACTCGCTTCCACACCTCAGCTAAAGGGGTCTTCCCGTTAAGTGAAGACACGTATGCCCGCCAAGAAGAGCGGCGGGCGTGCTTCGAAATATACCGGAACCTAGCCCTAGCCCGACGAAATTCAGCGACAGTGAAATCGTTCGGGCGGCGCTTATAGCGCATGTAGGCATAACGCTTCTGTTTGAGGGCCGTCTCACACTCGGCCGACCACCATGGGAGTGGTCGGCGTGCAAAACGGCCAGACGTCCTAGGAATAGTAGTCAGGCCCACGGCGATGAGGTTGCCGGAGAAGAACTCAACGGCCTCATCTACCGACCTAAACTCCTCGACTGAGATAGAGAATTCAGTCATTTCCTGAAATGCAGGCCGCCGCGCCCGCGCCAAGCACCACCGAGGTGGTCTCTCAGGCGGCAGTTGCCCTGAAAAGGATATTTGAATGGGAAAGTGATCACTACCATGGAGGTCATCGACCACCCCCCAATCAAAATCAGGCTGTGCATCCGAAGAGCACAAAGATAGGTCAAGGCAAGAAAATGAAGCGGTTCTCGGACAGTGATGCGTAAACTCATCCACGTTTAGGACACCCATCTCAAGCTCTTCGATCAGATCGGCAAGGACTTGTCCCCTGGGATTTATGGAGTAATCTCCCCAGAGAGGATGCCTGCCGTTCAGATCTCCAAGCAAGAGATAGGGTCTCGGCAACCGTGCCACGACGCGGCGGAAGTCCCCCGCGTCGAATTCAGCTGACGGTGGAATGTACGCAGAAATGATAGTATACCTCCTATCCAGGTGCAGCTGCACAGCCACTGCCTGAAAGGAGGTATCTAAAGAGAAAGGAAGAACGGAGACATCATGCCGGGTGTAAACCGCGCATCCCCCAGCCCGGCCATCCCGCGGTGGTGGGGTCGCAAGACCCTTATACCCCGGGAGGGCAGGCAGCGGGCACGCGCCTAGCATGGTCTCCTGCAAAAAAATAGCTAACGGGGAACGGGACGAGACGAGCCTCCGCAGCTCCTCCCAGTTGGCCCGGAGTCCACGGCAATTCCATTGAAGGAATATGCCCTCCAGGCCTAGCTCGGAGGAGACGCGGGGGCCCTCCTCGAACTGAAGACCCTCACGGGAATGGCCGTACGCTTCCCGGGGGCAGAACCCCGGGCGCTGTCGCCTTCGAGGACTTATTGGGGGAGGTTGGGCTCGCCATGCGAGTCTTTTCCTCCCTCCGCCTCGAAACCTTAGGACTCCATTGCGGCTTCGGAGGCGGGGGGCCCTCTTTTCGAGGAACCACCGTCTCCGAGCCACTCGCTCTACCTCGGGGCGTGGGCAAAGGGGCCGAAGCTCCTTTGTTGCTGTCCTCCTTTGTGGGAACAGCTTTAGGAACCCCGGAAGATGGCCTAGCGACCATCTTCAGGGGTGTTGCCTTCTGTGAGTCTAACGACTCGGTGGAGGCGCGTGGCCGTTTCGCCTTACGGGAAACGGTCACGTGGGGAGAGATGGGGGAGCCCTGGTTTTAGCCGGGGCAGGGTATGAACCCTCTTTGCCGCCAGCTTTACCAGGGGAGCGCCCGGGTTGGGTAGAGCCCGCAGAATGGCTCCGAATGGGCGCGGAAACAACCGTGCTCGTTGGCCTGGATGGGCCAGGAGAAGAGGGTGCCGGTCTAACTATTGAGGCATATGACGTCCCAGGCAGAGCCGGGCGCGCCAGGACCAAGTCCTTTGCCTCGCGGAATGAGAGTCGATCCTGGGCCTGAACGGCCAGGATTTCTTTCTCAAGGAGATATGCACCACATTGCTTCGAAGAAGCAGGGTGCGGCTCTCCGCAATTGACACACTTGGCCACACACGATTTGGACTTATCATGTGCGACCTTGGAGCAATTTACACAGACTTCGGGTGACCCCGATTTTGCACGTCTACATGATCGATTCGTGTGGCCGAAGCGGTGACAGTAATAGCACCGCCGCGGCAGTGGCACGAATGCCTTCACGCGGTAGCGGTACCAACCGGCACGCACCGACTCAGGGAGCTTGTCACAGTCGAACGTGACGAAGAGTGTAGGGGTGGGTCTCGAGGCCCCTCCCTGTTTTCTCATCACACGTTCGACCTTGACCGCCCCATGGTCGGCCAGCTCTAGGGTGATGTCTTCTATGGAGTAGTCAACGAGTTCCCTCGCATAAACTACTCCTTTTACAAAGTTCATGGTAGAGTGCGGCGTCACACTCACCGGGGTGCCATGAAGTGTCCGAAGAGCACTTATCTTGGCCGCCTCGGCGGGATTCGCCGCATTCGCCAGAAGGCTCCCGTCCGAGAAACGGGTTACCTTCGGCTCTCTACCAATTGCACTAGCTAATCCTCTCCTCTGATGGATCATGTTGCCCTTGGACAACATGCTGCCATCAGTGGAGCGAATAACGAGGAAGCGTTTGAAGCCAGCGGGCTCGAAAACGCCAGGTAACCTCTGAATCAGGGGCCCCGATGTCATCGAGGCTCCGCCCTGTGCACTTTTGGTCTTTGTCATCGTCAGGAGCTCCGTACCCGGGGAAGCAGAGGGCCCGGATGTGCCGATCTTGGCTTGGTCGCTTGCCAAAGTGGCAGCAGACCCATCCGTCCCCGTAGCCCCCGCGGATGAGAGGAGCCCCGAGTCTTCTTCGTCTTTTTGGTCCTTTTCTTTTTTGGAGAGGAGGGCGGGGAATGAACCCGCTTCTCACCCCCGCCGGTAGAAGCCCCCAGGCCAGATGGACCGGCCTCAGCCAGGTCCTTCTCCGAAATAGAGAAGGTCCTGGTGGTCGCAGGGGCATCATCCGGAGGAGATCCCTCCCCTCCTTGTACTGCCTGAGAATCTACAGCCGTTTGATGAGGACCTTGCATAGGGGCGGATTCGGGTTCGGTGCTTGGCGCCGAGCCCGGATTCCCCCCCATGGAAGGCCCTACCTTCTGAGGCTGGTTTTCCTCAAGGACCATGTCTATCTCAGGAGGGGCCTCCAGTTGGCCATCCACTCCCAGGACATCGCAGGTCCCCTTGGCAGCGTCATAAGTCTTTAGTGGGGAGGCACAGGCCTTGAGCCCGGCAAGGTTTAATATTCTTGCCAGCAGGTCTTTTGAGGGAAGCGACCGAAGGGGCCTGGCTTCCCTCTCCCCCCTAAGGGGGTTTGCCCTACCGAGCCGCTTGTACGAGGGGCGGTAGGCAATGGGCTGCCTGCTGGCTTTCTTGGCAGTCCCCTTAGAAAGCAAAGGAGGGACTGCCGCTGGAGATAGGGAGGTGCCCGAAAGCACCTCCAGAGAAGGGGGTGAGGGGGAGTCCCCTACACCCGTAGGCGTAGGAGAGGAGTAAGCCTCCTCTCCGGTTAAAGAGGTATGGAGGGTCCCCTGCGCAAGCACAGGGGGGGGGGACCTCCATCTTTTCTGTGGAGCTGCACGAGGGCGGCTCCGTTGTTTTAGGGGGAATTAAGGGGAGATGTTTTTTTTTCATCATTGGGCATGGTGACCCTCTTTGTTTTACGGGACGCAATCGCTCACCACCTCTTGCAGTAGCCCGCACTGCAAGAGGTGCTTACAGGCCCGGCAGAGCCAGGCGCCGCCATTTGGGACCACCCCTCCCGCCTGGTGGCCTGGCAGTCCTTCGGCATGGCGGCTCCACCTTAGACACGGCGTAAAACAGATAGAATGTGAAGAGAGGAAAAGGGATGTGAGGAAGGTATGGGTGGGGATGAAGCAGGTTGTTAAAAAACCCCCATCCCGAACCGGAGCTGAGGGGTTAGGGAACAATGTCCCCTCCCCCCTCAGCCCCCATCCGGGGTGGTTGGCTTGAGAAGAAGGTCAGCATTCTACCCTGTGAAATTAGAGGCTGACCAGAGAAAGTTGTGGGAGAGGTTGTATGAAAAGCGACGAGGTAGGGGAGAAATTGGGCTATCTGAAGGAAGGAAGAGAGGCTAAGCTGGGGCCGGACGGAGCGCTGGATTCCGTCAGCACGGCGGCCAGGATGGCAAATCGCCGCGCCCCTTACGGGGTGAACAATTGGAAACATATTCATCGTTTAAGGGTAATTAAATTTTTCTTTGCACCTGGTGAAGGTGGCTGGGGTTTTGAACCTTTTTGATTTTTAGGTGTAATTAACACTTGAGGCATAGGTAGTTTGAATGTTTTGGGGATGGCACTTTTATTAGAGGGCAAAGAACCATCTGTCAGTTGTGAATATGACAGGGTGGTTTTTGCTGGCAAAGATGCCTCTAAAGATATTGGGTCCTCTGTATTGGTAGGTAATAATGTCGAGAGATTGTACCGAGTCATTCTGAGAGGTGGTTGGTGGGTCAGCTGGGGTGGGTGAAGAAACCGCAGAAGGCTGTTTCTCCTCTTCCAAAAGGGCCACAGCCAAAGCTGGATCAGAAAAAATCAGTTCAGCTTCTTCTGGGGTTACTGATGCTGTGGATGTAATAGGCTGGCTAGTTGTGACTGATGGACTCAAGGCAGATTCAGTAGGAGGGGGGTAGATGTCCAAAGGTGAAACGAACACCACACGAACATCCTTGGAATCTGCCTCCATGTCTTCAGGACATGTCAATGATTGATTGGATTCTGATGAACGGCGAGTCCTCTTGCGCCTTGGTTTAGGAGAAGCAGGATCCTCCCTAATGATTGGAGAGGGGGGAGGAGCATCATTCTGAGGCAGAGATTCTATTGGAGCATCTTGATGGATATTCTGCGGCCGTAAAAGTGGGGGTCTGAATGGTCCCTGCTGTTTGTTACGGACTGGTCTGGTCGCTCTTAAGAGCGTCCGTAAAACTCACTCCTGGTTGTATGTATAATTCTTTAGCTCTCCTTCCAGCATCCTTCATGCTAATTCAGAATTTATTACGAAGAGCAACAACCTCTCTCTCATACAAGAAAAAGGTGGTGCTTAGAGGTGGCTAGGTGGTCACCAACACAGTCGGCACAACAGGGGTGACGAGGGCACGGTGTACCATGGAAATCAGAGCAACAATTGACACATACCCTCACCTGTCTGCAGTGCTTACTGACATGTCCAAAACGTTGACAATAAAAGCACCTATGGGGATTATCCACGCAGGGCTTCATGGGAATACACAGATAACCAGCTTTGATATTCTTAGGGAGTTCCAACCTATTGAAAGTTAATATGATAGTAGCAGAAGGAACTCTTGGTGCCATTAACATTATGAGTGACACGGTATGCACCAACTACCTTTTGAGAAATCAGTTTAGCAACAAGCCGGTCCACATCATATTCAATAAGCTCCCCCGACCTGATAACCCCCTTGCAGGTGTTAAAGGTAGGATGGGCTGAAGAGGAGATATTGAGGGAAGCAAGAGAATCTAGTACTTTGATTTTTTGATGCTGATCAAATGAAGAGGACTCCACAACAAGGCAGCCATCATTCCTAGGCCACATTTGGGCAGGTTCACCACATTTAGGAACAGTCTTCATAGACATTGAAAATGTAAGCCTTACTTATTGGTGTATCATTGTCTGATTTTAAAACAACAAATCTATCATAATCAAATCATCGTCGACCTCGGAACCAAAGGGATCGAGTCTACGAAGATTACGGTCATTGGTGGCACGGGAACCAGAAGCCTGGGGCCTCTGGGAAAGGTTTTTATAATTTTTACTCATAAATAGTTGTATTAAAAGAACACGTACCCCTGGAGAAGTGGAGTCATGTTACTATAGCTGCCACCAGAATAGGCGCTTTACACCGTCCTGAGGGTAGTCCTCCCCCACGCTACAGCTGTCATTTTAAAAACAGTGCAACGTCATGAATGGAAGTTTGACGACGGCTAGGCTGTGAACCGCTATCAGCCCCAGAACAAGTGCGGCCTTCAAGGCGATACCTCCGGCGAACATGATCGGCAACCCGTACAGCGGTACTCAACACACGGGTGTGAGGATCCTTAGTCTGACTCCTCCACAGTGGCCTGTTCAGCAAAGTAGGACCCCTGAAGACAGACTGATGGATAACAATGTCCATCACAGTCTTCACTGACATAGTCCACTGTGTCATTGAAGTACGCAAGCCCCTCCACCACGACACGGTGATCCTCAGGGAGGGGACTGAGAAAGTAAAGGGAGGCCCGATGCAAGTGGAGTCACCCGAAGGCAACTCGGCAAAAGGGGCAAACCCCCGAACCCGGCAAAAAAAAAGAGAGAAGCGCCCTCTCTGCTCAGTCTTAACCTCTTGAGAACGCACAGAGCTGCCACTTCCGTCCGAGGTGGAGCTGACTGGGGACGGTTCCGAGGATGGGTAGGAGGGGGGTTCCTCCACCTATCAGGGTGGTGCTGTTGTTGAGCTCCTCATCCGTCCCAACACTAAGGTTAGGCTACGATTGAGAGAGAGAGAGGAACGCATTCAGAAATGTTCAAAACTTTGGAGAAATGGCCCAAAATCGAAAATTTCTACACTTGTGATCACTAACGAAAAGATGAGGAAGTTGGTTAACTTAGGTTTTTAGACTTTTCTGAGGTCCGACCTATGTGCGTTAAAAAAAAAATGGTGTTTTCAAATTAGACTAGCGACTCTAATGACCAGAAGTTACCCAGTGGCCGGTCAATCCACAAAGGTAGCAACTCTCAACTGGTCAGCCAGAGAGGCAGGGCATTAGAGTGGATATCCTTACTGGGACATACTAATTCTCAACAGGATGAGGTGGTCAGCCCAATACACGCAGGGAAGGGGTTAGTGGGGCAAAACCGATATTCCCATCATTCGCGCCCCAACGCTCAGGTTCCCTCAAGGCCTCGTCTCTTGCACTTGCAAGTCTTAAAGGGTGTTGTTTATAGATTCCAAAGCCTCTCTTCTAACACGGCATGTGATAACTGATTAGGTTCTTAAACCTAGAAAAGGGTTGAAGTGATAATAAGTGTAGAAAAAAAAAGAATGCACGAGGGAAAGGGAAGAAAGCACAACAACTTCCCACGGCCCCATCAGAGAATTCAAGTAAACCCAATGATGGGGCTTCCCTAATTTACACTCAGGCAAGGAGGAGATGCAGCTCCTCCAATTACTAAGTGCAACAGGGTAGACAGGATACCCCCTGTGGGGCAGGATCCTGGACTTATAACTCTCCCAGCAATGAGTGTGTTAATTTGTTACATTAGAAAAGAGCGAAGTGTAGAGTTAAATTTGGTGGGCAAGATGCAGGTGATGGTATTTGTGTGCTCTGATTGAAGAAAATTTTAGTCATACGATTGTTTTGTATGAAATTTATGTTTAGACTGAGTATATTAAGTTTGAGTCTATCTATGGACAGGTGGGTAACAAAGAAAAAAAAGAGAGTACGAGTAAAGTCTAGTAAGGTTATTTTCATCCTAAAGTTTTTGAGGAGCTTTTTTCAGCAAGAACTTAAATATAAACTAGCGATCGAAATACTGTTTACGTTTTGGCAGCCGCAGCAGAAGCCTTGGGATGAGCTGCGACTTCTGCGAGTGACCTCGCCATCAACCGATCCACCATTCGGCGTTCAATGATGCGTCATTGGAGCACTACGGCTTCCTCCGTCAAGGATCGATTAGCGGCGTGCCAAAGGATGGCTCTCGTCGTCCACCGCTGGAAGTGGAATGGTGGACCGACTGCCCATCTACAGGACAGGAACAGATATTCCTCAGAAGGGAGATTCCGCCCAACTTCTTGGTGTTCCTCGGCTCCCTGGAGGAAGAACTGGTGAGGCAAAAGCGGGGGCAGTGGTGTCAGCGCTGCGGGAGTGGAACATGGAGGAGAACGTCGTGGCTTTGTGCTTCGACACAACCTCATCAAACACAGGGTCTTCCGTGGGCTGCTGTGTTCGACTAGAGAGACTGCTCGGCCAAGAACTTTTGTATTTCGCATGTTGTCACCACGTCCTCGAAGTTGTGGTAGGGCATGTCTTCACGGCCCTTCACAGGTCCTCCACTAGACCAATGTTTTTCTTTTCAATAAATTTAAGGATCATTGAGCCTTCATGGACCAGGGAGACTAGGAGGATGGATGGATGGATGGAGCGACCCGGAAATACAAAAAGCCTTCGAAACCAACAAGGAAACCGTGAAGAGTACAAAAGCGTTCATTGCTAATGAACTTCATACAAAACAGGACAGGGATGACTATCACGCCTTCCTTGAGCTGGTGCTCATCTTCCTCGGGGGAACTCCAGGTCGTGGGGTAAAGTTCCCCAAGCCTGGATCAATTCACCATGCTCGTTGGATGGCGAAGTGTCTGTACTCCCTCCAGGTATTCCTGTTCCGAAAACAATTCCGACTGATAGCCCGAGAAGCGACCACCATCCGCGAGTTCTCCTTATTCTGGAGCCTGGTGTACTGCCGAGCTTGGTTCATGGCCCCGAGCCTGACAGACGCGACGTCTAACGATCTCCGGTTGCTGCAGGAGCTGAACGCGTTCCGTACCACCAACGAGAGCGTGGCGAAGGCAGCGTTGACCATTTTCAAGCGCCACTTATGGTACTTGACGCCTCAAATGATCCCTCTGTCCCTGTTCAGCAACAACGTTGACTCAAGCGAAAAGTCGAACATCGTACATGCGATAGAAGCGTCAGGAACACAAAGCGGCTTAACATCGAGGAAAAACGAATTCCCCAATTCCTCAGCGAGTTGGCCAACGCGACCAGCACCCGCTTCTTCCACATGGTCAGACTAGATAAGACTTTCTTCGAAAGGACCCCGTCTCCTGGAAAGAGGATAAATCGTTCCAGTCTGGTCTGGGTACCCTCCAGGTGATGAACGCCCTCAACGACGTGGCGGAGCGCGGCGTGAAGTTGATTGAGGACTGCAACGCCTCGACCACCAAAAACGAAGGCCAAAAGCAGTTCCTCCTTCAGCAGATCTCCGAACACCGCCGAAACTTCCCCAATCCGAAAAAGGGTACTGTTGTCATGAAGAAGTGAAAGGTGATTTTCTTGTCTCACATGTGAGAATGCACTCCAGTTTCGATTGAATAAATGTAGAACGTTCGTTTCTGATATTTTTAGCAAGAAACAAGTGTCATAAGTGTACTTTCAGTTCGTTTTGGGAACTTTATAGTCATGTGTGGTTGGTATCATACAGAGGGCTGAACATTTTCTGTCCCATGGCATACCCTAAATAGTGTTCGAGGGCAGAGAAATTTTAGCTGGAGGGCTTTTTCCAGAAGTGGCATTTATAGCGACCATCTTCAGGGGTGTTGCCTCCTGTGAGTCTAACGACTCGGTCGAGGCGCGTGGCCGTTTCGCCTTACGGGAAACGGTCACGCTGGGGGAAGAGGGGGGAGCCCTGGTTTTAGCCGGGGCTGGGTATGAACCCTTTTTGCCGCCAGCTTTACCAGGGGAGCGCCCGGGTTGGGTAGAGCCCGCAGAAGGGCTCCGAATGGGCGCGGAAACAACCGTGCTCGTTGGCCTGGATGGGCCAGGAGCAGAGGGTGCCTTTCTAACTATTGAGGCATATGAAGTCCCAGGCAGAGCCGGGCGCGCCAGGACCAAGTCCTTAGCCTCGCGGAATGAGAGTCGATCCTGGGCCTGAACGGCCAGGATTTCTTTCTCAAGGAGATATGCACCACATTGCTTCGAAGAAGCAGGGTGCGGCTCTCCGCAATTGACACACTTGGCCACACACAATTTGGACTTATCGTGTGCGACTTTGGAGCAATTTACACAGACTTCAGGTGACCCAGACTTTGCACGTCTACATGAGCGATTCGTGTGGCCGAAGCGGTGACAATAATAGCACCGCCGCGGCAGTGGCACGAATGCCTTCACGCGGTAGCGGTACCAACCGGCACGCACCGACTCAGGGAGCTTGTCACAGTCGAACGTGACGAAGAGTGTACGGGTGGGTCTCAAGGCCCCTCCTTGTTTTCTCATCACACGTTCGACCTTGACCACCCCATGGTCGGCCAGCTCTAGGGTGATGTCCTCAATGGAGTAGTCAACGAGTTCCCTCGCATAAACTACTCCTTTCACAAAGTTCATGGTAGAGTGCGGCGTCACACTCACCGGGGTGCCATGAAGTGTCCGAAGAGCACTTATCTTGGACGCCTCAGCGGGATTCGCCGCATTCGCCAGAAGGCTCACGTCCGAGAAATGGGTCACCTTCGGCTCTCTACCAATTGCACTAGCTAATCCTCTCCTCTGATGGATCATGTTGCCCTTGGACAACATGCTGCCATCAGTGGAGCGAATAACGAGGAAGCGTTTGAAGCCAGCGGGCTCGAAAACGCCAGGTAACCTCTGAATCAGGGGCCCCGATGTCATCGAGGCTCCGCCCTGTGCACTTTTGGTCTTTGTCATGGTCAGGAGCTCCGTACCCGGGGGGGCAGAGGGGCCGGATGTGCCGATCTTAGCTTGGTCGCTTGCCAGAGTGGCAGGAGACCCATCCGTCCCCGCAGCCCCCGCGGATGGAGAGGAGCCCCCGAGTCTTTTTAGTCTTTCTTGTCTTCTTTTTCTTTTTAGGAGAGGAGGGCGGGGAATGAACCCGCTTCTCACCTACGCAGGTAGAAGCCCCCAGGCCAGATGGACCGGCCTTAGCCAGGTCCTTCTCCGAAATGGAGAAGGTCCTGGTGGTCGTAGGGGCATCATCCGGAGGAGATCCCTCCCCTCCTTGTACAGTGTCAGAATCCCCAGCCGTTTGAGGAGGACCTTGCATAGGGGCGGATTCGGGTTCGGTGCTTGGCGCCGAGCCCGGATTCCCCCCCATGGAAGGCCCTACCCTCTGAGGCTGGTTTTCCTCAAGGACCATGTCTATCACAGGAGGGGCCTCCAGTTGGCCATCCCCTCCCAGGACATCGCAGGTCCCCTTGGCAGCGTCATGAGTCTTTTGTGGAGAGGCACAGGCCTTGACTTCGGCAAGGTTTAATATTCTTGCCAGCACGTCTTTTGAGGGAAGCGACCGAAGGGGCCTGGCTTCCCTCTCCCCCCTAAGGGGGTTTGCCCTACCGAGCCGCTTACACGAGGGGCGGTCGGCAATGGGCTGCCTGCTGGCTTTCTTGGCAGTCCCCTTAGAAAGCAAAGGAGGGACTGCCGCTTGATATAGGGAGGTGCCCGAAAGCACCTCCAGAGAAGGGGGTGAGGGGGAGTCCCCTACACCCGTAGGTGTAGGAGAGGAGTAAGCCTCCTCTCCGGTTAAAGAAGTATGGAGGGTCCCCTGCGCAAGCACAAGGGGGGGGAACCTCCATTTTATCGGTGGAGCTGCCCGAGGGCGGCTCCGTGGATGTTCTTGGGGAAGTTGGGGGTTGGGTTTTTTTTTATTTTCATTATTGGGCACTTCAAGAGTTGCTTACAGGACTGGCAGAGCCAGGCGCCGCCATTTCGGACCACCCCTCCCGCCTGGTGGCCTGGGAGTCCATCGGCATGGCGGCTCCACCTTGGACACGGCGTAAAACTGAGTGTGAAGAGGAAAGGAAAAGGGATGTGAGCAAGGTATGGGTGGGGATGAAGCAGGTTGTTATAAACCAGCCACCCCAGACCGGAGTTCAGGGGTTAGGGAACATTGTCCCCTCCCCCCTCAGCCCCGATGCGGGACGGTTGGCTGAGAGGAAGGTCAGCATCTACCCTGTGAAATTAGAGGCTGACCAGAGAAAGTTGTGGGAGAGGTTGTATGAAAAGCGACGAGGTAGGAGAGAAATACAGGCTATCTGAAGGAAGGAAGAGAGGCTAAGCTGGGGCCGGACGGAGCGCTGGATCCCGTCAGCACGGCGGCCAGGATGGCAAATCGCCGCGCCCCTTACGGGGTTCAGCCCAGGGATGAACCCCAGATGCTACAACACAGAACCTCATCACTACGAAGGGCCTTTGGCGTGGAAAAATGCTGGGCGACTTTGTGTTCATGTGGCATAAAGAGGTAGTTTGCGTGGCCTTGATGCCCGCTTACTTCCACTGTCTGGTAGGGGATGCCCACTGACAAATATACATAGATGTTTGAATTTGGAGTAAAAAAAACAACATAAATAACGACAAAACATTTCTAAACTGAACGCCTTCATTAAAGAGCGCCCGGACGAGGCATTTAAAGAGCCATACTCATCAGCGGTTTACATCCACTTAGCACTTATGACCTGGCTAGATGTTCAGGGTGGGTGGGACCCTACCTAGAGTTAAGAGTAAATGGCCAGTGCCTCCGAGGTCAAGCGACCCTATTGAGTAACTCCTTGACTGGCCCCTTCCTCCTCACCTGACGATGCTCATGGTGGAGTAAGTGTGGAGATCATCGTAAGCCTCGTCGACGTAAACTTGTTTATAACAGGTGTAGGGATACCTGTAAGAGAGATAAAGGGAAATTCCTCAGTCAGGGCCCCGCGTTACCCTTGTATGACAAAAGGAAACATGGTATTCAGAGGGATGGGGAAAGGGGAAATGGTACGAGATTGTGACCGCCGATTGAGGTTAGTACGTCCTGCTCAAAGGGATGAGACAAGAAGAAGGAGAAACAAAAGCGAATGGACAGAGTGGAAGAAGTCCTATGAGAGTACTTGGTTCTTCAGGGTTGTGTGGTGGAGCAGCCCCGAGATCATAAGGAAGGATACAGTGCGTACTGAGTTTAGCCACTGAGGCATCCGGAAGTGGTCATGTTGTTGATGTGTGTGAGCGTGTGCAGTGCATTTACCGTGGCCACAATCACCCTATAAGACTGACTCAGGAGGCTAGGTAATGTTCACATCACAGCCTAACCAGGTGGAATCTGTCCTCGCGAGGAAGGATCTATGTGAGGGGCCAGTGCATGCATGCAGTTGGGTGCTCTGTGAAAGTGACTCCATAGAGCGAAGTGAGTTTCAATGTGTTTCTGCAAGCTGGTTTGTGTTAGAAGAGTTGGCAGTTAATTCAAATGGTGAGTTTCTTAAGGAACAAGATTGTAGGTACAAAGAGCACAGAATCGGAAGTCTTTTTCGGGGTTTGGGGGTGCAGAAAAGAACGGAGGTGACTCATCAAAGAAACCAGCTCCTGTCTTGTCTGGATGTGGGAAAGATGAGTCCACTACTAATTAGATCCAGTCCTCACAGGACAAAATATTTGTCCTTGATACCCTGGAGATCCCTAATTTGGATTAGGTACCTTCCACGCAATTTTACTTCACTTTCATTACACAACTCTCGAAATTGTTTAGGCAAAATCCGCTTGTTTTTTATGGTGATTTTGCCCTCACGACGATCACAGTTTCATTGTCAAGGGATTGATTAATTTAACCCAAAGGCAAACCAACTAAGAGCATCTCCACATGAAATGTTTGACCAAAAGGTGGTATTTCATGAAATGTGAGGAATATAAATAGTATGCCTCACAGGAAGAAGAGAGTACTTAGAAATCGTCTCGCTAAACCCACCTAAAGGTCCCATATGGGGCCTGGATGAGGGTAAACACTTACCTAGTGGAGAGAAGCTCCTCAAAGAACTCAAACCCTTCATGGATGTGTTTGCTGCTCGCTTTCATGACTGGGAGCAGCTGCGGCACGCAGAAGTGCGTGATTTCATTCATGTATGGATCCATGTAGATCTTGAATGCCCTGCGGGAAAGATGCGAGATGGATCAACGAATCTTGATCATTGGCTTACTGCCAGTCTGTATTGGGGTCAGGAGGAACCACCTTAGTCTCTGCCAGCATGTACCATTAATAAGTGTCTAAACCCTGATAAGGGGCAGCTGGTCTGGAAGCCACACATCCAATAATATTGTCCCCACAAACGCAATGAGTAGTGCTGATGCGCAGCAACCATGTTATCTGAGAAAGCAATTGATGATGATAAATTTACTGAATGGCAATTGCCAAGTAATAATGACAACTTATCATCAAATATGACAATATTTTTCTAAATTATGAGTAAAGGAAAAACTAAACAGCCTAAAGCAAGTATCATCACTTTCTTCATTTAATTTTTAATATAGGTATCTTATAATATTAAAAACTGAAAATATCTGACAATGTAAAGCAAATAGCTTCAATTTCACTTATTTTTGTCTAGATATAGACTTTAACATCAATCAGCATCTTACAAAATGGGGTTGCTATGCTTCAACGCCAGTAAAAACCCCAACTCCCCCTCCCGCCTATTTTGGTCCTATTAAGCACAAGGCTACTCATTTTGTCCATGCCAAATTGACCTGATGGGGTATATTATTTAAAACTTTAAAAAGCGAGATGGAAGAAATCTGGGAAGAAGAATGAAATTTAGCCTTATTTCTTTCAATAGTGTGACAGATAGAGAGAGAGCTCTATTATAAAAATCATGATTTGGTGAATGAGAGGAAGATCAAGTGCCAAAATAAAATGGATGTATTGCTTGTAGGTGCTGGTGATGGATCCCTTAGTTTACCAATGTTTATTCATTTTTGCATTTGTTAAGTAACGAAAGAGGAAAGAGTTTGATGACAGAAGTAAATAAGATTTTGAAGGGAAGACAGTAACCACTTTCTGTTGTAATCAAAGGTTGATTGTGGTGAGGTATGGTTGTAAAGCTGGAGCTACTTATTTAGATCAAAGTGTTGGGTGAGCAAGGTATCTGTCATCTGTGTAGCTGTAAAGTGTAATGTTAAGGTAACAAGGGAGGGTGGATTTTTTTTTTATAGAAGCAATTATCTAGTAACTGCAACCATTTTTTTTTTTTAAGGGGCCATCTGGCAACTACCCACTTGGGCATAAGTCAATGTAAACAAACAGCCTAGTTCTAGGCTATTAAAAAAATTTGAACAGAAAACAACAAAAGAAATAACAATTAGGAAGCGATAACAATAACAATAACAAAAACAACAACAAAACTTAGTTAAATGAAAGGGAGAAGGCAAGCCTCCACCAAAAAGTCAACAAATCCACCAGTCAATGTGCACGCAGTCGTTCCTAGTACAAGGGACAGGCGGTAGCGACCCCACCCATCCCGGTACCGGGACAGGTATCGTGCGCGAAGATCAACCAGACTGGGACATTCGACAAGAATGTGCCGAACAGTCTGGAGGACGACGCAGTCGTTGCAATAGGGCGCAGGCAAGCGCTCCATCAAATAGCGATGCGTCACACGAGTGTGTCCGATTCGGAGACGACAGAAAGCAACCTGAAGCCAGCGCGGCATTGGGGGATAGGTCCATGGGAACAGTCGCGGCGCAATGGCACGCAACTTTAAGTTCCCTTCGACCGTCTCCCATCTTCTTTGCCAAGCAGTCCGAAGAGCTGCCCGTATTTCTGCCATGTAGTCGGTGGGAGGAAGAGCGAAACGCTGGTCCGGTCACAGAGTCCTCGCGGACTCTTTGGCGCGCTCATTCCCCGCAATTCCTACATGTCCAGGAACCCAGCAGAAGATAATCTCGACATCCGCCCGGCTCGCCAAAACCGTGGCGTCACGGATATCGCGAACCAGGGGATGCGGAGATTACAATGCCCCGAGCGCACTCAGGGCGCTTTGTGAGTCGATATAGATCACAATCCGGTCTCCGAACCGGGCACGTCGCGTAATCTCCCGTACCGAGTGGTGTATTGCCACCAGCTCGGCCGTGAAGACAGACGCAGCGCATGGCAGAGCCCCACTGACTTCAAACAGAGGGGATACGGCGTGGAAGCCGACCCCCCTCTTGGGACTTGGAGCCATCCGTATACACTGGCACGGTTCCAGCGTGACACGCGGTGTGCTCCAAAAAGGAAGAACGCAATACTCCCGGCGCTGTACAAGCTTTGGGAGCAGAGGCGTGGCGACAAATAGCCAAATGTGGTACCATCCAGGGTAGCGTCCTGGGCAGAACCAGGGGCGCCACCGGCCGGAGATATATCTAGCTCTCGAAGGAGTTTCCTGGCACCAAACCCAAAGGGCTTAGGGTATGACTGGCGACGCTCGGCGGCATACACACCGTCGAGATCAGCTGCGGATGCAGTGAGAGCTGTTGGCGACTGAGGGAGGCGCCGGGCTCGCGCGTACAGGCGAGTGATGCACTGCACGCGGCGTAGAGCGAGTGGCATCTCCCCAGCATCGACCAACAGGCTCTCAATGGGAGGAGTGCGGAAGGCACCGGCCGCAAGGCGAAGGCCGGTGTGGTGGATCGAATCCACCTTCCGCAATAAACGCTCGGCTGCGGATGCATAAAACTCGCATCCGTAGTCGAGCTTCGAACGAACAAAGGATCGATAAAAAAATAGGGCAGTAGCCCTTTGAGCGCCCCAAGCGCTGAACGTCACGGAACGGAGAATATCCATGGCGCGGGTACAACAGACCCTAAGGCTGCGAATATGAGCCTCCCAGGTGAGGCATCGGTCGAATACAAGACCAAGGAAACGGTGCGATTCAACCACATCCAAGCGCACCCCATTAAGAAACAAATCTGGGTCAGGGTGGAGCCGTGGATGGAGGCAGAAGTGCACCAGCTTAGTCTTGGCCAAAGAAAACCGAAACCTGTGCGCCTCGGCATAGCGAGAGACGCGGTTCAATGCCTGTTGGAGTCGACGCTCCAGAGTTGGCATCTGGGCCGCGCCAAAAGGGATCGATAGGTCGTCCACGTAGAGCGTATCGAGAATATCTTCCGGCAGCACCGAAGTGATGCCGTTGATACTCAGGGCAAAGAGTGTGACACTGAGGACACTTCCCTGCGGGACACCCTCCTCCTGCTCCTTCAGGCCGGAGAGGGCTCCCCCCACCCGTACGCGGAATCGACGATCTCGCAAAAATTCAGATATAAACATTGGGAGGCGTCCGTTCGCCTTCATCGTGTGGAGAGTCTCCATGATACCGTATCGCCCTGCGGTATCATAGGCCTTCTCCAGATCGAAAAACACCGTGACGTAGTGCTGTCCACGAAGGAAGGCCTCGCAGACGGTATTTTCCAGTCGGAGCAGAGCATCCGACGTGGAGTCGAACTTGCGGAAGCCGCACTGTGCACAAGACAGATGGCCTCCACTGTCCAGGAAAAAGGCTAATCTAACATTTACCAATTTCTCCATCAACTTGCACACGCAAGAGATTAGAGAGAATGGGCAGAAACCGGTCGGAGTAGAATGATCTCTCCCCGGTTTACGAAAGGCGAGCACAGTAGCGATTCGCCAGGAATCCGGGAGAAGACCCTCCACCCAGATCCTGTTGAACAAATCTAAGAGAAAGGACATGCCTCACTCACCCAGGTGTCGAAGCATGGCGTACGGGACATCGTCCGGACCATGGGCGATGTCCGCGCACGAAGGAAGAGCGGAGTGTAACTCACTCACAGTAAACCTGTCGTTGAAGGGTTCCCCGCCTCTGGAGGTAAAGTCCAGCCGGTGGCCTTCCGCGACATCACGACGTGCATTGAATGCTGGCGGAGCAGCATCCCGGCTAGAGAATGCGGAAAAAGCGGTCGCGAAGGATTCCACCACGGACGCGGGATCCGAGATTGCGATCCCATTCTCCTGGAGAACGGGAGGGGGGTCCTGCGAGAACATGCCCCAAATCCTTTTGACTCGCTTCCACACCTCTGCTAAAGGGGTCTTCCCGTTAAGTGAAGACACGTATGCGAGCCAAGAAGAGCGGCGGGCGTGCTTCGAAATATACCAGAACCTAGCTATAAGCGGACAAAATTGACCCACAGTGAAATCGTTTGGGTGGCGCTTATAGCGCATGTAGGCATAACGCTTCTGTTTGAGGGCCGTCAGACACTCGGCAGACCACCATGGGAGTGGTCGGCGTGCAAAACGGCCAGACGTTCTAGGAATAGTAGTCGGGCCCGCGGCGATGAGGTTGCCGGAGAAGAACTCAACGGCCTCATCTACCGACCTAAACTCCTCGACTGAGATAGAGAATTCTGTCATTTCCTGAAATGCAGGCCACCGCGCCAAGCACCACCGAGGTGTGCTCTCAGGCGGTAGTTGCCCTGAAAATGCTATTTGAATGGGAAAGTGATCACTACCATGGAGGTCATCAACCAACCCCCAATCAAAACCAGGCTGTGCATCCGAAGAGCACAAAGATAGGTCAAGGCAAGAAAATGCATCGGTTCTCGGGCAGTGATGTGTAAACTCATCCACATTTAGGACACCTATCTCAAGCCCTTCGATCAGATCGGCAAGGACTTGTCCCCTGGGATTTATTGAGTAATCTCCCCAGAGAGGATGCCTGCCGTTCAGATCTCCAAACAAGAGAAAGGGCGTCGGCAACCATGCCATGACACGGCGGATGTCCTCCCCCACGTCGAAGTCAGTTGACGGTGGAATGTACTCAGAAATGATAGTATACCACCTATCCAGGCGAAGCTTCACAGCCACTGCCTGAAAGGAGATATCTAAAGTGAAAAGAAGAACGAAGACATTATGCCGGGTGTAAACCGCGCATCCCCCAGCCCGGCCATCTCACGGTGGTGGGGTCACAAGACCCTTATATCCCGGGAGGGCGGGCAGGGGGAATGCGCCTAGCATGGTCTCCTGCAGAAAGATAGCTAACGGGGAACGGGACGAGACGAGCCTCCACAGCTCCTTCCAGTTGGCCCGGAGTCCACATCAATTCCATTGAAGGAATATGCCCTCCAGGCCTAGCTCGGAGGATACGCGGGGGCCCTCTTCGAACAGGAGACCCTCATGGGAATGGTCGTACGCTTCCCGGAGGCAGAACCCCGGGCGCTGTTGGCCGGACAAAGCGCTGAAGGCGCTGCCCCCTTCGAGAACTTATTGGGGGAGGTTCCCCTCGTCATGCAAGTCTTTTCTTCCATCCGCCTCGAAACCTTAGGCAGGCGTTGCGGCTTCGGAGGCGAGGGGGGCCCTCTTTTCTAGGAACCACCGTCTCCGAGCCACTTAGCCCACCAGTAGGCGTGGACGAAGGAGCCGAAGCTCCTTTCTTGCTGTCCTCCTTTCGGGAAACAGCTTTATGAACCCCAGGAGATGGCCTGGCGACCAACTTCAGGGGTGTTGCCCCCTGTGAGTCTAACGACTCGGTGGAGGCGCGTGGCCGTTTCGCCTTACTGGAAACGCTCACGCTGGGGGAAAGGGGGAAGCCCTGGTTTTAGCCAGAGCTGGGTGTGAACCCTTTGTGCTGCCAGCTTTACCAGGGGAGCGCCCGGGTTGAGTAGAACCTGCAGGAGGGCTACGAATGGGCGTGGAAGCAACCTTGCTCTTTGGCCTGGATGGGCCAGGAGCAGAGGGTTGCTTTCTAAGCATTGAGCCATAGGACCACCTAGGCACATCAGGGCGCGCCAGGACCAAGTCCTTTGCCTCGCGGAATGAGAGTCGATCCTGGGCCTGAACGGCCAGGATTTCTTTCTCAAAGAGATATGCACCACAATGCTTCGAAGAAGCGGGGTGCGGCTCTCCGCAATTGACACACTTGGCCACACACGATTTGGACTTATCGTGTGCAGCATTGGATTAATTTACACATACTTCTTGTGACCCAAACTTTGCACGTCTACATGAACGATTCGTATGGCCGAAGCAGTAACAGTAATAGCACTACTGCGACAGTGGCACAAATGCCTTCACGCGGTAGCGGTACCAACCGCCACGCACCGACTCAGGGAGCTTGTAACAGTCGAACGTGATGAATAATGTAGGGGTGGGTCTCGAGGCCCCTCCCTGTTTTCTCATCCCACGTTCGACCTTAACTGCACCATGGTCGGCCAGCTCTAAGCTGATGTCCTCTATGGAATTGTCAACGAGTTCCGTCGCATAAACTACTCCTTTCATAAAGTTCATGGTAAAGTACGGCGTCACACCCACGGGGATTCGCCGTATTCGCCAGAAGGCTTCCGTCCGAGAAACAGGTCACCTTCGTCTCTCTACCAATTACACTAGCTAATGCTCTCCTCTGATGGATCATGTTGCCTTTAGCCAACATGCTGCCATCCGTGGAGCAAATAATGAGGAAGTGCTTGAAGCCAGCGGGCTCGAAAACGCCAGGTAACCTCTGAATGTTATCGAAGCTCCACCACATATGTTTCCTATATAATTTAGTGTAGTGCAACCACAAAAATATAATAACCGATAAAATATTGCATAAATGCTACTTGAAAATCATTATAAACACAAGTGTATAAACATGCCACTTTATGTACATGACCAGGATTTAATAAAAAGGGAGGTCACATTTAGAACAAGGCATCAATTTGCTATTTTACACACATAACTTACCGTACTACCAGCCTTGTTCCTATATGATGAAAAAAGGCTGATTAGTTTAATTAATATACACTGTGTTTGATGCGCCTTTCTTTTCAAATATTTAACAAGCTTGCATTACTATAAAATATATTATTGCATAGTATTTTACGAAATTTCCACTGGACAACATTTCTCATACTTGGCCCAATAAATATAAACAAAATCGATAGGGAACCAGCGATGCCGAAACGTTTTAGCCATTTGGTGTTTTATTTATCACTGAGAATGTGTTGGGTAGACCAATTGTAGTATATATTGCACAATTTTTATATTATTACTGCTACGTAAAATAGTAAATGTTTAATTTGATGTCACCCAGTATGTTGAAATTGCCTTCACTGGGCGAGAAATTATCATCACTAGGTGATGCTCAAATGTTTTTTTGCCTATACACTGAGAAAAGAATTCGCTTTGTTCTTAATAAGTTTAAAAAAATAAAAAATTGGGGGGAGGGGCCTGCCCCCCCCCCCCCTGTATCCGTGTCTGCGGTAGTGGTGGGACTCATTCTGTGTGTCTGCACATATCATCAAAAACCCAAATTATAGCTGGCTGCATTGGGAGAAAAAAGGTCTCTCATACACAGATTGCCCAAGAGAAGAGGGTCTTCTGAACTTTCTTGAGTTGCTTGACAGTGTAAAATCAGCTCCAACGAAATATCTTACAAGCAATGGGTGACTGTTGACCGTTGTACAATGGTAGACAAAGTGGAGCCAGTTCATGAATACTTATCATTATTAAGCATGAAAATATCCTGCATGGTTCGTCATCATTTTGTTGCTAGCAGCAATCACAGTACTTAAAACAGTTTAAAGAAACACTACCACCTCAGAGCGAGGCAGTTATATTAGGTGATTTTTCCGAAAATTATTCTTTCATTGTCCAAGATGCTGCCCAAGAATTACACTGGGACAATTCACAATGTACAGGTCACCCTTTTGTCATCTATTATAGATCATCTGCAGACCAGGAACTTACCCATTTTAGTGTGTTTCTTATCTCCACCACTAAAACACAACATTATAATGGTTTACTCATTTATAATAAAGCTTATGAGCTATGTTAAATTCAGATGCCCACAACTGAAGAAGGTGTACTATTTTTTGGATAGATGTGCTGGCCAATATAAGAACAGATGCAACTTCACAAATCTCCATTACCATGAAGAGGATTTTGGTTTGTTTTGTGAATGGCACTTCTTTGCTACATTCCATGGCAAAAATGCATGTGATGAGATTGGGGGAACAGTGAAGGGAGCCACTGCTCATGCCAGTTTGCAGAGAACTACAGAGAGGCAAATTCTTACACCAGAAGACATGTTTCAGTTTTGTGAAGAAAACTTGAGCAAGACAAGAAATTTTTCTTTGTAACTACATCTGATTTGAAAGATGCAGAACAACGGTTAGAACATCGATTCAAGGACAGTAGGGGGCTATTCTGGGAACTCAGAAATATCATAGATTTGTTCCCATAAACAAGGAAGAACTGATGGTGTATCTCATTTCAAGTGGCATTGGAGAAAAGAAAAAAATAAGGAAAAGTCATTTTACCAATAAACCTGCAATGGTTGATAACCTAAAATGTGTGAAACCATGAGAGTATGTTAGCTACATTTTTTCCAAAAATCTACTTAGGCCGTTTGTTTTTTTTTAATGCCAACCCTGAGCAGAAGGTGCTGTTGCATTCAAGGACTTACTGTGTGAAGGTGGGCTCGCCATGAATCTTAAACTCCCTTTGCCTCAAAATCTTTCGCAGGTGGAGTGGCTGGGGGTTCTAGGTCTCCAAGTGACTCATTCAACTTTAGACAGAGGTGTAGGAGCAGAAGTTTCCTTAGTACAGTCCTCATTTCAGGGGACAAACTTAGAAAAATCCAAAGATAGTCTACAGCTACCTTTAGGGGGGTTTGCCTCCAAATTGCCATGATCATCAGTCCCTATATGGACCAAATTCCTTGGATGATCTGAAAGAGTCGGTTCATAGCCTGAATGACCAGGACCTCTTTCTTGAAAAGATAAGAGCAACATTGCTTCATGCAAACAGGGAGAGGCTCACTTGGCATTGCATATGATGAATTTATCATTCATTGCCTTTGAGCGGTTTGTACAGAACAACAAAACAAACAAAAACATTGCCTGCATTTTGCAAGAGCGACTGTAACGAAAATATTTTGAAGATATTTAAAGAAGATATAAGAAGTCTTCTAATAGTACTTGACTAGATCTTAAAGACAACTGAGCTCCGAGGTGGCAGGCACCATAAGCCCCGCACACCCAATTTTGTCACAAGAGTGACTGCCGACAAGATTTTCCCCCGGGGAAGCCGGCAAATCATAAACCATGGTACCACGTAAGAAAACTCCTCTTTTTGTTGTCTCTTGTTTTGGTTGTCCCCTTTTGTATATGCTGACTCTTAGTATTAATATATATTTTTTTTGATTGATTGGGTTCCAAGATAGGATTGTTTTAGTATATATATAAATAGGCTCATTGGGTGCATATTTACCCATATTTTTTGTAAATATTGTATTTTTTTTGTTAAGTAAAGGACTGTACATACAATCCGTTTCATTCTCCTTCGATTTCTCACGTCCGGATTAGTGTAGGAAGCGGGTTGGATTGATTGGGGTTAGTCTAAATTTTTCGGCCCGCTACATTTGGCGCGCGAATAGGGACGTGAGACTTCGAAACCGGGAGCGTGACGGGATTGGATTGCAGTCCATACCCAATTAGCGTGGCAGGTAGTTTGGTTGTTTTTCACCTTGTCTATCGCTGTTACTAACCTGGGAGGATGGCTTCTGTGGAACAGGGCCTCCATGATGAGATTGTGAGACTGAGGCTGGAATTGAGGCAGAAAGAGGAGGAATGTATGATGTTGAGGAACGTGATTGATGGATTGAAGAGTGATGTGATGAGTATGGATGAGAAGACAGACAGGATGAGGAAAGAAATGGACGAGAGACAGAAGCAGGTCGACAAACGGATGAAGGACTTGTATGACATGATGAAGGGTTCATGACCGGCCCCAGGACCCTCGACCTTGACCCCTGCTCCGAATGAAGGGGATAAGACTAATGGGATCAATTGGAGTGTGTGCGAGTCTAGAGAGGATAGGGTGATTATGAGTGATAGGAAGGACGGAGAATGGAAGAGAGTTGAACGCAAGAGAAGAAGGAAGAGTGGTGCAAAGGGGAAGGATAGGAAGGTAAGAGGCAAGAGTGTGGACTCATTGTACTCGGATGAAGGAGAGAGTGATGGTATGATTGATATGAGTGAGAGTGAAGTGAATGTGGGAAAGGATATTTTGATAAGGGAAGTGCCAAAGATAGATAGATTTAGGTTACATGGTGGGAAAAGTGTGGAAGAATTCTTCGGGGAATTTGAGCGATATTGTAAGCTCAAGTACCCGGAGAATAAGGGATACTGGATGAATGTTTTGGGGGAATGTTTGGAGGGAAAAGTATTGGAGTTTTTCCGCGTGTTTACAAGTGTGGGGGAACCAAGGTACGATGTGGTGAAGAAGCGGATGATTGGACAGGTGAAACGAATGAAAGAGAGTGTGAAGTATAAAAGGGTAAATGAATTTGAGAAGGCTCGAATGGGGAAAAGTGAAAGTGTGAACATGTATGCACATAGGCTTGAGAGTATGGCAAGAAAGAGGTATGGTGATGATGATGTAAATGAATGTAAACCACTGATGAGGAAGTTTTTGGACATGATCCCGCGAAAGGTGAGTGAATGGCTGAGTGGAAAGAGAAAGGAGAGAATGAGACTGACAGGTGAACGGTTGATGTGGGAGGATGTGTTGGAGCTGTTGGAAGATGGACGATTTGATGATGAAAGCGATCTAGAAGAGGATGGATGGTACAGTGTGAATGTTGGGGGTAAGAAGCCCAGGAGCTTTCATCCACCCCAGCAGTATGTCAGCTACAGGGATGCCCTGAAGGCTGCACCAGCTGGAGTGATGTCAAACTTCCTGGGCCGGCAGAATGGATGGGCAAATGGAGGGTGGTCGAATGGAAGGGGGCAGATGAATTTCAAGCGTGGGAACGGATATATGAGAGAGAAACCGAGGTATGTCCCAGCAAACGAGAGACCGAATGGTGGGAGAAAGATTGTGGAATGTCGTCGGTGTGGAAGGAAAGGTCATATGTTGGCAGAATGTAGGTGGACGTCTGGTGCATGTTTTGGTTGTGGTAAGAAAGGGCATATGATAAAGGATTGCCAGGAAAGTGTGAAAGAGTGCTTTGAGTGTAAAGAAATAGGCCATTTGAAGAAAGATTGTCCGAGGTTGAATGGTGGAGCAACTGCTGGGGGGAGTGTGAAGTATGCTTGTGGTAATTGTGGAAAGGCTGGTCATTATGCGAGGATGTGTCGTGACCAGAGGAATGTATGTAGCTATTGTGCGATGGAAGGACATTCAAGTGAAAAGTGTTGGATTAGACTGAGAGCGCAAGGTGTGAATGGAAAGTCTGAAGCGGGAAACTGAATTGTAAGAGGGTACCTGGTGAAGTATCCTCTGGGTGCATGAATGTGAGTAATGTGTTGGTAAGTCTGTCGAGTGTGAAAGTGCTGTCTGGTAGGAAGTGTGAGTGTCTGAGTGTGAAGGTGGAATTGAATGGAATTGAGTGTTTGGCTTTAATAGATTCTGGATGCAAGGCGAGCTTGGTGTATAAAGATGTGTATGACAAGGTTAGCGAGAAAGCCCTCCTGTCTGAGTGCAAGGGTAGTTTGGTAGGTATTGGTAATAGGAGAGTGCCTGTGATTGGAATGATAAGGTCAGCTGTTCGAATGCATGGTATGATGATGAATGAATGTGAATTCTCAGTGATTGATAAGGTGAGTAGTGAGTATGGTGTGATTTTGGGGTATGATTTTATGAAAATGAATCGTATGGTTGTGCATCCTGCAAGTGATCAGATTGAGAGAAAGATTGGTAAAAATGGGGTGTATAAGTTATATGTAGGGAAAGATGGTAGTGTTTTGAGGAGTGTGTTTACTGGTATTGAGGTGACTGCTATGGAGAATGTAAGACTTGTGAAGGGTGAAAGGGTGGCGGTTAGAGTGAGTTGGAGTAAGGATGTTAGTTTAAATGTGGGTGAGAACACCGTGATATTGGATGGAAAGTATGCATATTATAAGGTAAGGCGTGTTGCTTGTGTGTTTGATGGCTTGATGAGAATGAATGATCCTTTTGTATGTGTGCAGGCGGACCCCAGGGTGAAGGGACAGGTGAGGGGTATCCAAGTCGGAGATGTACTAGGACACCTCTCCACTGTCACTGAGGTAGGTATGGATGATAGCACGGATATCAGGGTGAATATTGTGAATGAAAAGACATGTGAATGGATGTACAATGAGGTGAAGGACATGGTGAAATTGGATGGATGTTTGACTGAGTATGAAAGGGAGGATGTGTATCGAATGATATTTGAACGAAAGGGAGCCCTCAGTAAGGGTGATCTGGATTTTGGGGTTGCAAAGCTCCCGGAATTCAAGATTGTCCTGAAGGAGGACTCCCCAATCTATCAGCAGCCGAGGCATTTCCCACGTCCGGTTGCTGATGAGATTGAGGAGCAGTGTTTGGAATTGGGAGTGATTGAAGAGAGTGAGAGTGCATGGAATAGTCCAATTGTGCCTGTACGTAAGCCGGATGGAAGATTGTGTCTGTGTGTGGATTATCGAAAGGTGAATGAAAGGACTGTGAAAGAAAGGTTTCCGATGTGTGTGGTATCTGAGTGTGTATATAGTATGCATGGGATGGAGTGGTTTACGAAGCTGGATCTGGTACGGGGGTATTACCAGATGCCTATTGCTGAGGAGAGCCAGCCAGTAACTGCCTTCTCTTCCACAAAGAGGCATTACCAGTTCCGGAACCTCAGCTTCGGGTTGACTAATGCTCCCGGAGCCTTCCAGCGGGCAATGAATGTGGTGTTGAGTAAGTTTGCGAGTAAGAATGTGATTGCATTTATAGATGATATTTTGATTATGACTGAGACTTTTGAGGAGCATATGAGATTGGTGAATGATGTGTTGAGAACATTGGAGAGTGTTGGTGTGAAGGTGAAAGTGGCAAAGTGTGAATGGTTTGCGAAAGAAGTGGAATTCCTTGGGCATATGGTGAGTGAGAATGGGTTGCGAAAATCACCGAAGTATGTTGAGAAGGTGCAAATGTTTCCTAAACCGGTGACTGTGAAGCAACTGAAGTCGTTTTTGGGTTTGATTGAATTCCAGCGAAAGTTTATACGTGATTGTTCTGGTGTGAGTAAGCCTCTGACTGAGTGGATGGGCAAGAAAGGTAGTACGGTTGTCAAGTGGAATGATAAGATGAACGAGGCGTATGAGAGACTGAAAGAGGCAGCGGCTGAAGATGTTGAATTGGCATACCCAGATTATAGTGTAAATGCTAAAATGCTTGAATTGTATACAGATGCGAGTGGGTATTGTATGGGAGGTTTTCTGATGCAAGACCAGCGTTTGAATGGAGAGAATGTCAGGCGAATAATTGGGTATGTATCCAAGGCTATGAATGTTGCAGAACGAAAGTATTCGACTGTGGAACGAGAGTTGGCTGCGATAAGATATTGTTTGAAAGTGTTGCGTCCGTTTTTGTATGGTGTGAGGTTTGTGATCAAAACAGATCATCAACCTCTTGTGTATCTGCAGCGTATGAAGTGGGCTGATAGTAGGATTGCAAGGACTTTGGAAGATTTGAGTGACTTTGACTATGTGATTGAGTATGTGCCTGGTGAACGGAATGGAGTGGCTGATTTGATGTCAAGGTATCCTGGTACGAATGATGAAAATGTGTGTGGAGTGAGTGATCCTGAGTATTTGCCGAAAGGGATTATGAATGGAAAAGAGAGTAAGGGTGGTGGTGATTCCTTGTTTGAGAGTGTATGGAATGGTTTGCAAAGATTTGAAGAGTGATGGAGTAGACGTGAGAGTGCCTGATAGTGTGGATGATTTAAGGAAGGAGGTAATGAATGAAGTGTGTAGGAAGCCGGAAAGCATTGGTATGGCAAAGGTGCGGAACTTCATGAAAGAATTGAGAGCGATGTGTATGCAAGGGGTCCCGCCATTTCAGGAAGTGTTGATTGTAGTGAGTCGTTTGTATGGAGTGATTGTTTATGTGCACTTTGGTGGTGAGAGGCCGATTGTGTACAAGGATGAGAAGATGAAGGGTTTGAATCCTAATGTGGTACATCTGCAGTGTTTGAGCAGTGTGCACTACAATTGGGTGATTGAAAAGTATTCGTATATAAGAGAGAAGAATGATTGTCTGGATGAAGATGAGCGTTGTGTGGTGAGTGATGATATGGGAGTTAATGACAGTGTGGATATCAGTGCTGATGTTGGTGTGATTGTTCCTTCTGTGTATTGCGAACATGGTGGACCTGATATGATGGAAGCGAGAGTGAAAGTTGGTGAAAGGTTTTTCTGTGGTTTGATTGATACTGGAGCGCAAGTGTCTTTAGTGAATGAGAATATTCTGAGTAAGTATGAAGAGTTTAGATGTTGTGAGCATAAACCTGTGAAGTTAAGGATAAGTGGGTTAGGGAATGGCATGATAGTGGCATGGGAACAGGTTAGTCTGAAAGTGAGTTTGGGTAATGGTGTGAATGTGAAGCATGACTTTGTGATTCTGAAAGATGAGCAAATGCCGTGTTGTTTCTTGCTTGGTGTAGACTTTATGAGATTGAATGATTTGTCTTTGGATGCTGATAAGGATCGTCTTATGAAAGGTGAATGTGAGGTGATGAAGTTGAATGAGTGTGCGAAGAATGTTGTCAAATTTTGTGGCATGATTGAGTTGGTCATGGATGATGAGAATGAGATTTTAAGTGATGATGATATTCTAGAGATGCAAGAGATGTGTCCTTTTGTTAGTGAGTTGAAGAAGTGTGTAATGATACGTGTTGATTTGAATGAATGGCCAGAGTGTTTAAGTGATTTTAAAAGGTATGCTAAGGATTTTGTTGTTTGTATGGATGTTGTATATTTTGTGAGGCATGTGAAGGGTGGTGATGATATGTATGTACCTGTGATGTCCTTAGTTGGTATGATTGGTCTGGTGAAGGTTGTGCATGATAATTATGGGCATATGGGTAAGTTTAAGCTGTAGGAGTGTATGAAGGAACGTGTGTTCCATCCGTTTCTGAGAACTGTTGTGAATGATGTTGCAACTACGTGTGAAAGGTGTCAGAAGCGAAAGGTGCAAGGTGTGCAAGTGAAACCACCGACGTTGAAAGTTGATGCAAAAGAACCGTTTGAATTGGTAGTGATTGATTGTGTATCTTTGCCGCGTACGAGTGCTGGGAATGTTGGTATGGTTGTGATGGTTGATCATAAAAGTAAGTTTGTGTATGCAGCGCCTGTGAGAGATAAAAGGAGTGTGACTGTTACGCGTGTGGTTGAGCAGTTGTTTTTTCCTATGTGTGTATGGAAGCCTAGAAGATGTCTGAGTGATAATGGGCCTGAATTTGTAGGAGAAGTGTTTGAGCAAATGTTGAGAGAGAATGGTGTGGAGCATGTGAGAACAACTCCGTATGTACCGTCTTCAAATGGATTGGCTGAACGTACTATAAGAACCTTGTGTGAGATGTTGAGAATGATGAGTACGACAGTGAATGACTGGGATGTATGTCTGGGGAGAGTGTTGTGGGCGTATAATTCAACTGTGCATAGCGCAACTGGAATGTCCCCATGTCAGTTTGTGATGAATTTTGAAAGGCGAGTGAAAGATAGGTTTCGTTTGAGTGAAAGTGAGCAGAGTGTATGGCGTGAGGCACATGAAAGGTTCCATTCATTTGAATTAGGTGCAAAAGTATTGAAGGTGAAAGAAGTGAAGGGTAGGTTGAATGTGTCAAAGATGAGTGAGAAGTTTGATGGACCTTATAGAGTTGTGAGAGTTTGGGAAAATGGGGTGACATATGTTTTGGAGAGTTTGAGTGACGGTATGACTGAGAGAGTGCGGGCTCATCAGAGTCAGTTAAGGAGATGGAGAGAACCTCCTGACTACCTGGTGAGTCATCCAGTGTATGAACTGTGTAGAGAGAGATTTTTTTTTTTTTTTAATTAAGGGGCTATCTGGCGACTGCCGACTAAGGCATAAGTTGCCGTAAACAAACAGCCTAATTTAGGCTACTTTAAAAAATTAAACAGAAAACAATAAAAAGGAATAACAATAACAATAACAATAACAAAGCAATAACAAAACAATTACAAAAACAACAACAACAATTAAATCGAGTTAAATAAAAGGGAGAAGGCCGGCCTCCCCCAAAAAGTCAATAAGTCCACCAGTCAAAGTACACGCACTCATCCCGAGAACAAGGGACAGGCGGTAGCGACCCCGCCCATCCCGGTACCGGGACAGGTGTCGTGCGCGAAGATCACCCAGACTGGGACATTCGACAAGAATGTGCCGAACAGTCTGGGGGACAACGCAGTCGTTGCAATAGGGCGCAGGCGAGCGCTCCATCAGATAGCGATGCGTCACACGAGTGTGTCCGATTCGGAGACGACAGAAAGCAACCTGAAGCCGCCGCGGCATTGGGGGATAGGTCCATGGGAACAGTCGCGGCGCAATGGCACGCAACTTTAAGTTCCCTTCGACCGTCTCCCATCTTCTTTGCCAAGCAGTCCGAAGAGCTGCCCGTATTCCTGCCATGTAGTCGGTGTGAGGAAGAGCGAAACGCTGGTCCGGTCGCAGAGTCCTCGCGGACTCTTTGGCGCCCTCATCGGCGCGCTCATTCCCCGCAATTCCTACATGTCCAGGAACCCAGCAGAAGATAATCTCGACATCTGCCCGGCTCGCCAAAACCGTGGCGTCACGGATATCGCGAACCAGGGGATGCGGAGATTCCAATGCCCCGAGAGCACTCAGGGCGCTTTGTGAGTCGCTATAGATCACAATCCGGTCTCCGAACCGGGCACGTCGCGTAATCTCCCGTACCGAGTGGTGTATTGCCACCAGCTCGGCCGTGAAGACAGACGCAGCGCCTGGTAGAGCCCCGCTGACTTCAAACAGAGGGGATACGGCGTGGAAGCCGACCCCCTCTTGGGACTTGGAGCCATCCGTATACACTGGCACGGTACCAGCGTGACACGATGTGTGCTCCAAAAAGGTCGAACGCAATACTCCCGGCGCAGTACAAGCTTTGGGAGCAGAGGCGTGGCGACAAATAGCCAAATGTGGTACCCTCCAGGGTGGCGTCCTGGGCAGAACCAGGGGCGCCACCGGCCCGAGAGCTATATCTACCTCTCGAAGGAGTTTCCTGGCCCTAAACCCAAAGGGCTTAGGGTATGACTGGCGTCTCTCGGCGGCATAGGCACCATCGAGATCAGCTGCGGATGCAGTGAGAGCTGTTGGCGACTGAGGGAGGCGCCGGGCTCGCGCGTACAGGCGAGTGATGCACTGCACGCGGCGCAGAGCGAGTGGCATCTCCCCAGCATCGACCAACAGGCTCTCAATGGGGGAAGTGCGGAAGGCACCGGTCGCAAGGCGAAGGCCGGTGTGGTGGATCGAATCCACCTTGCGCAATAAACGCTCGGCTGCGGATGCATAAAACTCGCAACCGTAGTCGAGCTTCGAGCGAACAAAGGATCGATAAAAAAGTAAGGCGGTAGCCCTATCAGCGCCCCAAGCGCTGAACGTCACGGAACGGAGAATGTCCATGGCGCGGGTACAAGAGACCCTAAGGCTGCGAATATGAGCCTCCCAGGTGAGGCGTCGGTCGAATACAAGACCAAGGAAACGGTGCGACTCAACCACATCCAGGCGCACCCCATTAAGAAACAAATCTGGGTCGGGGTGAAGCCGTGGATGGCGGCAGAAGTGCACCACCTTAGTCTTGGCCAAACAAAACCGAAACCTGTGCGCTTCGGCATAGTGAGAGACGCGGTTCAATGCCTGTTGGAGTCGACGCTCCAGAGTTGGCATCTGGGCCGCGCCAAAAGAGATCGAAAGGTCGTCCACGTAGAGCGTAGCGAGAACATCTTCCGGCAGCACCGAGGTGATGCCGTTGATGCTCAGGGCAAAGAGTGTGACACTGAGGACACTTCCCTGCGGGACACCCTCTTCCTGCTCCTTTGGGCCGGAGAGGGCTCCCCCCACCCGTACGCGGAATCGACGATCTCGCAAAAATTCAGATATAAAAATTGGGAGGCGTCCCCTCGCCCCCATCGTGTGGAGAGTTTCCATGATACCGTATCGCCATGCGGTATCATAGGCCTTCTCCAGATCAAAAAACACCGTGGCGTAGTGCTGTCTACGAAGGAAAGCCTCGCAGACGGCACTTTCCAGTCGGAGCAGAGCATCCGACGTGGAGTGGAACTTACGGAAGCCGCACTGTGCAGAAGACAGATGGCCTCCGCTGTCCAGGAAATAGGCTAATCTAACATTTACCAATTTCTCCATCAACTTGCACACGCAAGAGGTTAGAGAGATTGGGCGGAAACCGGTCGGAGTAGAGTGATCTCTCCCCGGCTTGCGAAAGGCGAGCACAGTAGCGATTCGCCAGGAGTCTGGGAGAAGACCTTCCACCCAGATCCTGTTGAACAAATCTAACAGAAAGGCCATGCCTCGCTCACCCAGGTGTCGAAGCATGGCGTACGGGACATCGTCCGGACCATGGGCGGTGTCCGCGCACGAAGCGAGAGCGGAACGCAACTCACTCACAGTAAACTTGTCGTTGAAGGGTTCTCCGCCTCTGGAGGTAAAGTCCAGCCGGCGGCCTTCCGCGACATCACGACGTGCATTGAATGCTGGCGGAGCAGCATCACGGCTAGAGAATGCGGAAAAAGCGGTCGCTAAGGATTCCGCCACGGACGCGGGGTCCGAGATTGCGGTCCCATTCTCCTGGAGAACGGGAGGGGGGTCCTGCGAGAACTTGCCCCGAATCCTTTTGACTCGCTTCCACACCTCAGCTAAAGGGGTCTTCCCGTTAAGTGAAGACACGTATGCCCGCCAAGAAGAGCGGCGGGCGTGCTTCGAAATATACCGGAACCTAGCCCTAGCCCGACGAAATTCAGCGACAGTGAAATCGTTCGGGCGGCGCTTATAGCGCATGTAGGCATAACGCTTCTGTTTGAGGGCCGTCTCACACTCGGCCGACCACCATGGGAGTGGTCGGCGTGCAAAACGGCCAGACGTCCTAGGAATAGTAGTCAGGCCTACGGCGATGAGGTTGCCGGAGAAGAACTCAACGGCCTCATCTACCGACCTAAACTCCTCGACTGAGATAGAGAATTCAGTCATTTCCTGAAATGCAGGCCACCGCGCCCGCGCCAAGCACCACCGAGGTGGTCTCTCAGGCGGCAGTTGCCCTGAAAATGATATTTGAATGGGAAAGTGATCACTACCATGGAGGTCATCGACCACCCCCCAATCAAAATCAGGCTGTGCATCTGAAGAGCACAAAGATAGGTCAAGGCAAGAAAATGAAGCGGTTCTCGGACAGTGATGCGTAAACTCATCCACGTTTAGGACACCCATCTCAAGCTCTTCGATCAGATCGGCAAGGACTTGTCCCCTGGGATTTATGGAGTAATCTCCCCAGAGAGGATGCCTGCCGTTCAGATCTCCAAGCAAGAGATAGGGCCTCGGCAACCGTGCCACGACGCGGCGAAAGTCCCCCGCGTCGAAGTCAGCTGACGGTGGAATGTACGCAGAAATGATAGTATACCTCCTATCCAGGTGCAGCTGCACAGCCACTGCCTGAAAGGAGGTATCTAAAGAGAAAGGAAGAACGGAGACATCATGCCGGGTGTAAACCGCGCATCCCCCAGCCCGGCCATCCCGCGGTGGTGGGGTCGCAAGACCCTTATACCCCGGGAGGGCAGGCAGCGGGCACGCGCCTAGCATGGTCTCCTGCAAAAAAATAGCTAACGGGGAACGGGACGAGACGAGCCTCCGCAGCTCCTCCCAGTTGGCCCGGAGTCCACGGCAATTCCATTGAAGGAATATGCCCTCCAGGCCTAGCTCGGAGGAGACGCGGGGGCCCTCCTCGAATTGAAGACCCTCACGGGAATGGCCGTACGCTTCCCGGGGGCAGAACCCCGGGCGCTGTTGGCCGGACAAAGCGCTGAAGGCGCTGTCGCCTTCGAGGACTTATTGGGGGAGGTTGGGCTCGCCATGCGAGTCTTTTCCTCCCTCCGCCTCGAAACCTTAGGCGGGCGTTGCGGCTTGGGAGGCGGGGGGCCCTCTTTTCGAGGAACCACCGTCTCCGAGCCACTCGCTCCACCTCGGGGCGTGGGCGAAGGGGCCGAAGCTCCTTTGTTGCTGTCCTCCTTTCGGGGAACAGCTTTAGGAACCCCGGAAGATGGCCTAGCGACCATCTTCAGGGGTGTTGCCTCCTGTGAGTCTAACGACTCTGTGGAGGCGCGTGGCCGTTTCGCCTTACGGGAAACGGTCACGCTGGGGGAAGAGGGGGGAGCTCTGGTATTAGCCGGGGCTGGGTGTGAACCCTTTTTGCCGCCAGCTCTACCAGGGGAGCGCCCGGGTGTAGTAGAGCCCGCAGAAGGGCTCCGAATGGGCGCGGAAACAACCGTGCTCGTTGGCCTGGATGGGCCAGGAGCAGAGGGTGCTTTTCTAACTATTGAGGCATATGACGTCCCAGGCAGAGCCGGGCGCGCCAGGACCAAGTCCTTAGCCTCGCGGAATGAGAGTCGATCCTGGGCCTGAATGGCCAGGATTTCTTTCTCAAGGAGATATGCACCACATTGCTTCGAAGAAGCAGGGTGCGGCTCTCCGCAATTGACACACTTGGCCACACACGATTTGGACTTATCGTGTGCGACCTTGGAGCAATTTACACAGACTTCGGGTGACCCCGATTTTGCACGTCTACATGATCGATTCGTGTGGCCGAAACGGTGACAGTAATAGCACCGCCGCGGCAGTGGCACGAATGCCTTTACGCGGTAGCGGTACCAACCGGCACGCACCGACTCAGGGAGCTTGTCACAGTCGAACGTGACGAAGAGTGTAGGGGTGGGTCTCGAGGCCCCTCCCTGTTTTCTCATCACACGTTCGACCTTGACCGCCCCATGGTCGGCCAGCTCTAGGGTGATGTCTTCTATGGAGTAGTCAACGAGTTCCCTCGCATAAACTACTCCTTTTACAAAGTTCATGGTAGAGTGCGGCGTCACACTCACCGGGGTGCCATGAAGTGTCCGAAGAGCACTTATCTTGGCCGCCTCGGCGGGATTCGCCGCATTCGCCAGAAGGCTCCCGTCCGAGAAACGGGTTACCTTCGGCTCTCTACCAATTGCACTAGCTAATCCTCTCCTCTGATGGATCATGTTGCCCTTGGACAACATGGTGCCATCAGTGGAGCGAATAACGAGGAAGCGTTTGAAGCCAGCGGGCTCGAAAACGCCAGGTAACCTCTGAATGAGGGGCCCCGATGTCATCGAGGCTCCGCCCTGTGCACTCTTGGTCTTAGTCAGGGGCTCCGCACACGAGGGGGTAGAGGGGCCGGATGTGCCGATCTTGGCTTGGTCGCCTACCAAAGTGGCAGCAGACCCATCCGTCCCCGCAGCCCCCGCGGATGGAGAGGAGCCCCGAGTCTTTTTCGTCTTTCTTGTCTTTTTCTTCTTTTTAGGAGAGGAGGGCGGGGAATGAACCCGCTTTTCACCCCCGCCGGTAGAAGCCCCCAGGCCAGATGGACCGGCCTCAGCCAGGTCCTTCTCTGAAATGGAGAAGGTCCCGGTGGGCGCAGGGGATTCATCCGGAGGAGATCCCTCCCCTCCTTGTCCTGCCTGAGAATCCACAGCCGTTTGATGAGGACCTTGCATAGGGGCGGATTCGGGTTCGGTGCTTGGCGCCAAGCCCGGATTCCCCCCCATGGAAGGCCCTACCTTCTGAGGCTGGTTTTCCTCAAGGACCATGTCTATCACAGGAGGGGCCTCCAGTTGGCCATCCCCTCCCAGGACATCGCAGGTCCCCTTGGCAGCGTCATAAGTCTTTAGTGGGGAGGCACAGGCCTTGACCCCGGCAAGGTTTAATATTTTTGCCAGCAGGTCTTTTGAGGGAAGCGACCGAAGGGGCCTGGCTTCCCTCTCCCCCCTAAGGGGGTTTGCCCTACCGAGCCGCTTGTACGAGGGGCGGTCGGCAATGGGCTGCCTGCTGGCTTTCTTGGCAGTCCCCTTAGAAAGCATAGGAGGGACTGCCGCTGGAGATAGGGAGGTGCCCGAAAGCACCTCCAGAGAAGGGGGTGAGGGGGAGTCCCCTACACCCGTAGGCGTAGGAGAGGAGTAAGCCTCCTCTCCGGTTAAAGAGGTATGGAGGGTCCCCTGCGCAAGCACAGGGGGGGGGACCTCCATCTTTTCTGTGGAGCTGCACGAGGGCGGCTCCGTTGTTGTTATAGGGGGAATTAAGGGGAGATGTTTTTTTTTTTCATCATTGGGCATGGTGACCCTCTTTGTTTTACGGGACGCAATCGCTCACCACCTCTTGCAGTAGCCCGCACTGCAAGAGGTGCTTACAGGCCCGGCAGAGCCAGGCGCCGCCATTTGGGACCACCCCTCCCGCCTGGTGGCCTGGCAGTCCTTCGGCATGGCGGCTCCACCTTGAACACGGCGTAAAACGGATAGATTTTGAAGACGAGAGGAAAAGGGATGTGAGGAAGGTATGGGTGGGGATGAAGCAGGTTGTTAAAAGCCAACCACCCCAGACCGGAGCTCAGGGGTTAGGGGACATTGTCCCTTCCCCCCTCAGCCCCGATCCGGGACGATTGGCTGAGAAGAAGGTCAGCTTCTACCCTGTGAAATTAGAGGCTGACCAGAGAAAGTTGTGGGAGAGGTTGTATGAAAAGCGACGAGGTAGGATAGGAATACAGGCTATCTGAAGGAAGGAAGAGAGGCTAAGCTGGGGCCGGACGGGGCGCTGGATCCCGTCAGCACGGCGGCCAGGATGGCAAATCGCCGCGCCCCTTACGGGGGTGTAGAGAGAGAGGTAAAGTGCATGATGATGAGATTGAATGTGATAGTATGGATCTGTCTGGGAAAGAGCTAGTCTTAGTCTCAAGGAGTAGAAAGCGTACAAAGAAGAGTGAAAGGAAGAATGCAAGTATGAATGAAAGTAAGTCCGAGCAGAGTCTTTCTGGTATGGGGGATCTTGAAATGGAGATTGAGTTTTTGCGTAAACAGGTAAGTGATTTGGCTGGTATAAGTAGACGAGTGAGTGAGCTGCCTATGCCTGATTTTTCTGGTTTTGGGAACAGTATGAATGATAGTGTGTTTGGGCAGAATGAACCTAGTGTGGCTGATTTTTCGGGTTTTACGAATGGTAACAGTAGGGGCGAATTTGATGTAGTGAACGATGAAGTGGCTGATTTTTCAGGTTTCTGGTGGGAACCAGTCGAAGGAGTTTCTGGTATGCCTGTTGAGAATACGGGGGATGTGACTGACCTGTCTGTTTCGCAAGAGTGTACCTTGAGTTGGATGAGAGCTGTGAGTGAGGAGCTGATGAATGGGGGTATGAAGAGTGAAGGTTCTGAACGGAAGAGTATGAAAGAATTCTGTCGTGAGATGGGGGAACTGGTAATGAGGGCTAAGAGTATGGTTGACGAGATGATTAATAGTGATGATGAGACTGACAGGAAGACTGATGAACAACCCCGACTGATTGCTACGCGTAGCCAGGGACCAGTAGACAAGTGTGAATGGGTGCAGAAGGATGTGATTGAGTATAAAGGGTACTGTGAGTAAGGATTGAGAGTGTATTGTGAGTGACTGTGGTCGAATGGCTTAAGGAAGGAGGGGTGTGGTGGAGCGAATGTGAGTGTGTGAAGGGGGCCATTCTCCCACCCTTTTTCCCAATACACTCGCCCTCCTTCTGTAAGAATGTGTGTGTGAGTGGGAATGTGTTTTTTTTATTATATTTTCTTTTGTACATATGTATTTGATTTCATGTTGTATGAATAAGGTTATTTAACATCATGTTTTTTTTATTAGCTACTAAATGTTAAAGATTTTATGAGACAGCATTAAAGTACCAGAATAGAAAAAAAAAGAAAAGAACAAAACAAACAAAAACATTGCCTGCATTTTGCAAGAGCGACTGTAACGAAAATATTTTGAAGATATTTAAAGAAGATATAAGAAGTCTTCTAATAGTACTTGACTAGATCTTAAAGACAACTGAGCTCCGAGGTGGCAGGCACCATAAGCCCCGCACACCCAATTTTGTCACAAGAGTGACTGCCAACAAGATTTTACCCCGGGGAAGCCGGCAAATCATAAACCGTGGTACCACGTAAGAAAACTCCTCTTTTTGTTGTCTCTTGTTTTGGTTGTCCCCTTTTGTATATGCTGACTCTTAGTATTAATATATATTTTTTTTGATTAATTGGGTTCCAAGATAGGATTGTTTTAGTATATATATAAATAGGCTCATTGGGTGCATATTTACCCATATTTTTTTGTAAATATTGTATTTTTTTTGTTAAGTAAAGGACTGTACATACAATCCGTTTCATTCTCCTTCGATTTCTCACGTCCGGATTAGTGTAGGAAGCGGGTTGGATCGATTGGGGTTAGTCTAAATTTGTACAGTACAAAAAGGCCTAGGAAATACAAGTGAGGTTGTGTACAGTGAGAGGCGGGGCGGTGGGAATGGGATAAAAGGATGACTGAAGAGAAGAAAATTATCCAAGACCCCTTTTGATTCCTGATTCTCTCTCATCTCTATTCACTTAATTTCCAAGAGGAGGACAGTAGGGAGGAGAATTCACCTTGCTGATAGGTGTAATGAAATATGGAGGCAGGATTTATATTACTCACCCGACAGCAAGGGCGATGTTGGGTGCAGCAGTGGGAATGTTGAGGATGTAGTGGTAGGTCTTGCGACGCATGTCAGCCGTGTACACGATCTCGAGGAGTTCCCCACAGCTGACGGCGACCATCGCCTCATCCACAGTGAACTCGAGGCGCCAGGTGCACACCTCGTTGTAGGCATCAATACAGGGAAACCAGAGGCGTGCAGAGTTCTCATGGCCATATGAGAACATATGCGCTCCTCGCTGCGCAGAGAACACTGGTCATCATTAATCAATCCTATCCACACAGGGTCATTTTTATTCATCATAACCATAGTGTGGAGGGATAGGGCATTAGTATGCATCAATGCCACAGGTGAATAAAAAGGCAGGAGAAACCATCAAGTCCCTCCAAACA
The DNA here is from genome assembly GCA_963969495.1 of Ceratothoa steindachneri. Classification (NCBI taxonomy): domain Eukaryota; kingdom Metazoa; phylum Arthropoda; class Malacostraca; order Isopoda; family Cymothoidae; genus Ceratothoa; species Ceratothoa steindachneri. The sequence continues at coordinate 113,320,054 of OZ018321.1, forward strand.
ATCCAATATCACTAAATATATGCATGGGACTATTTACCAGAGCAGTTTACCATACCCGGCAATGACTTATTTCAAGCAGGGTGCGATCACCTTTTATTAAATTGGCAACAAAAGTTGTGGTTATGTTGAGGGAGTGACTGTTCAGTGGTACATATTCTGACTCTTCTAGAGAGAGAGGACTGCTTAAGTCACTAATAATGGATGTGACATGGAATTCTTCTAGATCTGTACAATTTCCCAATAAAGTCATAATGTATTATCTGATAGGGAGATGAACCATACAAAATAACTGCCCCCAATAAATGGAGGGAATGTAAGGGGTCAGATGCATTAAAGTGAAATGCCTTGGAAGAATGGGGAAGTAGGCAGGTCAGGATTTTGAAGTCATGGTGTTTAGTGCACCTCCAAGTGGCTGTGCAAGGAAGAGAGAGATGAAAAACAATCCAAATGACACAAACTGGCAGCCAAGGGTAAGAAATTGCCATATATGGAATACAACCGAACAATTCCCACCATAGGTGAATTCAAGTCACGATGGGTACGGTTAGTTGCCAAATAGAAGCCCTGATTCAGTTTATATATTTAATTTAACCCTAGTAACAGCTATCATACATTGTAGAGAAATGTAGTTCGGATCCAATGTTAAACTGCAGGCCTCCACTGAGGCCTACTAAAACACCAACATACATTATTGAGTGTTGATTCAAGGGACCTTCCAGGTCATACATCCCAGTCCTTGTGTTATTATGGACGTCATTACTTCCTTCAGCCTTACAATTAAATATGCTTCCCATCCATTCAGAGCAAACAAAGGTGAATGGCTTAGCAATCCATTTCACTCTCAATCTTCATTTTCAATTCACTGTTTTTATTAGCAATGATGTCCTCACCTAGGCTGACAGCTGCAATTAACTCTAGTGACCAGAGGGTTCTCCTAGAGATCCCACCCACACTGTCTATCTGGAGCTTGTGTTTGGTATATTGTGAATAAGTGTTGAATTCAGTTTGGTTTCTGGTTGCAATGGGAGCAAAGGTCTGCATCAGCCAGGCCAGTGCAGCATTTGTGTGTTAAGTTAGAGAGTGGTGACTGCAGCAGAGCCTTGCCAGGGTGACTATTTTGTAGCATGGTAGGGATCCTTCCTTCGGGTTGATGTCAGGTCGAATGGCATTGAGGCAGTGATTTGGACCTGGGAAGTGTATGCCTCACTGCAGGGATAGTTTCGTAGGTGACGGTGTGACACAGTGTAGTGTCTCCTTGGAGTTTTGTTATGTAGAGGGTGGAATGTGTCTGTATGTACTGGCATGGATTTTGATTATTATTCTTCAGACTGATCTTCTATGTCTGAACAACATGCCCTGTGGAACAGTAGTTTCCCACAGAAGAAGGTCACTCCTAGCCCAGTACCTCAGTGAGGGTTCCCTCGCAGTTGGGCACAACGAAGTGGAGTCCTGCCTGGGGCCTTTCGAGTGAAAACTCGATCCCTACCCGCAGCGCCTTCCCTTCCTGAATTAAATGCTGTGCCTCTGATGAAATGGTCACCACAAGTTCACCACGCCCAAATTCTGGGTCCACAGATGAGACTGCCGCCATCTGGTTCTTGTTCAGGTACAATAAGTTCCGTCTGTCAATGCCAGAAATGAAAAGGCACAAGGTGAGAGCACTACAGTTTTGTTGCTATTAGAATCAACACCTTTGTGAATTCTCTTAAACTGTATATATTACTGGGCTACAACCTAGCTGAATGGAATTACCACTTCCCATCATGAGTGAAGTTAAATGAGACTGAATATGGTTATATATTGGATAGGAGAATTTCTAGGTCTGTTGTAAGTTAATGCAATAGAACACTTCAATATGGCCAAGACTTCCCCATTTAGCAATATTCAATGAAGTTAAAGGATGGTTCTTTTTAATCTGAACCAATGCCTTCACCTACTCTACCTTCTCCAACAAATATATGATTAATTAGGAGAGTCCCTTGAAAAATGGGATAGATTATTTTTGGATTTCCCAAAGGTCAACTATCTTTTCTCTTGAAATAAATTATTTCCCAGACTCTTCTATGGACAGATGTAAAGAGAAAAGAGTACAATGTCTCTCACAACAACAAAAACTATCATCTAACTTAGCTCAATTGCTGAAATGTCAATATTTCCATATTGTGGCTTCTAATTACTATGCATTGAAGAATTTAAATTCTTATTATTTTCATAAATTTACTTGGATTTGATTTAAAAATTAACTTACAATTTGTTTTCCTGAGAGCATACTTCCAAAAGGGGGTCAAAATACTGAAAGGGAACTTCTAATGTATCATTCAAGGTTACTTTGTATATACAAGCTTGTTTGCAATTTATCCAGATGTAGCGGAAGCTGTCTTTGGCAGGAATCAGAGTCAACTCTGTGAATCCCTGTAAAATAAAAATTATATATCTATATTTGTATTTTTCTGAACATAAAATGGGGGCATCAATGATGTGCCGACATCTGGAGTATTATATGCTTTTCTGGGCAGAATTATTTAAAAATGAATTGGAGAAAGAATAAATGGTAAGACAGACATATAGATAAAGAAAAAGGTACCAAATATAATTAGTTTAAAGCAAAACCAATGGTGGCATTTCTGGCAGAAAATATGTAAGGAAAAATTTGTCAAGTGATGAAGAGAAATGAAGTGAAAATATGTGAAAGATATATAGCTCCAAATCTACCTACATGAATTAGGGTGTATGTGGGGGGAGGGGGGGGGGATATGTCAGTTGCAGCATAGGAAAATAGAAAAGGAATAGTAAAAAAAAGATTAATAATGAAAAATTTCAAAAGCAAATTGTAATGATTCAAAATACTGCGACTTGATAGTATATTATAAATTTTGCAGGACAAAGAAACATGCCCATAGAAGTTGCACAGAAGCCAGGTTGAAATCCATAATGGCTGAAGAATAATGTGGAGTGGCATTTGCAGAAGCAACTTAAGGCCTTCCTAGGCTTGATTGAATTCCAGAGAAAATTCATCAAGAACTACTCTGGCATTATGAAACCACTGACTGAATGGATGGGTAAGAAAGGGAGTGTAATGATTAGGTGGCTGGATTGTATGAAAGGCTGAAAGAGGCTAAAGCTGAAAATGTTGACTTACGAGGGGCGGTCAATAAGTTTTGCGAATTGGTAAGGCAAAACAGAGGAAGGGGGATGGCTGTTTGTAGGGGTGTTAGAACAAGTTATGACAAGTCAGGACCTGCAGCCGTATGCTCCTGCCTCGTCTATTTAAGAAGCAGTAGCTGATCGCAGATCGACAGTCACAAATTTTTCAACAATGGAGAAGGTTGAGCACTGCGCAGTGAACAAATTTTTGACTAAGGAAGGCAAGCATGCAAAAGAGATCCATGAACGCATGGTTGCAGTGTACACTGAGACAGCTCATTCCTATGCAACCATTGTTCGCTGGAGTAGGGAGTTCCGCCATGGTCATGAGGCCCTTGAAGATGACCCCCATCCAGGACACCCATCAGACGTGACCAACGAGGAGCAATGTGGCCCATGTGGAGAGGATGATCCTCGAAAATCGACGGGTGAAGGTCGAAGAAATCGAGCGAGAACTTGCAATATCACATGGAAGTGTTATCAACATACTACGACAATTTGGCCATGACCAAAGTCTCTGCCCGCTGGGTCCGTAGAAACCTCACGCCCCATGATCGACTTCAACATCGTCAAAGTTCGAAGGAGCTGCTGCTCCTGTACAACCAAGACCCGGCGGGATTCAAGTCACGCATAGTGACAGGTGATGAAACGTGGGTCCATCACTGGGATCCCGAGACCAAGCTCAAAAACATAGCCTGGAAGCACAGGGGCTCTCCGACCCCCATCAAGTTCTGGACCCAACCCTCAACCGGGAAGATCATGGCCACCATCTTCTGGGATTCTGAGGGAGTGTTGATGGTGGAGTATGCGCCTCATGGAAGGACCATCACAGGCCAATATTACGCTGAGGAACTGGCTGGGTTGAAGAAGCGGTGCGGCAAGTTGACACGCGGTGTCTTGCTCCTCCACGACAATGCCCCTGTCCACAATGCCAGAGTTGCACAAGCTGCCTTGTGCGCGTGCAGATTCGAGGAGCTCAACCATTTCCCCTACAGTCCAGATCTGGCCCCTAGCAACTACTTTTTATTCCGCCAGCTCAAGGCTGCACTGCGTGGACGCCGGTTTGGGGATGATGAAGATGTCCAGCTCGCCGTCCAGCAGTGGATTGAACAGCAGTTGGGAGATTTCTGGTTGTCGGGAATTCGAAGCCTCAGGGACAAGTGGCGCAAGTGCATAAAGTCGAGGGTAGTTATATTGAAAAATAATAAAACACTTTTCCTCATATCTCATTTCCTTGTATCCAAATTGCAAAACTTATTGACTGTCCCTCGTAGTATACCTGGATTACAGTGAGAATGCAAGATTGCTTGAGTTGTACATGGATGCAAGTGGGTATTGCATGGGTGGTTGTCTGGTGCAAGAGCAATATATGAATGGAAAGTATGGAAGAAGAATAATTGGGTATGTGTCAAAGGCTTTGAATGCTGCAGAGCAAAAGTACTTGACTGTTAAGCGAGAGTTAGCGGCTATAAGGTATTGTGTAAAAATGTTGCAGGAATTTTTGTTTGGGATGAAGATTGTAATCAAGACCAATCACCATCCATTAGTGTATCTGTAGTGAATGGGATTGGTGGATAGTAGAGTGGTGAGAACTTTGGAAGCTATGAGTGATTTTTTAGTATGTGCCAGTGAAAGGAATGGTGTGGCTAATTTAATTTCTCATTTCCCCAGTGCAAGAAAAGTGAGTGAATGTGTTCTGAGTGATCTAGAGTATGAGGGTGCACCCAAAGGTAATTGGAATCATTCTCTGCAGGACAGCCCCCTTGTAGTTCGGGCTTCTGCCACTAGGAGCATCTGAATCCGACCCTCCAGGCATTAGTTTGCTGTTTGGCATCGAAGAGTGAAGATGTACCAAGATGGTGTGTCTTTGTTTTGAACTGCTTTCGCCTGCTAAGCAGATTTTATGATGGCCGAAGCAAAGGAACAGTGAGCTTCAATGAAATTCTGTTTTCTGCTGCGTAAATGACAAGTGAAATAGTTGTCATGCTTCAGACAGCCCACAGGAATGCTGCTAGGAGCAAGACAAGTTTATGGGTGGTTCTCATGCTTTAAGAATGGTCCCTTGTCACTTGAAGACAAACCTCATTCGGGGCAACTGTCAACCATCAGAACAGACAAAAACCATAAAAATTCAGGAATTCATATTGGAAGACGGTCACTAAATAATTGATGAACTTGTTGATTTGTCCGGTGTGTCCAGGAGCTCCTGCCAAAGAATTCTGAACAAGGAATTGGGAATGAAAAGAGTTGCAGCAAAATTGGTGTGAGACAGTTTTTGACCAAAATGGTCATGATCTTGATTACCCACCCTCCCTATTCACTAGATCTTGTTTCCCTGAATGGTAAAAGTCCTTGAGGGAAAATGTTTCGCAGACATGGAAGAGATGATGAAAAAAAAACAATAGAGGCATTGCGAGGCATCACTGGACAAGAGTTCCAGGACTGCTTTGAATGCTGGACTGGTGCATCTGGACTGGTGCATTGATTCAAATGGAGAGTACTTCGAAGGTGACAAGAGTGTTGATGTGTAAAAACCAATGAATAAAATGATATGGGGAAATTCTGGTTTCTTTTGTGTACCCCCTCATACTTGCTAAAAGGGATTATGAAAGTGAGAGATAGATAAGGGTGGAGGTGCTTCTTGTTAGAGGGTTTGGAATGGACTGCAAGATTTGAAAGTGGATGGGTTAAAGGTTACCATGCCTAAGACAGTGGATGAGTTAAGGAAGTAGGTGATGACTGAGGTATCTGAAGAGGCCTAATATGTTTGGTGTGGCAAAGGTGTGGAACTACATGAAGGAGTTAAAAGCAATGCTTATGGCTGGAGTTCCATCTTTCCAGAAGTTTTGATTGTAGTGAGTAGAATGTATGGTCAGATGTATATGTGCACTATGGGTGTGAGAAGCCATTCGTGTACAAAAATATGAGAAAAGGCATAACTGATGAGTATGGACTGCATTTGCAATGTTTGAGTGGGATTCACTATAATTGGGTTGTTGAGAAAAGGTCATATGAATAAAGTAAAGAATGTATTGGAAAGAATGATATGAATGAACTTGGGTATGTGTTTTGCAAATGAGATCCATGTAATACTGATAAGTGTATTGTGAACATGAAGGCCCTGGAATGATGGATGCAAGAGCGAAAGTGGGTGAACTTGTCTTCAGTGGGATAATAGATACAGGTCTCATTAGCAAATGAGAGAATGGTAGGAAAGTATGAGGAGTTTATGAATGGGGTATGAATGCCTGTTAAGTTAAGAATAAATAGTTTGGGTGAAGGTAGAGTGATTGCATGAGAGAAAGTATGCTTGCTTGTTAGTGTTGGAACTGATTTAAATGTAGAGCATGAATTTGTGATATTGATTGATGATCAAGCGCCATGTTGTTGTTTCCTATTGGGATAGGTTTCTTGAGAATGAATGGTCTGTCTTTGGATGTCAGGAGTGACTGTGCGATGAAAGGCAATAAGGAGATTGTTAAGAAAGATGTTGGATCAAAGTATGTTATGAATTTTAGCAGGGTGATTCAATTGGAAATGGTGGATGAAAATGAAGTTTTGACTGAAGATGATATTTTGGAAATTCAAGAGATGTTTTCAAGAGCTAAAGGTATGTATCCAAGAAGAGGATTAGTTTGAATGAATCGCCTGAATGTTTAAGCGAGTTGAAGACACTGTAAGGATGAAGATGTTCATGTGCCTGTGGTATCTTTAGTTGGTATGATAGGGTTAGTGAATGTTATGCATGATAGTTTGGGGCACATGGCTGAGTTTAAGTTATGGAAGTGTATGAACAAAAGGATGTTTCATCTGTGTCTGTTGACCCCCACATGTGAAAGTTGTGAAAATATTCAGGGTGTGTAGGCAAAACCCATGTTGTTGTAAATTGATGTGAATGAACCGTATGAGATGGTAGTGATTGACTGCATGTCTTTGCTGAGAATGAATGCTGGGAATGTGGTATGAGTGTGATGCTGGACTATAGGAGTGATTAATTTGCATATGCTGTGAAGGATAAGAGGAGTGTGACTGTTCCATGTGTAGCGGAGCAGATTTTTTTCTGATATGTATATGGAAGCCAGAAGAAGTGTCTGAGTGATAATGGTCCAGAGTTTGTGGGGGAAGCATTTGAATGAATGTTGAGAGAAAAAGAAGGAGTTGAACACATAAGAACGATTCAGTATATGCGTTCTTTAAATGAGTTAACAGAGAGGACTGTATGCATATTATGCAAAATTTTGCGAATGATGGGTGAGTAGGATTGAGATGTATTGTTGGGAAGTGTGCTATGGGCATACAACTCCTGTGCATAGTGAGATAGTTATGTGTCTGTCAGTAGATACTAAGTTATGACAGAAGAGTGGAAGAACGTTTGCATATTGGAGAGAAAGAATATGATGTATGGCATGAGGTACAAGAGATTTTGGTTGTTTAAAGTGGGTGACAAAGTTTTGAAAGTGAGTGATAAAAGGCATTTTGAATGTAGGCAAGTTGAGTGATAAGTTTGATGGTCCGTATGTGTGGGAAAATGGGTTGATGCATGTGATAGAAAGGGAAAGTGTGAATGGGAATGAACAAGTACTAGCACGCCAAAGTCAGATTTGGTGTTGCATCCAGTGTATGAGGCTTAAGAACCGAATGAAGATAGAATGATTGACTTGAGTGAGGAAGAGTTGGTAATAGTGAGTAAACAAAAGAAGTGACTGAAAAAGTATGAAGTTAGTGAAATGACAGAGAGGCAGGAGAATAGAAGTGCTGGTTCTTTGGATTTAGCCTGCGTGTGAATGAAAAAATTATGAATGTTTGTGGAAGTAGTCTGAGAGTGAATAATTTTTCTGGGTTTAGTCCAATTGAGAGTGATAAGAGTAATAGAATGAGTTAAGTGAAGTGATAGGTAGTGTATGTTTTAAGTTCAGTGGAAGCTTTGATTGAAGGGTGGAATGTGAATGGGCTGCATAAGGATGTAACTGAAGCAAGAGAAATGATGAGGCGGGTTAGTAGTGTAGTTGATGGAATGATGAGTAGAAGACAGAGAGAACATTGGATGGAACTATATCTGAATAGAAGACTGATCCAGAAAACTCAATAGACCTGACAAACTGATCAACTATGCGGAGTCAAGAACCTGTGGGATGTGAATCAGTTAACCCTTTGCGCACAGCGTTGTGTCACACCGGCAGTGCGCGCAATACAGATTTCGTGCATTATTTAAAAATAGGTTTTACAATGAAAACGTTAGAAAATTACAACATATTATTGTTAATAATATATATTTAACTTAAAATTAATAGCCCCATAGTTACATATTTAAACTTTCCTTTAATTATTTTCATCAAGCTAACATTTTTTTTTTTAGGGGCTATCTGGCAACTGCCAACTTAGGCATAAGTCGTTGTAAACAAACAGCCTAGTTCAAGGCTACTTTAAAAAATTTGAAAAGAAAACAATAAAAGGAAATAACAATTAGAAAGCAATAACAATAACAAAATAATAAAAACAACAACTAAACCTAGTTAAATGAAAGGGAGAAGGCCGGCCTCCCCCCAAAAGTCAACAAGTCCACCAGTCAATGTGTACGCACTCGTCCCAAGTACAAAGGAAGGCAGTAGCGGCCCCGCTCATCCCGGTACCGGGACAGGTAACGTGCGCGAAGATCACCCAGACTGGGACATTCGACAAGAATGTGCCGAAGTCTCGGTGACGACACAGTCGTCGCAATAGGGCGCAAGCGAGCGCTCCATCAAATAGCGATGCGTCACACGAGTGTGTCCGATTCGGAGACGACAGAAAGCGACCTGAAGCCGTCGCGGCATTGGGGGATAGGTCCATGGGAACAGTCGCGGCGCAATGGCACGCAACTTTAAGTTCCCTTCGACCGTCTCCCATCTTCTTTGCCAAGCAGTCCGAAGAGCTGCCCGCATTCCTGTCATGTAGTCGGTGTGAGGAAGAGCGAAATGCTGGTCGGGTCGCAGAGTCCTCGCGGAATCTTGGGCGAACTCACCGGTGCGCTCATTCCCCGCAATTGCTACATGTCCAGGAACCTAGCAGAAGATAATCTCAACATCCAACCGGCTCGCCAAAACCGTGGCGTCACGGATATCGCGAACCAGGGGATGCAGAGATTACAATGCCCCTAGAGCACTCAGGGCGCTTTGTGAGTCGTTATAGATCACAATCCGGTCTCCGAACCGGGCACGTCGCGTAATCTCCTGTACCGAGTGGTGTATTGCCACCAGCTCAGCCGTGAAGACAGACGCAGCGCATGGCAGAGCCCCGCTGACTTCAAACAGAGGGGATACGGCGTGGAAGCCGACCCCCTCTTGGTGCTTGGAGCCATCCGTATACACTGGCACGGTTCCAGCGTGACACGAGGTGTGCTCTAAAAAGGTCAAACGCAATACTCCCGGCGCCGTACAAGCTTTGGGAGAAGAGGCGTGGCGACAAATAGCCAAATGTGGTACCATCCAGGGTGGCGTCCTGGGCAGAACCAGGGGCGCCACCGGCCCGAGAGCTATATCTACCTCTCGAAGGAGTTTCCTGGCCCTAAACCCAAAGGGCTTAGGGTATGACTGGCGTCTCTCGGCGGCATAGGCACCATCGAGATCAGCTGCGGATGCAGTGAGAGCTGTTGGCGACTGAGGGAGGCGCCTGGCTCGCGCGTACAGGCGAGTGATGCACTGCACGCGGCGCAGAGCGAGTGGCATCTCCCCAGCATCGACCAACAGGCTCTCAATGGGGGAAGTGCGGAAGGCACCGGTCGCAAGGCGAAGGCCGGTGTGGTGGATCGAATCCACCTTCCGCAATAAACGCTCGGCTGCGGATGCATAAAACTCGCATCCGTAGTCGAGCTTCGAGCGAACAAAGGATCGATAAAAAAGTAAGGCGGTAGCCCTATCAGCGCCCCAAGCGCTGAACGTCACGGAACGGAGAATGTCCATGGCGCGGGTACAAGAGACCCTAAGGCTGCGAATATGAGCCTCCCAGGTGAGGCGTCGGTCGAATACTAGACCAAGGAAACGGTGCGACTCAACCACATCCAGGCGCACCCCATTAAGAAACAAATCTGGGTCGGGGTGAAGCCGTGGATAGCGGCAGAAGTGCACCACCTTAGTCTTGGCCAAAGAAAACCGAAACCTGTGCGCTTCGGCATAGCGAGAGACGCGGTTCAATGCCTGTTGGAGTCGACGCTCCAGAGTTGGCATCTGGGCCGCGCCAAAAGAGATCGAAAGGTCGTCCACGTAGAGCGTAGCGAGAACATCTTCCGGCAGCACCGAGGTGATGCCGTTGATGCTCAGGGCAAAGAGTGTGACACTGAGGACACTTCCCTGCGGGACACCCTCTTCCTGCTCCTTTGGGCCAGAGAGAGCTCCCCCCACCCGAACGCGGAATCGACGATCTCGCAAAAATTCAGATATAAACATTGGGAGGCGTCCCCTCGCCCCCATCGTGTAGAGAGTCTCCATGATACCGTATCGCCATGCGGTATCATAGGCCTTCTCCAGATCGAAAAACACCGTGGCGTAGTGCTGTCTACGAAGGAAAGCCTCGCAGACGGCATTTTCCAGTCGGAGCAGAGCATCCGACGTGGAGTGGAACTTGCGGAAGCCGCACTGTGCGGAAGACAGATGGCCTCCGCTGTCCAGGAAAAAAGCTAATCTAACGTTTACCAATTTCTCCATCAACTTGCACACGCAAGAGGTTAGAGAGATTGGGCGGAAACCGGTCGGAGTAGAGTGATCTCTCCCCGGTTTGCGAAAGGCGAGCACAGTAGCGATTCGCCAGGAGTCTGGGAGAAGACCTTCCACCCAGATCCTGTTGAACAGATCTAACAGAAAGGCCATGCCTCGCTCACCCAGGTGTCGAAGCATGGCGTACGGGACATCGTCCGGACCATGGGCGGTGTCCGCGCACGAAGCGAGAGCGGAACGCAACTCACTCACAGTAAACTTGTCGTTGAAGGGTTCTCCGCCACTGGAGGTAAAGTCCAGCCGGCGGCCTTCCGCGACATCACGACGTGCATTGAATGCTGGCGGAGCAGCATCACGGCTAGAGAATGCGGAAAAAGCGGTCGCTAAGGATTCCGCCACGGACGCGGGGTCTGAGATTGCGGTCCCATTCTCCTGGAGAACGGGAGGGGGGTCCTGCGAGAACTTGCCCCGAATCCTTTTGACTCGCTTCCACACCTCAGCTAAAGGGGTCTTCCCGTTAAGTGAAGACACGTATGCCCGCCAAGAAGAGCGGCGGGCGTGCTTCGAAATATACCGGAACCTAGCCCTAGCCCGACGAAATTCAGCGACAGTGAAATCGTTCGGGCGGCGCTTATAGCGCATGTAGGCATAACGCTTCTGTTTGAGGGCCGTCTCACACTCAGCCGACCACCATGGGAGTGGTCGGCGTGCAAAACGGCCAGACGTCCTAGGAATAGTAGTCAGGCCCACGGCGATGAGGTTGCCGGAGAAGAACTCAACGGCCTCATCTACCGACCTAAACTCCTCTACTGAGATAGAGAATTCAGTCATTTCCTGAAATGCAGGCCACCGCGCCCGCGCCAAGCACCACCGAGGTGGTCTCTCAGGCGGCAGTTGCCCTGAAAAGGATATTTGAATGGGAAAGTGATCACTACCATGGAGATCATCGACCACCCCCCAATCAAAATCAGGCTGTGCATCCGAAGAGCACAAAGATAGGTCAAGGCAAGAAAATGAAGCGGTTCTCGGACAGTGATGCGTAAACTCATCCACGTTTAGGACACCCATCTCAAGCTCTTCGATCAGATCGGCAAGGACTTGTCCCCTGGGATTTATGGAGTAATCTCCCCAGAGAGGATGCCTGCCGTTCAGATCTCCAAGCAAGAGATAGGGCCTCGGCAACCGTGCAACGACGCGGCGGAAGTCCCCCGCGTCGAAGTCAGCTGACGGTGGAATGTACGCAGAAATGATAGTATACCTCCTATCCAGGTGCAGCTGCACAGCCACTGCCTGAAAGGAGGTATCTAAAGAGAAAGGAAGAACGGAGACATCATGCCGGGTGTAAACCGCGCATCCCCCAGCCCGGCCATCCCGCGGTGGTGGGGTCGCAAGACCCTTATACCCCGGGAGGGCAGGGAGGGGGCACGCACCTAGCATGGTCTCCTGCAAAAAAATAGCTAACGGGGAACGGGACGAGACGAGCCTCCGCAGCTCCTCCCAGCTGGCCCGGAGTCCACGGCAATTCCATTGAAGGAATATGCCCTCCAGGCCTAGCTCGGAGGAGACGCGGGGGCCCTCCTCGAATTGAAGACCCTCACGGGAATGGCCGTACGCTTCCCGGGGGCAGAACCCCGGGCGCTGTTGGCCGGACAAAGCGCTGAAGGCGCTGTCGCCTTCGAGGACTTATTGGGGGAGGTTGGGCTCGCCATGCGAGTCTTTTCCTCCCTCCGCCTCGAAACCTTAGGCGGGCGTTGCGGCTTGGGAGGCGGGGGGCCCTCTTTTCGAGGAACCACCGTCTCCGAGCCACTCGCTCCACCTCGGGGCGTGGGCGAAGGAGCCGAAGCTCCTTTGTTGCTGTCCTCCTTTCGGGGGGCAGCTTTAGGAACCCCGGAAGATGGCCTAGCGACCATCTTCAGGGGTGTTGCCTCCCGTGAGTCTAACGACTCGGTGGAGGCGCGTGGCCGTTTCGCCTTACGGGAAACGGTCACGCTGGGGGAAGAGGGGGGAGCCCTGGTTTTAGCCGGGGCAGGGTATGAGCCCTTTTTGCCGCCAGCTTTACCAGGGGAGCGCCCGGGTTGGGTAGAGCCCGCAGAAGGGCTCCGAATGGGCGCGGAAACAACCGTGCTCGTTGGCCTGGATGGGCCGGGAGCAGAGGGTGCCTTCCTAACTATTGAGGCATATGACGTCCCAGGCAGAGCCGGGCGCGCCAGGACCAAGTCCTTTGCCTCGCGGAATGAGAGTCGATCCTGGGCCTGAACGGCCAGGATTTCTTTCTCAAGGAGATATGCACCACATTGCTTCGAAGAAGCAGGGTGCGGCTCTCCGCAATTGACACACTTGGCCACACACGATTTGGACTTATCGTGTGCGACCTTGGAGCAATTTACACAGACTTCGGGTGACCCCGACTTTGCACGTCTACATGAGCGATTCGTATGGCCGAAGCGGTGACAGTAATGGCACCGCCGCGGAAGTGGCACGAATGCCTTCACGCGGTAGCGGTACCAACCGGCACGCACCGACTCAGGGAGCTTGTCACAGTCGAACGTGACGAAGAGTGTAGGGGTGGGTCTCGAGGCCCCTCCCTGTTTTCTCATCACACGTTCGACCTTGACCGCCCCATGGTCGGCCAGCTCTAAGGTGATGTCCTCAATGGAGTAGTCAACGAGTTCCCTCGCATAAACTACTCCTTTCACAAAGTTCATGGTAGAGTGCGGCGTCACACTCACCGGGGTGCCATGAAGTGTCCGAAGAGCACTAATCTTAGCCGCCTCGGCGGGATTCGCCGCATTCGCCAGAAGGCTCTCGTCCGAGAAACGGGTTACCTTCGGCTCTCTACCAATTGCACTAGCTAATCCTCTCCTCTGATGGATCATGTTGCCCTTGGACAACATGGTGCCATCAGTGGAGCGAATAACGAGGAAGCGTTTGAAGCCAGCGGGCTCGAAAACGCCAGGTAACCTCTGAATCAGGGGCCCCGATGTCATCGAGGCTCCGCCCTGTGCACTCTTGGTATTAGTCTTCTTTGTCAGGGGCTCCGCAACCGGGGGGGCAGAGGGGGCGGATGTGCCGATCTTGGCTTGGTCGCTTGCCAGAGTGGCAGCAGACCCATCCGTCCCCGCAGCCCCCGCGGATGGAGAGGAGCCCCGAGTCTTTTTTGTCTTTTTTGTCTTTTTCTTTTTCTTTTTCGGAGAGGAGGGCGGGGAATGAACCCGCTTTTCACCTCCGCCGGCAGAAGTCCCCAGGCCAGATGGACCAGCCTCAGCCAGGTCCCTCTCCGAAATGGAGAAGGTCCTGGTTGTCGTAGGGGCACCTGTCGGAGGAGATCCCTCCCCTCCTTCTACTGCCTCGGAGCCCTCAGCCATTTGAGGAGGACCTTGCATAGGGGCGGATTCGGGTTCGGTGCTTGGCGCCGAGCCCGAATTCCCCCCCATGGAAGGCCCTACCGTCTGGGGCTGGGTCTCCTCAAGGACCATGTCTATCACAGGAGGGGCCTCCAGTTGGCCATCCCCTCCCAGGACATCGCAGGTCCCCTTGGCAGTGTCGCCAGTCTTGTATGGGGAGGCACAGGCCTTGACCCCGGCAAGGTTTAATATTCTTGCCAGCAGGTCTTTTGAGGGAAGCGACCGAAAGGGCCTGGCTTCCCTCTCCCCCCTAAGGGGGTTTGCCCTACCGAGCCGCTTTGATGGGGAGCGGCTGGCTAAGGGCTGCCTGCTGGCTTTCTTAGCAGTCCCCTTGAAAAGAAAAGATGGGACTGCCGCTGGGAAAAGGGAGGTGCCCGAAAGCACCTCCAGAGAAGGGGGTGAGGGGCAGTCCCCTGCACCCGTAGGCGAAGGAGAAGAGTAAGCCTCCTCTCCGGTTAGAGAAATATGGAGGGTCCCCTGTGCAAGCACAGGGGGGGGGGGGGGACCTCCATTTTTTCGGTGGAGCTGCCCAAGGGCGGCTCCGTGGATGAGCAAGGGGGAGTTAAAGGGGTTTGGGTTTTTTTTGGTTGTTCATCTATGGGCATGGTGACCCTATTTTTGCCACGGGACGCAATAGCTCATCACCCCTCGCAGTAGCCCGCACTGCGAGAGGTGCTTACAAGCCCGGCAGAGCCAGGCGCCGCCATTCGGGACCACCCCTCCCGCCTGGTGGCCTGGCAGTCCATCGGCATGGCGGCTCCACCTTGGACACGGCGTAAAAAAGATAGATTTTGAAGAGGAGAGGAAAAGGGATGTGAGGAAGGTATGGGTGGGGATGAAGCAGGTTGTTAAAAAAAACCCATCCCGAACCGGAGCTCAGGGGTTAGGGAACAATGTCCCCTCCCCCCCCAGCCCCGATCCGGGGTGGTTGGCTTGAGAAGAAGGTCAGCATCTACCCTGTGAAATTAGAGGCTGACCAGAGAAAGTTGTGGGAGAGGTTGTATGAAAAGCGACGAGGTAGGGAAGAAATCGGGCTATCTGAAGGAAGGAAGAGAGGCTAAGCTGGGGCCGGAAACCGGTCGGAGTAGAGTGATCTCTCCCCCGGTTTGCGAAAGGCGAGCACAGTAGCGATTCGCCAGGAGTCTGGGAGAAGACCTTCCACCCAGATCTTGTTGAACAAATCTAGCAGAAAGGCCATGCCTCGCTCACCCAGGTGTCGAAGCATGGCGTAAGGGACATCGTCCGGACCATGGGCGATGTCCGCGCACGAAGCGAGAGCGGAACGCAACTCACTCACAGTAAACTAGTCGTTTAAGGGTTCTCCGCCTCTGGAGGTAAAGTCCAGCCAGCGGCCTTCCGCGACATCACGACGTGCATTGAATCCTGGGGGAGCAGCATCACAGCTAGAGAATGCGGAAAAAGCGGTCGCTAAGGATTCCGCCATGGACGCGGGGTCCGAGATTTTTTTTTTTTTTTTTTTTTTTTTTTAATTAAGGAGCTATCTGGCGACTGCCGACTTAGGCATTAGTCGCCGTAAACAAACAGCCTAGTTCTAGGCTACTTTAAAAATTAAACAGGAAACAATAAAAAGGAATAACAATAACAATAAAGAAGCAATAACAAAAACAACAACAACAACAACAACAAACCGGGTTAAATGAAAGGGAGAAGGCCAGCCTCCCCCAAAAAGTCAATAAGTCCACTAGTCATGGTGCACGCACTCGTCCCGAGTACAAGGGACAGGCGGTAGCGACCCCGCCCATCCCGGTACCGGGACAGGTATCGTGCGCGAAGATCACCCAGACTGGGACATTCGACAAGAATGTGCCGAACAGTCTGGGGGACGACGCAGTCGTTGCAATAGGGCGCAGGCGAGCGCTCCATCAAATAGCGATGCGTCACACGAGTGTGTCCGATTCGAAGACGACAGAAAGCAACCTGAAGCCGCCGCAGCATTGGTGGATAGGTCCATGGGAACAGTCGCGGCGCAATGGCACGCAACTTTAAGTTCCCCTCGACCGTCTCCCATCTTCTTTGCCAAGCAGTCCGAAGAGCTGCCCGTATTCCTGCCATGTAGTCAGTGTGAGGAAGAGCGAAACGCTGGTCCGGTCGCAGAGTCCTCGCGGACTCTTTGGCACCCTCATCGGCGCGCTCATTCCCCGCAATTCCTACATGTCCAGGAACCCAGCAGAAGATAATCTCGACATCTGCCCGGCTCGCCAAAACCGTGGCGTCACGGATTTCGCGAACCAGGGGATGCGGAGATTCCAATGCCCCGAGAGCACTCAGGGCGCTTTGTGAGTCGCTATAGATCACAATCCGGTCTCCGAACCGGGCACGTCGCGTAATCTCCCGTACCGAGTGGTGTATTGCCACCAGCTCGGCCGTGAAGACAGACGCAGCGCCTGGTAGAGCCCCGCTGACTTCAAACAGAGGGGATACGGCGTGGAAGCCGACCCTCTCTTGGGACTTGGAGCCATCCGTATACACTGGCACGGTACCAGCGTGACACGATGTGTGCTCCAAAAAGGTCGAACGCAATACTCCCGGCGCCATACAAGCTTTGGGAGCAGAGGCGTGGCGACAAATAGCCATATCTGGTACCCTCCAGGGTGACGTCCTGGGCAGAACCAGGGGCGCCACCGGCCCGAGAGCTATATCTACCTCTCGAAGGAGTTTCCTGGCCCTAAACCCAAAGGGCTTAGGGTATGACTGGCGTCTCTCGGCGGCATAGGCACCATCGAGATCAGCTGCGGATGCAGTGAGAGCTGTTGGCGACTGAGGGAGGCGCCGGGCTCGCGCGTACAGGCGAGTGATGCACTGCACGCGGCGCAGAGCGAGTGGCATCTCCCCAGCATCGACCAACAGGCTCTCAATGGGGGAAGTGCGGAAGGCACCGGTCGCAAGGCGAAGGCCGGTGTGGTGGATTGAATCCACCTTCCGCAATAAACGCTCGGCTGCGGATGCATAAAACTCGCATCCGTAGTCGAGCTTCGAGCGAACAAAGGACCGATAAAAAAGTAAGGCGGTAGCCCTATCAGCGCCCCAAGCGCTAAACGTCACGGAACGGAGAATGTCCATGGCGCGGGTACAAGAGACCCTAAGGCTGCGAATATGAGCCTCCCAGGTGAGGCGTCGGTCGAATACAAGACCAAGGAAACGGTGCGACTCAACCACATCCAGGCGCGCCCCATTAAGAAACAAATCTGGGTCGGGGTGAAGCCGTGGATAGCGGCAGAAGTGCACCACCTTAGTCTTGGCCAAAGAAAACCGAAACCTGTGCGCTTCGGCATAGCGAGAGACGCGGTTCAATGCCTGTTGGAGTCGACGCTCCAGAGTTGGCATCTGGGCCGCGCCAAAAGAGATCGAAAGGTCGTCCACGTAGAGCGTAGCGAGAACATCTTCTGGCAGAACCGAGGTGATGCCGTTGATGCTCAGGGCAAAGAGTGTGACACTGAGGACACTTCCCTGCGGGACACCCTCTTCCTGCTCCTTTGGGGCAGAGAGGGCTCCCCCCACCCGTACGCGGAATCGACGATCTCGCAAAAATTCAGATATAAACATTGGGAGGCGTCCCCTCGCCCCCATCGTGTGGAGAGTCTCGATGATACCGTATCGCCATGCGGTATCATAGGCCTTCTCCAGATCAAAAAACACCGTGGCGTAGTGCTGTCTACGAAGGAAAGCCTCGCAGACGGCACTTTCCAGTCGGAGCAGAGCATCCGACGTGGAGTGAAACTTACGGAAGCCACACTGTGCAGAAGACAGATGGCCTCCGCTGTCCAGGAAATAGGCTAATCTAACATTTACCAATTTCTCCATCAACTTGCACACGCAAGAGGTTAGAGAGATTGGCCGGAAACCGGTCGGAGTAGAGTGATCTCTCCCCGGCTTGCGAAAGGCGAGCACAGTAGCGATTCGCCAGGAGTCTGGGAGAAGACCTTCCACCCAGATCCTGTTAAACAGATCTAACAGAAAGGCCATGCTTCGCTCACCCAGGTGTCGAAGCATGGCGTACGGGACATCGTCCGGACCATGGGCGGTGTCCGCGCACGAAGCGAGAGCGGAACGCAACTCACTCACAGTAAACTTGTCGTTGAAGGGTTCTCCGCCACTGGAGGTAAAGTCCAGCCGACGGCCTTCCGCGACATCACGACGTGCATTGAATGCTGGCGGAGCAGCATCACGGCTAGAGAATGCGGAGAAAGCGGTCGCTAAGGATTCCGCCACGGACGTGGGGTCCGAGATTGCGGTCCCATTCTCCTGGAGAACGGGAGGGGGGTCCTGCGAGAACTTGCCCCGAATCCTTTTGACTCGCTTCCACAACTCAGCTAAAGGGGTCTTCCCGTTAAGTGAAGACACGTATGCCCGCCAAGAAGAGCGGCGGGCGTGCTTCGAAATATACCGGAACCTAGCCCTAGCCCGACGAAATTCAGCGACAGTGAAATCGTTCGGGCGGCGCTTATAGCGCATGTAGGCATAACGCTTCTGTTTGAGGGCCGTCTCACACTCGGCCGACCACCATGGGAGTGGTCGGCGTGCAAAACGGCCAGACGTCCTAGGAATAGTAGTCAGGCCCACGGCGATGAGGTTGCCGGAGAAGAACTCAACGGCCTCATCTACCGACCTAAACTCCTCGACTGAGATAGAGAATTCAGTCATTTCCTGAAATGCAGGCCACCGCGCCCGCGCCAAGCACCACCGAGGTGGTCTCTCAGGCGGCAGTTGCCCTGAAAAGGATATTTGAATGGGAAAGTGATCACTACCATGGAGGTCATCGACCACCCCCCAATCAAAATCAGGCTGTGCATCCGAAGAGCACAAAGATAGGTCAAGGCAAGAAAATGAAGCGGTTCTCTGACAGTGATGCGTAAACTCATCCACGTTTAGGACACCCATCTCAAGCTCTTCGATCAGATCGGCAAGGACTTGTCCCCTGGGATTTATGGAGTAATCTCCCCAGAGAGGATGCCTGCCGTTCAGATCTCCAAGCAAGAGATAGGGCCTCGGCAACCGTGCCACGACGCGGCGGAAGTCCCCCGCGTCGAAGTCAGCTGACGGTGGAATGTACGCAGAAATGATAGTATACCTCCTATCCAGGTGCAGCTGCACAGCCACTGCCTGAAAGGAGGTATCTAAAGAGAATGGAAGAACGGAGACATCATGCCGGGTGTAAACCGCGCATCCCCCAGCCCGGCCATCCCGCGGTGGTGGGGTCGCAAGACCCTTATACCCCGGGAGGGCAGGCAGGGGGCACGCGCCTAGCATGGTCTCCTGCAAAAAAATAGCTAACGGGGAACGGGACGAGGCGAGCCTCCGCAGCTCCTCCCAGTTGGCCCGGAGTCCACGGCAATTCCATTGAAGGAATATGCCCTCCAGGCCTAGCTCGGAGGAGACGCGGGGGCCCTCCTCGAATTGAAGACCCTCACGGGAATGGCCGTACGCTTCCCGGGGGCAGAACCCCAGGCGCTGTTGGCCGGACAAAGCGCTGGAGGCGCTGTCGCCTTCGAGGACTTATTGGGGGAGGTTGGGCTCGCCATGCGAGTCTTTTCCTCCCTCCGCCTCGAAACCTTAGGCGGGCGCTGTGGCTTCGGAGGCGGGGGGGCCTCTTTTCGAGGAACCACCGTCTCCGAGCCACTCGCTCCACCTCGGGGCGTGGGCGAAGGAGCCGAAGCTCCTTGCTTGCTGTCCTCCTTTCGGGGGACAGCAAGCCTAGCGACCATCTTCAGGGGTGTTGCCTCCTGTGAGTCTAACGACTCGGTGGAGGCGCGTGGCCGTTTCGCCTTACGGGAAACGGTCACGCTGGGGGAAGAGGGGGGAGCCCTGGTTTTACCCGGGGCAGGGTAAGAACCCTTTTTGCCGCCAGCTTTACCAGGGGAGCGCCCGGGTTGGGTAGAGCCCGCAGAAGGGCTCCGAATGGGCGCGGAAACAACCGTGCTCGTTGGCCTGGATGGGCCAGGAGCAGAGGCTGCCTTGCTAACTATTGAGGCATATGACGTCCCAGGCAGAGCCGGGAGCGCCAGGACCAAGTCCTTTGCCTCGCGGAATGAGAGTCGATCCTGGGCCTGAACAGCCAGGATTTCTTTCTCAAGGAGATATGCACCACATTGCTTCGAAGAAGCAGGGTGCGGCTCTCCGCAATTGACACACTTGGCCACACACGATTTGGACTTATCGTGTGCGACCTTGGAGCAATTTACACAGACTTCGGGTGACCCCGATTTTGCACGTCTACATGATCGATTCGTATGGCCGAAGCGGTGACAGTAATAGCACCGCCGCGGCAGTGGCACGAATGCCTTCACGCGGTAGCGGTACCAACCGGCACGCACCGACTCAGGGAGCTTGTCACAGTCGAACGTGACGAAGAGTGTAGGGGTGGGTCTCGAGGCCCCTCCCTGTTTTCTCATCACACGTTCGACCTTGACCGCCCCATGGTCGGCCAACTCTAGGGTGATGTCTTCAATGGAGTAGTCAACGAGTTCCCTCGCATAAACTACTCCTTTCACAAAGTTCATGGTAGAGTGCGGCGTCACACTCACCGGGGTGCCATGAAGTGTCCGAAGAGCACTAATCTTAGCCGCCTCGGCGGGATTCGCCGCATTCGCCAGAAGGCTCCCGTCCGAGAAACGGGTTACCTTCGGCTCTCTACCAATTGCAATAGCTAATCCTCTCCTCTGATGGATCATGTTGCCCTTGGACAACATGGTGCCATCAGTGGAGCGAATAACGAGGAAGCGCTTGAAGCCAGCGGGCTCGAAAACGCCAGGTAACCTCTGAATGAGGGGCCCCGATGTCATCGAGGCTCCGCCCTGTGCATTCTTGTTTTTAGTCTTAGTCAGGGGCTCCGCACACGAGGGGGTAGAGGGGCCGGATGTGCCGATCTTGGCTTGGTCGCCTACCAAAGTGGCAGCAGACCCATCCGTCCCCGCAGCCCCCGCGGATGGAGAGGAGCCCCGAGTCTTCTTCGTCTTTTTAGTCTTTTTAGTATTTTTCTTTTTAGGAGAGGAGGGCGGGGAATGAACCCGCTTCTCACCTCCGCCGGCAGAAGCCCCCATGCCAGATGGGCCGGCCTCAGACAGGTCCCTCTCTGAAATGGAGAAGGTCCTGGTCGTCGTAGGGGCACCTGTCGGAGGAGATCCCTCCCCTCCTTTTACTGCCTCGGAGCCCTCGGCCGTTTGAGGGGGACCTTGCATAGGGGCGGATTCGGGTTCGGTGCTTGGCGCCGAGCGCGGATTACCCCCCATGGAAGGCCCTACCATCTGAGGCTGGGTCTCCTCAAGGACCATTCTATCACAGGAGGGGCCTCCAGTTGGCCATCCCCTCCCAGGACATCGCAGGTCCCCTTGGCAGTGTCGCCAGTCTTGTGTGGGGAGACACAGGCCTTGACCCCAGCAAGGTTTAAAATTCTTGCCAGCAGGTCTTTTGAGGGAAGCGACCGAAGGGGCCTGGCTTCCCTCTCCCCCCTAAGGGGGTTTGCCCTACCGAGCCGCTTGCACGAGGGGCGGTCGGCAATGGGCTGCCTGCTGGCTTTCTTGGCAGTCCCCTTAGAAAGCAAAGGAGGGACTGCCGCTGGAGATAGGGAAGTGCCCGAAAGCACCTCCAGAGAAGGGGGTGAGGGGGAGTCCCCTACACCCGTAAGCGTAGGAGAGGAGTAAGCCTCCTCTCCGGTTAAAGAATTATGAAGGGTCCCTTGCGCAAGCACAAGGGGGGGGACCTCCATTTTCTCGGTGGAGCTGCCCGAGGGCGGCTCCGTTGATTTTCTTGGGGAAGTTGGGGGTTGGGTTTTTTTGTTTTTGTGTCATACATGGGCATGGTGACCCTCTTTTTAATACGGGACGCAATAGCTCATCACCTCTCGCAGTTGCCCGCACTGTGAGAGGTGCTTACTAGCCCGGCAGAGCCAGGCGCCGCCATTCGGGACCACCCCCCCCGCCTGGTGGCCTGGCAGTCCATCGGCATGGCGGCTCCACCTTGGACACGGCGTAAAATTGATAGAATGTGAAGAGGAGACGAAAGGGGATGTGAGGAAGGTATGGGTGGGGATGAAGCAGGTTGTTAAAAAACCCCATCCCGAACCGGAGCTGAGGGGTTAGGGAACAATGTCCCCCCTCCCCCCAGCCCCGATCCGGGGTGGTTGGCTTGAGAAGAAGGTCAGCATCTACCCTGTGAAATTAGAGGCTGACCAGAGAAAGTTGTGGGAGAGGTTGTATGAAAAGCGACGAGGTAGGGGAGAAATCGGGCTATCTGAAGGAAAGAAGAGAGGCTAAGCTGGGGCCGGACGGAGCGCTGGGCGGGGTCCGAGATTGCGATCCCATTCTCCTGGAGAACGGGAGGGGAGGTCCTGCGAGAACTTGCCCCGAATCCTTTTGACTCGCTTCCACACCTCAGCTAAAGGGGTCTTCCCGTTAAGTGAAGACACGTATGCCCGCCAAGAAGAGCGGCGGGCGTGCTTCGAAATATATATATATAAATATATCTAAATTTATTAGCCCCCCCAAATGGTATGTAAAAAAAATAAAAATTCTAAGCTGAATCTTAACCTTACAAAAACCCCCCACCCTCATTCAAACAAAATGGCAGGAAGAAATGGGAAGGCTAGGACATCCTCCTGTCATGCATTTGCTCCACTACCGTGTCTCCCTTGTGGAGTAATAGTGGTAAAGCGGTAGGTTTGTGGCAATGGTTTCCACAACAGTTTCTGGTAAGGAAGTCATCTGCAATTCTCTGCTTCAGTTCAGGAAGTCAAAAACCAAGTAAAAGGAACTCAGGGATCAGTTGTGGCAATCCAAGGGGCACAGAAAAATAATGTCTTTGTCCATTTGCCTTTAAGTATGGGCAGATCAGGCTATCATAGACTTAATATTACAAAAAAAAAAATCCTTATCTTAAATATTAAATAACTCTGTAAAGAATTCAAAATTATTAAAACAATACCGAAAGTGAAAATAAAAATATCTCGACCCCCTTTCCTAGCTAAACGCTTACACTACTCTATCATAAAACAAGAAAGATAGGGTAAACGGATAGACTAAGGAAGTGTTGAAAATCCATAGTGGACAAAATGGAAAGAATGGCTCTCACACACACACTCATCAACTACACACAGTAACTATAGTGTGTGGTTTAGCTAGGAAGGGGGGGTTAGGATAGATTAAAATACGTAGTTTTGATATATATCATTATATTACAAACAAAACTTAGTTTTCTTAATGATTATCTAAGAAAATTTTAAGATATTTTGAAATAGTTATGATAGCCTGATCCATATTTAACCCTTTTGAGTTGAATCTCGTTTTATGGATAAAAAAAATAGATATTTAGGTTTTCAACATTTAATGGACCATAAAAAAACATTTTTCAATGAAATTAAAAAATCTTGCTTTTATAATGTTAATTATAGCAATGGGACAAATAGATCCCAACAGACATTGTAAACTTTATATAATAGGACATATATTCCTGTAGACCTTTAGTGAACATTAAACTAAAGGAAAAATATTGAATGAAAATAAGTTTCTAAAAAGATTCTTAACCATACAAACTACATATGACATGGTGCAAAGCATTTTTTACAATATGGCAGTTCACATTCCCTACATATTGTTTTTGAACAAGTTTCTTGTCCTTTATGAGCACAGCCTACACATCACCTTCGTCTTTGTTGTTTCTTGGGCAGATGAGTTCCTACATTAGCCATAACAACAACTTTGCTTGAACACCTACCTGAACAAAGGCATATTCGAATTGGATTCCTTTCCATTCATTTTATCCTTTTACAATAACTTTCTGATAGTTCATAAAAGAAGGCCAAGTAAGGAGTTTTAGCTTTTTTTATATTACCCACACATTTACCACGTTAACAAGAAGAGTTCTATACATAACCTTTGTCCACCACTTTAGTGATTTTATATCTAAATTATACAGGCCTGCCACTTGATCTACCAGATATATTTCCCCCATTATCTTCCTAAAAAAAAACTATTGCTTCAGGACAATCAGCAACAATTGTACTGCCATCATTTGCATTTCGTTAATTGGAACAAATGTGTTTGCATGAGAGTTGCTTAACAAGCTCATTTCTTTTGTGACATGCCAAGTTAAGCGAGAGAGCCATTGTTATTTCCTTTGACTAGAGCTTCTCCCTTTTGCAGCTTCCTTGGGACTTCTGGGAAGTTTTTCTTGAAGATTGACAAGTCCCTACTGCTGGACCCTCAAATGCTATCCATCAAATGAACTGAAGTAAAAAATCTGTCAAATGCAAGTGTATAATTCTTCTCCATGAATGTAGAGATTAACTTTTTCACAACTCTCTACCCTAAAATTCCCACTCTGTGCAACCTCTCTTCCTGCATACACATTCAAGTCATATGTATAGCCTGTCAGTGCATCACCTCTCATCCATACCTTGATTCCCCTCTTCACAGGCTTCATGGGTAGATACTGTTTTAGTCTTGATCTACCCTTGAACTTTATCATTTATGCTCTGAAATGAACTATCTTGCCTACATTTTGGAAAAGTATACTTCAGGCATGATATCAATTCCTCCACATAATACAGGTTTCCAGCACTATCTGGCTTTAGTGGATGGGGGACATATAATTTTGAAAGTATTAGTTTGAACCTATCCGTGCAATTGTTGATTTTATCAACTCAGTACCAATACCTTTCTTTGATGAAAGTAACAGTCTAGTGATTGAAGCCTGTTGAAACACATTATAAATATAACTTCAATAACACATTATCTCATGTTTGTTTGTTTTTTAACTACAATCTTTTTTTTCCTTTTCGAGAATTTCTAATCTCTTATTTGTAGAGTCAGCAATATGAACAAAAAAACTAAAAGGATATTGCTTGATAAATACCTCATATATAAAGTAAGAATAAAGGACAAAAGAAGATACAAAAAAGGCGGACCTAGCTTGCTCAAAGCCGATTGGGACTTACTGATCCCACTGAAAGTGTCTCCTGGGACATAGAAGTCTCGTATGATGATTATATTTAAATTTATTGTAAAATATGACCTATACAAATTATTTAGTCACTTATAATTATTGTTCATATATGTACATGATATAATTAACATAGAATAATCTAATCACCTTAGAGCTTAAAAATCACACAAATATAAGGAAACATATAGAGAGCCATCCATATTCCTTGGCAGTTAGGCCAACTCTAAAACACATGTGGTTGAAAAAAATATTGTGAGATCACGCGGAAATCCTAAAAGGTATGAAATTGAACTGTTTCATTCAATTCTTGGACAATAGAGACCCAACAGTCACTAAGGGGCATTTCTCTGGATCTATATGTCCAGTCAGTCTTGAAAGGGTTAAAGGCAAATTGACAAAGATGTGAACCACCACAGCGGAATGTCTAGTGTCCCTCAGACTGCTGCAAGTGATCCCTGGAGTTCCTTTTCCTTGTTTTTTCTAACTTCCCAAACTGGGAAGCAAAGAGTCGTGGAAGACCATCTTCTCAGGAACTTTTGGAAAACCATCGCCATAAACCTAATGCTTTTACCACTATTACTCTTGTGTTAGGGAGACACCCTAGTGGAGCCGGTGCATGAGAGGACATCATACACTTTCCATTCCTCCCACCTTCCCTTTTCACTACCCTCTTATTGTTTGACTGGCATAGCCAGAATCTTTATGCACATACCCTTTTTGGCCATTTAAGTAAATATACATATATAATTTGGGGGCATGGGGTAATAAATTTAGATAGCCTGGTTATTTGACTTCTTGCTCTCAGACTTTTATCCCCCCAATGCATTTTGGGTTGCAACACTTAAGAGTGAAAGTGTACAGAAGCTACATCAACCAAAATTCCAAAACAGCAACCAATCAAGCTTTCAGCAAACATAGGAATGATCGAACAGCAACATAGTAGCCCTATCAACACCCAAATTGCTGAATGTGGTGGAGCGAATGTGAGTGTGTGAAGGGGCCATTCTCCCACCCTTTTTCCCAATACACTCGCCCTCCTTCTGTAAGAATGTGTGTGTGAGTGGGAATGGGTTTTTTATTATATTTTCTTTTGTACATATGTATTTGATTTCATGTTGTATGAATAAGGTTATTTAACATCTCATGTTTTTTTTATTAGCTACTAAATGTTAAAGATTTTATGAGATAGCATTCAAGTACCAGAATAGAAAAAAAAGAACAAAACAAACAAAAACATTGCCTGCATTTTGCAAGAGCGACTTTAACGAAAATATTTTGGAGATATTTAAAGAAGATATAAGAAGTCTTCTAATAGTACTTGACTGGATCTTAAAGAAAACTGAGCTCCGAGGTGGCAGGCACCATAAGCCCTGCACACCCAATTTTGTCACAAGAGTGACTGCCAACAAGATTTACCCCCGGGGAGGCTGGCAAATCGTAAACCGTGGTACCACGTAAGAAAACTCCTCTTTTTGTTGTCTCTTGTTTTGGTTTTCCCCTTTTGTATATGCTGACTCTTAGTATTAATATATATTTTTTTTGATTGATTGGGTTCCAAGATAGGATTGTTTTAGTATATATATAAATAGGCTCATTGGGTGCATATTTACCCATATTTTTTGTAAATATTGTATTTTTTTTTGTTAGTAAAGGACTGTACATACAATCCGTTTCATTCTCCTTCGATTTCTCACATCCGGATTAGTGTAGGAAGCGGGTTGGATCGATTGGGGTTAGTCTAAATTTTTCGGCCCGCTACATTTGGCGCGCGAATAGGGACGTGAGACTTCGAAACCGGGAGCGTGACGGGATTGGATTGCAGTCCATACCCAATTAGCGTGGCAGGTAGTTTGGTTGTTTTTCACCTTTGTCTATCGCTGTTACTAACCTGGGAGGATGGCTTCTGTGGAACAGGGCCTCCATGATGAGATTGTGAGACTGAGGCTGGAATTGAGGCAGAAAGAGGAGGAATGTATGATGTTGAGGAACGTGATTGATGGATTGAAGAGTGATGTGATGAGTATGGATGAGAAGACAGACAAGATGAGGAAAGAAATGGACGAGAGACAGAAGCAGGTCGACCAACGGATGAAGGACTTGTATGACATGATGAAGGGGTTAGGACCGGCCCCAGGACCCTCGACCTTGACCCCTGCTCCGACTGAAGGGGATAAGACTAATGGGATCAATGGGAGTGTGTGGGAGTCTAGAGAGGATAGGGTGATTATGAGTGATAGGAAGGACGGAGAATGGAAGAGAGTTGAATGCAAGAGAAGAAGGAAGAGTGGTGCAAAGGGGAAGGATAGGAAGGTAAGAGGCAAGAGTGTGGACTCATTGTACTTGGATGAAGGAGAGAGTGATGGTATGATTGATATGAGTGAGAGTGAAGGCAGCTCAAGTGAGAGTGAAGTGAATGTGGTAAAGGGTATTTTGATAAGGGAAGTGCCAAAGATAGATAGATTTAGGTTACATGGTGGGAAAAGTGTGGAAGAATTCTTCGGGGAATTTGAGCGATATTGTAAGCTCAAGTACCTGGAGAATAAGGGATACTGGATGAATGTTTTGGGGGAATGTTTGGAAGGAAAAGTATTGGAGTTTTTCCGCGTGATTACAAGTGTGGGGGAACCAAGGTACGATGTGGTGAAGAAGCGGATGATTGGACAGGTGAAACGAATGAAAGAGAGTGTGAAGTATAAAAGGGTAAATGAATTTGAGAAGGCTCGAATGGGGAAAAGTGAAAGTGTGAACATGTATGCACATAGGCTTGAGAGTATGGCAAGAAAGAGGTATGGTGATGATGATGTAAATGAATGTAAACCACTGATGAGGAAGTTTTTGGACACGATCCCGCGAAAGGTGAGTGAATGGCTGAGTGGAAAGAGAAAGGAGAGAATGAGACTGACAGGTGAACGGTTGATGTGGGAGGATGTGTTGGAGCTGTTGGAAGATGGACGATTTGATGATGAAAGCGATCTAGAAGAGGATGGATGGTACAGTGTGAATGTTGGGGGTAAGAAGCCCAGGAGCTTTCATCCACCCCAGCAGTATATCAGCTACAGGGATGCCCTGAAGGCTGCACCAGCTGGAGTGATGTCGAACTTCCTGGGCCGGCAGAATGGATGGGTAAATGGAGGGTGGTCGAATGGAAGGGGCCAGATGAATTTCAAGCGTGGGAACGGATATATTAGAGAGAAACCGAGGTATGTCCCGGCAAACGAGAGATCGAATGGTGGGAGAAAGATTGTGGAATGTCGTCGGTGTGGAAGGAAAGGACATATGTTGGCAGAATGTAGGTGGACGTCTGGTGCATGTTTTGGTTGTGGTAAGAAAGGGCATATGATAAAGGATTGCCAGGAAAGTGTGAAAGAGTGCTTTGAGTGTAAAGAAATAGGCCATTTGAAGAAAGATTGTCCGAGGTTGAATGGTGGAGCAACTGCTGGGGGGAGTGTGAAGTATGCTTGTGGTAATTGTGGAAAGGCTGGTCATTATGCAAGGATGTGTCGTGACCAGAGGAATGTATGTAGCTATTGTGCGATGGAAGGACATTCAAGTGAAAAGTGTTGGATTAGACTGAGAGTGCAAAGTGTGAATGGAAAGTCTGAAGCGGGAAACTGAATGGTAAGAGGGTACCTGCTGAAGTATCCTCTGGGTGCATGAGTGTGAGTAATGTGTTGGTAAGTGTCTAGTGTGAAAGTGCTGTCTGGTAGGAAGTATGAGTGTCTGAGTGTGAAGGTGGAATTGAATGGAATTGAGTGTTTGGCTTTAATAGATTCTGGATGCAAGGCGAGCTTGGTGTATAAAGATGTGTATGACAAGGTTAGCGAGAAAGACCTCCTGTCTGAGTGCAAGGGTAGTTTGGTAGGTATTGGTAATAGGAGAGTGCCTGTGATTGGAATGATAAGGTCAGCTGTTCGAATGCATGGTATGATGATGAATGAATGTGAATTCTCAGTGATTGATAAGGTGAGTAGTGAGTATGGTGTGATTTTGGGGTATGATTTTATGAAAATGAATCGTATGGTTGTGCATCCTGCAAGTGATCAGATTGAGAGAAAGATTGGTAAAAATGGGGTGTATAAGTTATATGTAGGGAAAGATGGTAGTGTTTTGAGGAGTGTGTTTACTGGTATTGAGGTGACTGCTATGGAGAATGTAAGACTTGTGAAGGGTGAAAGGGTGGCGGTTAGAGTGAGTTGGAGTAAGGATGTTAGTTTAAATGTGGGTGAGAACACCGTGATATTGGATGGAAAGTATGCATATTATAAGGTAAGGCGTGTTGCTTGTGTGTTTGATGGCTTGATGAGAATGAATGATCCTTTTGTATGTGTGCAGGCGGACCCCAGGGTGAAGGGACAGGTGAGGGGTATCCAAGTCGGAGATGTACTAGGACACCTCTCCACTGTCACTGAGGTAGGTATGGATGATAGCACGGATATCAGGGTGAATATTGTGAATGAAAAGACATGTGAATGGATGTACAATGAGGTGAAGGACATGGTGAAATTGGATGGATGTTTGACTGAGTATGAAAGGGAGGATGTGTATCGAATGATATTTGAACGAAAGGGAGCCCTCAGTAAGGGTGATCTGGATTTTGGGGTTGCAAAGCTCCCGGAATTCAAGATTGTCCTGAAGGAGGACTCCCCAATCTATCAGCAGCCGAGGCATTTCCCACGTCCGGTTGCTGATGAGATTGAGGAGCAGTGTTTGGAATTGGGAGTGATTGAAGAGAGTGAGAGTGCATGGAATAGTCCAATTGTGCCTGTACGTAAGCCGGATGGAAGATTGTGTCTGTGTGTGGATTATCGAAAGGTGAATGAAAGGACTGTGAAAGAAAGGTTTCCGATGTGTGTGGTATCTGAGTGTGTATATAGTATGCATGGGATGGAGTGGTTTACGAAGCTGGATCTGGTACGGGGGTATTACCAGATGCCTATTGCTGAGGAGAGCCAGCCAGTAACTGCCTTCTCTTCCACAAAGAGGCATTACCAGTTCCGGAACCTCAGCTTCGGGTTGACTAATGCTCCCGGAGCCTTCCAGCGGGCAATGAATGTTGTGTTGAGTAAGTTTGCGAGTAAGAATGTGATTGCATTTATAGATGATATTTTGATTATGACTGAGACTTTTGAGGAGCATATGAGATTGGTGAATGATGTGTTGAGAACATTGGAGAGTGTTGGTGTGAAGGTGAAAGTGGCGAAGTGTGAATGGTTTGCGAAAGAAGTGGAATTTCTTGGGCATATGGTGAGTGAGAATGGGTTGCGAAAATCACCGAAGTATGTTGAGAAGGTGCGAATGTTTCCTAAACCGGTGACTGTGAAGCAACTGAAGTCATTTTGGGGTTTGATTGAGTTCCAGCGAAAGTTTATACGTGATTGTTCTGGTGTGAGTAAGCCTCTGACTGAGTGGATGGGCAAGAAAGGTAGTACGGTTGTCAAGTGGAATGATAAGATGAATGAGGCGTATGAGAGACTGAAAGAGGCAGCGGCTGAAGATGTTGAATTGGCGTACCCAGATTATAGTGTAAATGCTAAAATGCTTGAATTGTATACAGATGCGAGTGGGTATTGTATGGGAGGTTTTCTGATGCAAGACCAGCGTTTGAATGGAGAGAATGTCAGGCGAATAATTGGGTATGTATCCAAGGCTATGAATGTTGCAGAACGAAAGTATTCGACTGTGGAATGAGAGTTGGCTGCGATAAGATATTGTTTGAAAGTGTTGCGTCCGTTTTTGTATGGTGTGAGGTTTGTGATCAAAACAGATCATCAACCTCTTGTGTATCTGCAGCGTATGAAGTGGGCTGATAGTAGGATTGCAAGGACTTTGGAAGATTTGAGTGACTTTGACTATGTGATTGAGTATGTGCCTGGTGAACGGAATGGAGTGGCTGATTTGATGTCAAGGTATCCTGGTACGAATGATGAAAATGTGTGTGGAGTGAGTGTTCCTGAGTATTTGCCGAAAGGGATTATGAATGGAAGAGAGAGTAAGGGTGGTGGTGATTCCTTGTTTGAGAGTGTATGGAATGGTTTGAAAGATTTGAAGAGTGATGGAGTAGACGTGAGAGTGCCCGATAGTGTGGATGATTTAAGGAAGGAGGTAATGAATGAAGTGTGTAGGAAGCCTGAAAGCATTGGTATGGCAAAGGTGCAGAACTTCATGAAAGAATTGAGAGCAATGTGTATGCAAGGGGTCCCGCCATTTCAGGAAGTGTTGATTGTAGTGAGTCGTTTGTATGGAGTGATTGTTTATGTGCACTTTGGTGGTGAGAGGCCGATTGTGTACAAGGATGAGAAGATAAAGGGTTTGAATCCTAATGTGGTACATCTGCAATGTTTGAGCAGTGTGCACTACAATTGGGTGATTGAAAAGTGTTTGTATATAAGAGAGAAGAATGATTGTCTGGATGAAGATGAGCGTCGTGTGGTGAGTGATGATATGGGAGTTAATGACAGTGTGGATATCAGTGCTGATGTTGGTGTGCTTGTTCCTTCTGTGTATTGCGAACATGGTGGACCTGATATGATGGAAGCGAGAGTGAAAGTTGGTGAAAGGTTTTTCTGTGGTTTGATTGATACTGGAGCGCAAGTGCCTTTAGTGAATGAGAATATTCTGAGTAAGTATGAAGAGTTTAGATGTTGCGAGCATAAACCTGTGAAGTTAC
Organism: Ceratothoa steindachneri; assembly: GCA_963969495.1. Taxonomy (NCBI): domain Eukaryota; kingdom Metazoa; phylum Arthropoda; class Malacostraca; order Isopoda; family Cymothoidae; genus Ceratothoa; species Ceratothoa steindachneri. The sequence goes on from OZ018321.1 coordinate 113,351,913, forward strand.
GGATAAGTGGATTAGGGAATGGCATGATAGTGGCATGGGAACAGGTTAGTCTGAAAGTGAGTTTGAGTAATGGTGTGAATATGAAGCATGACTTTGTGATTCTGAAAGATGAGCAAATGCGAGAGGTGATGAAGTTGAATGAGTGTGCGAAGAATGTTGTCAAATTTTGTGGCATGATTGAGTTGGTCATGGATGATGAGAATGAGATTTTAAGTGATGATGATATTCTAGAGATGCAAGAGATGTGTCCTTTTGTTAGTGAGTTGAAGTAGTGTGTAATGATGCGTGTTGATTTGAATGAATGGTCAGAGTGTTTAAGTGATTTTAAAAGGTATGCTAAGGATTTTGTTGTTTGTATGGATGTTGTATATTTTGTGAGGCATGTGAAGGGTGGTGATGATATGTATGTACCTGTGATGTCCTTAGTTGGTATGATTGGTCTGGTGAAGGTTGTGCATGATAATTATGGGCATATGGGTAAGTTTAAGCTGTGGGAGTGTATGAAGGAACGTGTGTTCCATCCGTTTCTGAGAACTGTTATGAATGATGTTGCAACTACGTGTGAAAGGTGTCAGAAGCGAAAGGTGCAAGGTGTGCAAGTGAAACCACCGACGTTGAAAGTTGATGCGAAAGAACCGTTTGAATTGGTAGTGATTGATTGTGTGTCTTTGCCACGTACGAGTGCTGGGAATGTTGGTATGGTTGTGATGGTTAATCATAAAAGTAAGTTTGTGTATGCAACGCCTGTGAGAGATAAAAGGAGTGTGACTGTTACGCGTGTGGTTGAGCAGTTGTTTTTTCCTATGTGTGTATGGAAGCCTAGAAGATGTCCTAGTGATAATGGGCCTGAATTTGTAGGAGAAGTGTTTGAGCAAATTTTGAGAGAGAATGGTGTGGAGCATGTGAGAACAACTCCGTATGTACCGTCTTCAAATGGATTGGCTGAACGTACTATAAGAACCTTGTGTGAGATGTTGAGAATGATGAGTACGACAGTGAATGACTGGGATGTATGTCTGGGGAGAGTGTTGTGGGCGTATAATTCAACTGTGCATAGCGCAACTGGAATGTCCCCATGTCAGTTTGTGATGAATTTTGAAAGGCGAGTGAAAGATAGGTTTCGTTTGAGTGAAAGTGAGCAGAGTGTATGGCGTGAGGCACATGAAAGGTTCCATTCATTTGAATTAGGTGCAAAAGTATTGAAGGTGAAAGAAGTGAAGGGTAGGTTGAATGTGTCAAAGATGAGTGAGAAGTTTGATGGACCTTATAGAGTTGTGAGAGTTTGGGAAAATGGGGTGACATATGTTTTGGAGAGTTTGAGTGACGGTATGACTGAGAGAGTGCGGGCTCATCAGAGTCAGTTAAGGAGATGGAGAGAACCTCCTGACTACCTGGTGAGTCATCCAGTGTATGAACTGTGTAGAGAGAGAGGTAAAGTGCATGATGATGAGATTGAATGTGATAGTATGGATCTGTCTGGGAAAGAGCTAGTCTTAGTCTCAAGGAGTAGAAAGCGTACAAAGAAGAGTGAAAGGAAGAATGCAAGTATGAATGAAAGTAAGTCCGAGCAGAGTCTTTCTGGTATGGGGGATCTTGAAATGGAGATTGAGTTTTTGCGTAAACAGGTAAGTGATTTGGCTGGTATAAGTAGACGAGTGAGTGAGCTGCCTATGCCTGATTTTTCTGGTTTTGGGAACAGTATGAATGATAGTGTGTTTGGGCAGAATGAACCTAGTGTGGCTGATTTTTCGGGTTTTACGAATGGTAACAGTAGGGGCGAATTTGATGTAGTGAACGATGAAGTGGCTGATTTTTCAGGTTTCTGGTGGGAACCAGTCGAAGGAGTTTCTGGTATGCCTGTTGAGAATACGGGGGATGTGACTGACCTGTCTGTTTCGCAAGAGTGTACCTTGAGTTGGATGAGAGCTGTGAGTGAGGAGCTGATGAATGGGGGTATGAAGAGTGAAGGTTCTGAACGGAAGAGTATGAAAGAATTCTGTCGTGAGAGCTATGAGTATGGTTGACGAGATGATTAATAGTGATGATGAGACTGACAGGAAGACTGATGAACAACCCCGACTGATTGCTACGCGTAGCCAGGGACCAGTAGACAAGTGTGAATGGGTGCAGAAGGATGTGATTGAGTATAAAAGGTACTGTGAGTAAGGATTGAGAGTGTATTGTGAGTGACTGTGGTCGAATGGCTTAAGGAAGGAGGGGTGTGGTGGAGCGAATGTGAGTGTGTGAAGGGGCCATTCTCCCACCGTTTTTCCCAATACACTCGCCCTCCTTCTGTAAGAATGTGTGTGTGAGTGGGAATGGGTTTTTTATTATATTTTCTTTAGTACATATGTATTTGATTTCATGTTGTATGAATAAGGTTATTTAACATCTCATGTTTTTTTTATTAGCTACTAAATGTTAAAGATTTTATGAGACAGCGTTCAAGTACCAGAATAAAAAAAAAAAAAGAAAAAAGAACAAAACAAACAAAAACATTGCCTGCATTTTGCAAGAGCGACTTTAACGAAAATATTTTGGAGATATTTAAAGAAGATATAAGAAGTCTTCTAATAGTACTTGACTGGATCTTAAAGAAAACTGAGCTCCGAGGTGGCAGGCACCATAAGCCCCGCACACCCAATTTTGTCACAAGAGTGACTGCCAACAAGATTTTTCCCCGAGGAGGCCGGCAAATCGTAAACCGTGGTACCACGTAAGAAAACTCCTCTTTTTGTTGTCTCTTGTTTTGGTTGTCCCCTTTTGTATATGCTGACTCTTAGTATTAATATATATTTTTTTTTGATTGATTGGGTTCCAAGATAGGATTGTTTTAGTATATATATAAATAGGCTCATTGGGTGCATATTTACCCATAATTTTTTTTAAATATTGTATTTTTTTTTTTGTTAGTAAAGGACTGTACATACAATCCATTTCATTCTCCTTCGATTTCTCACGTCCGGATTAGTGTAGGAAGCGGGTTGGATCGATTGGGGTTAGTCTAAATTTTTCGGCCCGCTACAACCAAGGGGCATTTCTCTGGATCTATATGTCCAGTCAGTCTTGAAAGGGTTAAAGGCAAATTGACAAAGATGTGAACCACCACAGCGGAATGTCTAGTGTCCCTCAGACTGCTGCAAGTGATCCCTGGAGTTCCTTTTCCTTGTTTTTTCTAACTTCCCAAACTGGGAAGCAAAGAGTCGTGGAAGACCATCTTCTCAGGAACTTTTGGAAAACCATCGCCATAAACCTAATGCTTTTACCACTATTACTCTTGTGTTAGGGAGACACCCTAGTGGAGCCGGTGCATGAGAGGACATCATACACTTTCCATTCCTCCCACCTTCCCTTTTCACTACCCTCTTATTGTTTGACTGGCATAGCCAGAATTTTTATGCACATACCCTTTTTGGCCATTTAAGTAAATATACATATATAATTTGGGGGCATGGGGTAATAAATTTAGATAGCCTGGTTATTTGTCTTCTTGCTCTCAGACTTTTATCTCCCCAATGCATTTTGGGTTGCAACACTTAAGAGTGAAAGTGTACAGAAGCTACATCAACCCAAATTCCAAAACAGCAACCAGTCAAGCTTTCAGCAAACATGGTATGAGTGCCAAAGACCGTAAGGCTGCAAAAATATGGGACTCCCAAAACAGCACATTATTCATGCCCATGTTCAAGACCACCTCAATCCTGATCTCTTTGAATGTGCAGGTGTTAAAGGGCATTGTATATAGAGGTTCCAATGACTGAGGAAGCTGGTCAGGTCCTTAAAACAAATGGAAGCATAAATACGGGCAAACAATGGGATATTCTGAGTCCAGAGGAATACACCAGCTTCCTTAGCCCAGTCACAGAATTCAATTCAACACAGTAAGCCAGGTCTACCTTATGAGTCCTCAGGTTGGAAAGATGTGCCTGGTGTATCAGTCAACACAGGTACCTTCCTGTAGAGAGAATGGCTCTCCCTTGAGCTGACTGGTAGCAAAACAGAGCATTACAATTCTTCTATCTACTTCATCACCAATTTGGAGCACCCTCAGGTGCTCTCAAACTTACCAGTGATTGTCATTCTGAACTTTAGGTTAGTTTTATTATCTAGTCAAAAGAGCCCAACCAAAGGAAGAAATGGATGGTGTTAATATGCTGCATTCAAGCCAACAATATTATATAACATATCGGCACCATTAGCCCAACACATACCTTCCTATAGTAAACCAATATTAATGAAAACTTAAGGCACAAAATAAAAACCCAGTGCTACCAAAGCAAAACTATCCCCAAATAATGGGAAGAATAAATTCAAATCTACAAGATACAGTTTGCAAAAGGAGTACATGACCAGTAGGAATAGCTAGCGAGTGAGTTTTATACTGACAAAGGAATAAAATGCCTATGTTGCTAAAAAACAATTTATAGCCAACTTACAATAACTGTTTGTCGTGTGAAGTTAATTCCAGTCAAGCTTAAAATTTGATGCGCTGTAAAATAAAATAAATTATTAATCTATGCCAAGGAAAAGATCTATTAAAATAGTATATATTTTTAATATATACTAAATTATTATAACTATTCTTCAATTTATTTCTAAAGAAAAGTCTAAAAGTTCTTGGTTAAATCAGTTAAGAAAATGACAATTTTATTATTTTTAATATAGTTAGCTAGTGTATCAATACACATTACATCTAGAAATGAGCATCTGAATCCCTATATATAAAAAAGTTTTGTTTTTTTACTGAAAATGCACAAAAAAATTACCAAATTTGTCTCTCAAGTTTGATTAAATTTTAAAGCAAGTAATTCATTTTGGGGCTAGATCTGTGCTATAGGGAAGGGAAGATCGTAGCATTCTTTAAAGCAGCAATCATGAAAAGCCATCTTTTCTTTAAAGGTGTCCAACATTCATGCACTAAGAAGCATAATACTCTCCATTTACAAGCCTTAAGTATAACATTCTCAAGATATAACCATGTTTCTTTAAAATCTATCATTAAAATACTTCCACAGTCCCACCAAATGGTTGCATCTGTTCCTTGGTTGGAGGTCTATCTCTGCCTTTCTTAAATAGGTTTCACCTCGGCAATGCCATCCCAAAGAATCTCTTTTATATAGAGAACCAGAGCCTGATAATTTCCCATTAGAATGGAATGAATAACGTTCCTTTCCTTACTATGAGAGAGATGTAAAGACTTCCTACACTACTCCATTCTTCACTGGTCCTAGAATAAAGGAAGAAGTTTAGGAATCCACTTCACTCACATTGTTCATATGAAGGTGATCATGCATAAAGTTGTTTTTGAAATATCAACCAACCATTCCTGCTATTTCGTTTACCTTAACACAAATCACCATTCACTGCCACAAGCACAACTTTTCAAAGGATTATGGAACTGGTTATATATCCTTGATTCCCATCATCTTTAAGTGGCTCTCTTCATATAAGAAACAGTGCTGACCATTTTTTTACACTAGCATATGAATGATAAAAATTGGTGTATGCAGCATCCATACAACCTTTTAATTTAACCTGCAATAACACATTTTTTGTGGAGAAATTTAATTCCTTCCCTATGCTAAATATTCACTATCTTCAAAGAAAAGTTGGCTGCATCTTTTTAATAGATGCTATTAATAAATGCGTTAAAATGAGACAATTTTGACTCATTACTGTCTAGATGTGTATTGATATATTTTAATAAAAATATGGTTACTTCAATGTAAGGCAGAGAACTATGGACCTTGCCTAGCATACAAACCTTAAAATTTAGCTTAAAAACTCAAAATAACATTAAGATACTTATAATTTATAAGGTCGACTAATTTCAGCCCTTTCCCTTTCCTTCTTCATTATAAAATTTATAATGATGTAATAGGTAAAACTTTTTATTTATTGAGTTTGTAAAATAAATGAACAACTGGAAAATTGAAAGACTTTAGGTAAATAGGTAATCCAAACCTGAAAAATAAGCCATATTAATGGAAATTACTTGAAATTAAAGCGTAAATAACAAGAATATATATATATGTATATATAGATATAAACTTTGTCACCCCAGGTTCTCTTTAAACTCAGCAGCTCTTATTAAGGCTGAAACAGCATGTAAGCTTCTACAGGGGTTTCTTAGATAGGCTATAGTGAAATAGATTCTGAGATAGTTAGAGGGGGCTGGATAAGATAAGTTGGGGTGTTTTGGGGTTGTTGGAGGTTACGTTGGTGGCAGTCAAAATCTAATCTTTTATTTTAGGGCATTAATCTGTCTCTTCCTACAGGCAGATTTTTGAGCTGTTTGAATAAATTAAATTAAAAGGGAAAAGGATAAACTTTATAATAGTGTTGAGGATTAAGTGTTAAGTGAAGAGAGAATTGGACAAATGATAGGCGAGTGTAGCCTGTGTGAATGGGTGTGTATGTAGGTATGTTGGCGTTAATGGTGTTTGAGTGTGACAGGAAATCTATGACTGAAGATGCCTACTTTTCGGCTCCTTGGTACCGGCAAGACAGTCAAGCGGCATCTGGCTTGAGAGGCAGTGGTAGCCAGCCTTAACCCTTCATCAGTTGTGAAAAGGAGTCCTGAAGCATGGGTGGTTGGAACTAGCACATCCCATTCTGCAATGCAGGGGTTAGAACTAATACCTCCCAGTCTCCAATGCAGTGGTTGGAACTAGTGCCTCCCAGTCTCCACTGCAGTGGTTAGAACTAGCACCTCCCAGTCTCCCCTGCAGTGGTTGGAACTAATGCCTTCCTGTCTCCAGCACAGTGCTTGAAACTAGTGCCTCCCAGTCTCCAATGCAGTTGTTGGAACTAGTGCCTCTCACTTTAAAAGGCACTGGTTGGAACTAGTGCCTCCCACTTTTAAAGGCACTGGTTGGAACTAGTGACTCCCAGTATCCTACTCAGTGGTGGGAAATAGTGCCTCCCAGTCTCCAACTGAGTGCTTCGAACTAGTGGGTCACAGTCTCCAATGCAGTTGGTGCAACTAGTGCCTTTGTCATCTCCAATGCACTGCTTGGAACTAGTGCCTCTCAGTATCCAAAACATTGGTTGGGACTAGTGCCTCCAAGTCTCTAACTCAGTGGTTGGGACTAGTGCCTCCAAGTCTCTAACTCAGTGGTTGGAAGTAGCGCCTCCCAGTCTCCAAAGCACTGGTTGGAACTAGAGCCTCCCAGTCTCTAATGCAGTTGTTGGAATTAGCACCTTCCAGTCTCCAACACAGTGGTTGGAACTAGCCCATCCCAGTCTCAACACTCTGGTTAGAACTAGCACCTCCCAGTCTCTAATGCAGTTGTTGGAACTAGAGCCTCCTAGTATTGAACTGTGGTTGGAACTAGCGCCTACACATCTCCAATGCTGTGGTTGGAACTAGCATTTCTGTCTCAAATGCACTGGTTGGAACTTACTAGCCCATTCCAGTCTCCAACACAGTGGTTGGAAATAGGGCTTACCTCTCAAACACAGTGGTTGGAACTAGAGGTACTCTCTCCAACGCAGTGGTTAAAACTAGCATCTCCCAATCTCTAATGCAATCAAAGGAACACCACATCACTGTCTCCACTGTAAGTCATGGAAATAGTGAAACCCAGGTTCAGTGCGGTTGTTGGAATAGCCCCTCCTAGTCTCCAACTCGGTGCTTTGAACTAGTGGGTCCCAGTCTCCATCACAGTGTTTGGAACTAGCACCTCCTAATCTCCAAGACAGTGGTTGGAACTGGTGCCTTGAGGTCTAAAATGCCCTTGTTGGAACTAGCACCTCCTAGTCTCCACCTCAGTGATTGGAAATAGCACCTCCCAGTATCCAGTTCCACCATAGTGGTTGGAACTAGCTCCTCCCAGGCTCCAATTAGGTTGTTGTAACTAGCGCCTCATAGTCTCCACCTCACTGGTTGGAAATAGCGCCTCCCACTCTCCAATGGTTGTTGGAACTAGCACCTCCCATTGTCCAATGCAGGGGTTACAACTAGTGCCTCCCACTCTCTAATGCAGTCATTGGAACTAGCAACTCCCATTGTTCAATGCATTGGTTAGAAAAGCACTTCTCATTCTCCAACTTAATGGTTGGAACAAGTGCCTACCCTTCTCCAATGCAGTGATTGGAATTAACGCAAGTCTCCAACACAGTGGTTGGAATTAGTGCCTCAAGTCTTCGAAACAGTGGTTGGAATTAGTGCATCAAGTCTCCAAAGCACTGCTTGGAACTAGTGCCTCCCAGTCTCCAATTCAAGTGGTTGGAAGTAGTGCCTTCCAGTCTCCTACGCTGGGCTTGGAAATAGCACCTACCAGGCTCCAATGTACTTGTTGGAGCTAGCCCCTCCTAGTCTCCAACTCATTGCTTCAAACTAGCGGGTCTCAGTCTCCAACATAGTGGTTGGAATTAGCGCCTCAAGTCTCCAACACAGTGATTGGAATTAGCGCCTCAAGTCTCCAAAACAGTAGTTGGAACTAGTGCCACCCAATCTCCAAAGCACTGTTGTAACTAGCGCCTCCCAGTCTCCAAAGCACTAGTTGGAACTAGCACCTCCCAGTCTCCAATGCAGTTGATGAATGTTATAATGCTTATAACTCTTTGATGGTTAGAGATAGACTGGTTTTGATTGCTTTGGGGGAATCTATGGCTCTGATTCTGTAGGACCTGAACTTTTCATAAAACTGCATGTTTTAGGAGGCCTCAAAGTCTGCGATTTTGAAAAATTGACTTAGTCTCTAAAAAGCCTCCAAAATTACGTGTGCCATATCTCCGGAACTCTTTGAGGTACAGAGCTATAATTTTGCATGTGAAGTTCTTTTATGACATGTATCAACATATCCAAAAATGAAGAAAATCCAAGATGGTCACCTGGCAAGTGTTTTTGAAATTTGCCTGATTTTGTGCAGAATGACCCTAAGGGTAGAAGCTGTTTGACCAATTTATTTGAAACAATGAATGATTGGACAATATCTAATGACACTGCTCAACCATTTGATGCAATATACTTGGATTTCAAGAAGGCCTTTGACTCTGTTCCACATGCTAGGCTTAGTAATGTCCTTAGGAATGTCAGAATCTCAGGAAAGCTGTTGGGATGGATTGAAGATTTTCTGAATGGAAGGAAACAAAGAGTCTGTGTTAATGGGGCAGTCAGTGGCTGGCTACCAGTCACTAGTGGAGTGCCTCAAGGAAGTTGTGGGGGAGCGGTGTGTGTGTGTGTCTGTAGGGCCATTCTCCCACCCCCTTTTACATATATCTTTCCCTACCCCTGTGTGAGTGTGTGGGTATAATTTTCCTTCCGATTTTTTTTTAGGAATGTTAACCAATTGTATTCTCTTTTCAGAGATATTACTTTGCCATAATTTAACGATAGATATATTTTGTTAAATCAGTTATAAAGCATAACAGTAAATATCTAGAATTATAAAAGTTATAAACAGGAATTTGTTGTGTGCACGTGGATGTTCACTTAGAGTAATGAATGAATGAATAGTGCATAAAAGATTTAAAAGCTGCGTAGCCCAGATGGGCTATCTCGCAGCCAAATTCACTTATGGGCGGTGAATTTAAAATTATTATTTTTAAAATATTGCCATATTAAAATACATAAAAAAGCAGAAATGTCCTTGGGACCAAAATTAGTATAATAGGCAATATTGAGTCAGTTGAGTTAAAATCTTTTAACAAAAAATAGACTATTAAAAAATTCAACAAAATGTAAAAACATAAACTATAAATAGATCAACAATAAATATATAAAACTATTTTAAATTTTGTTTAAAAGATTGCTTTCTTTTAGGAAGGTTAGTATCCTAGTCACGTCAAAGAAGCAATGGGTCTCGGAAAAGATGCCCCGCAGAGCCTGCTGGGGGGCCATCTCTCTGGTAATGAAGGGAAAAGTCGTCCTTCTGAGATTCCTTAGTAATGGGCATTCTACAAATATATGGAGGACAGATATTTGTACCCCACACAGAATGCACATGGGTGGGGGCAGCCCACTCATTAAATGCTCATGGGTGAGCCGGCAATGGCCTATCCTCAGACGGACAAGCGCAACCTCCATTTTACGATGTCTAGTTGTACGTGGCCATGGGTGAACGGAGGGTTTTATGGAGTGGAGCTTGGTGGGAGGGAGCTCACTCCACCTCTTCTGCCATAGGCCGACCACGTATTCATTGATCAGAGGATAGGCATCGCAGAGTGGGACTGGGGCCACTGGAGCTGTCCCCAGTGATGCTGCTTCTTTGGCTGCAGCATCTGCCCTCTCATTGCCTGGGATGCCCACGTGACTAGGCACCCAGCAGAAGGATATCTCGTGGATGGGCGATAGTCGTAGGAGCCACCGCTGGATCTTGGAAACCAACGGATGGCTCGAACCAACATCACCCAACATTTGAAGCGAACTAAGGGAGTCTGTAAAGATAGTATGAGAACCAGATGGCCTGCCAGCTATGATAGTCAGTGCCGCCATCATAGCAACGAGTTCCGCTGTGAATGCGGAAGCTGCGTTTGGCAGGCGGACCAATGCTATCTCAGATGGAAAGACAGTCACTTAGAGTAAGAAGTTAACAGAATTTCCTCAGGTCGAGTGCCCACTTGTTGGTTTTCCCTTCCCTTTATGGTAAATAAATTGTAAATGGGGGATATCATCTCTTCTACAGAGTGAAAGCTTTTACGCACTGTAAGAAGAATCCTCGCTAGACACCTGAACTACCACACCCGCATTGGCTGATGAGCCTGCCTCCTTTTATATTAGCCTACTACCACCCACCTCCAGCACACAAGTGATAGCGCGTGCCCCTTTTTGTTCGGTTGTTGTTGTTTTTCATTTTGTTGTGTAGATATATTTAAGTAAATTTGTTCTATTTGCCCGTTATAAAATTCTTTTGGTATCTTATTTGGATTGGGGAATTTGGCCTCATTTTGAAGTGTGCACACTTCCCTTGTAAATATAAATTATTATAATTATCATTGTACATTTTTTTTGTAAGTAAAGGGACTGTATATACAATCCGTTTTATTCTCCTTCAATTTCTCACATCCAGATTAGTGAAGGAAGCGGGTTGGATTGATTGGGGGTTAGTCTAGATTTTCAGCCCGCTACAAAGTGTTTTAGGACTGATACTATTTTTGTTGTATATAAATGATTTGACAAATGAAATTGAGAACAAATGTAGTATCTTTGCTGACGACACCAAAGTGTATAATTCTGCTAGTAATCAGCAAGATAGAGAAGTTTTACAAAGAGATTTGGATAGATTATGTTCCTGGTCAATGGAGAGATTGCTCTTGTTTAATGAAAAAAAGTGTACAGTAATGCATTTTGGAAAGAATAATGCTAATTCTGATTATATTATGATAGAGGTGGTATTAAGTAAATCAACTAGTGAAAAAGACCTGGGCATCACTATATCATTAGATATGAAATGGGATCAACATATTAAAAAAATTACTTGACAGGCCTATGGTATTCTGAATGTGATTGGTAGGACCTTTGAAACTCTGGATGAGGTCAAATTTACTAAGCTTTACAAAAACCTGCCCTGAGAAATGCTCAAATTTGCAGATGACACAAAGTTATTTAATAAAATATCAAACCAGGAAGGAATAGATAACATTCAGGATGGGCTGCGCTCTGTTGAAAAATAGGCAAAGTACTGGCAAATGGAATTCAACCTTGATAAATGCAAATGCCTCCATTTACAATATCCCCCATTACCAGTACACACAGGAAGGACGCCAAGTGGTCGCTGCTACCACAGAGAAGCATTTGCTCTTCTCTGCACATTTTCGGGTGCGTCTCGGTCATGCTTAAGTTTGGGTGACCACACCACTGACGCATACTCAAGGTGTGGGTGAATAAGGCTCTTGTAAAGAAGCGTAAAGCACTGCTTGTTCAGTGCTATAAAGGTGTGCTTTATTGTTTGCCTTGTTTGTCTGCATCTGTATATCTCTACTGAACTTTAGCCCTTGGTCAATGGTTACTCCTAGATCTTTTTCTTCTTTGATTCTTTCCAGAATGTGGGTTGTGCAATCTTCCTTCTTCATTGTGTAGACATGTTCAGCATTATTGTGGCCTAGGTGCATTACTTTTAAACTTTTCTGGATGAAATTTCATCTGCATGGTATGAGTCCAGGCCTGTAGCTGGTCAAGATCTTTCTGCAGGATTGTCTGGTGTGCTTCTTGTGAGTCTATTATTGCTTGATATAACTTGGTGTCATCAGCAAACATTGAGATGAAACCCTTCAGTAATTCTGGGATGTCATTTACAGAGAGTGAGAATAGGAGGGGGCCCAATACTGTACCCCGAGGTACTCCACTCTTAACCACTTCCCACTCTGAGAGAGTGCCGTTGACTGAGACCTGTTGTTTCCTTGTTGTTAGGAAGTTCTTCATCCATCCAGAACATATATAATGTTTCTTTTGTCCTTTATATGTCCTCATTATTGAATAGGTATTTGCCTAGTTCTAGGCTACTTTAAAAAAATTAAACAGAAAACAACAATAAAAAGAAATAACAAATAGGAAGCAATAACAATAAAACAATAACAAAAACAACAACTAAACCTAGTTAAAAGAAAGAGAGAAGGCCGGCCTCCCCCAAAGAGTCAACAAGTCCACCAGTCAATGTGCATGCACTCATCCCGAGTACAAAGGACAGGCGGTAGCGACTCCGCCCATCCCAGTACTGGGACAGGTAACGTGTGCGAAGATCACCCAGACTGGGACATTCGACAAGAATGTGCTGATCAGTCTAGGGGATGACGCAGTCGTCACAATAGGGCGCAGACGAGCGCTCCATCAAATAGCGGCGCGTCACACGAGTGTGTCCGATTCGGAGATGACAGAAAGCAACCTGAAGCCATCGTGGCCTTCGGGGATAGGTTCATGGGAACAGTCACGGCGCAATATCACACAACTTTAAGTTCCCCTCGACCGTCTCCCATCTTCTTTACCAAGCAGTCCGAAGAGCTGCCCGTATTCCTGCCATGTAGTCGGTGTGAGGAAGAGCCAAACGCTGGTCCAGTCGCAGAGTCCTCACAGACTCTTTGGCGCCCTCATTCCCTGCAATTCCTACATGTCCGGAACCCAGCAGAAGATAAACTCGACATCTGCCTGGCTCGCCATAACCGTGGCGTCACAGATATCGCGAACCAGGGGATGCCGAGATTCCAATGCCCCGAGAGCACTCAGGGTGCTTTGTGAGTCGCTATAGATCACAATCCGGTCTCAGAACCAGGCAAGTCGCGTAATCTCCCGTACCGAGTGGTGTATTGCCACCAGCTCGGCCATGAAGACAGACACAGCGCCTGGCAGGGCCCCGGTAACTTCAAACAGGGGGGATACAGCGTGGAAGCCGACCCCCTCTTGGGAATTGGAGCCATCCTTATACACTGGCACAGTTCCAGCGTGACACAAGGTGTGCTCCAAAAAGGTCGAACGCAATACTCCCGGCGCCGTACAAGCTTTGGGAACAGAGGCGTGGCGACAAATAGCCAAATGTGGTACCCTCCAGGGTGGCGTCCTGGGCAGAACCAGGGGCGCCACCGGCCCGAGATCTATATCTAGCTCTCGAAGGAGTTTACTGGCCATAAACCCAAAGGGCTTAGGGTATGACTGGCGTCTCTCGGCGGCATAGGCACCGTCGAGATCAGCTGCGGATGCAGTGAGAGCTGTTGGCGACTGAGGGAGGCACCGGGCTCGCACGTACAGGCGAGTGATGCACTGCACGAGGCGCAGAGCGAGTGGCATCTCCACAGCATCAACCAACAGGCTCTCAATGGGGGAAGTGCGGAAGGCACCGGTCGCAAGGCGAAGGCCGGTGTGGTGGATCGAATCCACCTTGCGCAATAAACGCCACGCTGCTGATGCATAAAACTCGCATCCGCAGTCGAGCTTCGAACGAACAAATGATCGATAAAAAAGTAGGGCAGTAGCCCTATCAGCGCCCCAAGCGCTGAACGTCACGGAACGGACAATATCCATTGGGCGGGTACAAGAGACCCTAAGGCTGCGAATATGGGCCTCCCAGGTGAGGCGTCGGTCAAATACAAGACCAAGGAAACGGTGCGACTCAACCACATCCAGGCGCACACCAATAACAAACAAATCTGGGTCGGGGTGGACCCGTGGATGGCGGAAGAAGTGCACCACCTTAGTCTTGGCCAAAGAAAACCGAAACCTGTGCGCTTCGGCATAGCGAGAGACGCGGTTCAATGCCTGTTGGAGTCGACGCTCCAGAGTTGGCATCTGGGCCGCGCCAAAAAGAGATCGAAAGGTCGTCCACGTAGAGCGTAGCGAGAACATCTTCTGGCAGCACCGAGGTGATGCCGTTGATGCTCAGGGGCAAAGAGTGTGACACTGAGGACACTTCCCTGCTCCTTTGAGCCAGAGAGGGCTCCCCCCTTCCCCCGTACGCAGAATCGGAAAACACCGTGGCGTAGTGCTATCTAGGAAGGAAGGCCTCGCAGATGGCATTTTCCAGTCGGAGCGGAGCATCCGACATGGAGTGGAACTTGCGGAAGCCGCACTGTGCAGAAGACAAATGGCCTCCGTTGTCCAGGAAAAAGGCTAATCTAACATTTACCAATTTCTCCATCAACTTGCACATGCAAGAGGTTAGAGAGATTGGGTGGAAACCAGCCCGAGGAGAGTGATCTTTCCCCGGTTTGCGAAAGGCGAGCACAGTAGCGATTCGCCAGTAATCCGGAAGGAAACCTTCCACCCAAATCCTGTTGAACAAATCTAACATAAAGGCCATGCCTGGCTCACCCAGGTGTCGAAGCATGGCGTAGGGGACAACGTCCAGACCATGGGCGGTGTCCGCGCATGAAGCAAGAGCAGAGTGCAACTCACTCACAGTAAACCTATCGTTGAAGGGTTCTCCACCTCTGGAGGTAAAGTCCAGCCAGCGGCCTTCCGCGACATCACACGTGCATTGAATGCTGGCGGAGCAGCATCCTGGCTAGAGAATGCGGAGAAAGCTGTCGCGATGGATTCCGCCACGGACGCGGGGTCCGAGATTGCGGTCCCATTCTCCTGGAGAACGGGAGGGGGATCCTGCGAGAACTTGCCCCGAATCCTTTTGACTCGCTTCCACACCTCTGCTAGAGGGGTCTTCCTGTTAAGCGAAGACACGTATGCCCACCAAGAAGAGCAGCAGGAGCTCTTCTTGGGAGTGGTCGGTGTGCAAATCGGCCAGACATTCTAGGAATAGTAGTCAGGCCTGCAGTGATGAGGTTGCCGGAAAAGAACTCATCGGCCTCATCTACCGACCTAAACTCCTCGAATGAGATAGAGAATTCAGTCATTTCCTGAAATGCAGGCCACCACATCCGCGCCAAGCACCACCGAGGTGGGCCTCTCAGTCGGCAGTTGCCCTGAAAATGATATTTGGAAAGTGATCACTACCATGGAGCTCATCGACCACCCCCGAATCAGAATCAGGCTGTGCATCCGAAGAGCACAAAGATAGGTCAAGGCAAGAAAATGAAGCGGTTCTCGGGAAGTGATGCGTAAACTCATCCACATTTAGGACACCCATCTCAAGCTCTTTGATCAGATCAGCAAGGACTTGTCCCCTGGGATTTATTGAGTAATCTCCCCAGAAGGGATGCCTGCTGTTCAGATCTCCAAGCAAGAGAAAGGGCCTCGGGAACCGTGCAACGACGCAGCGGAAGTCCCCCGTGTCGAAGTCAGCTGTAGGTGGAATTGTCGCAGAAATGATAGCATACCTCCTATCCAGGTGAAGCTGCACAGCCACTGTCTGAAAGGAGGTATCTAAAGTGAAAAGGAGAACGGAGACATCATGCCGGGTGTAAACCGCGCATCCCCAGGCTCGGCCATCCCTCAGTGGTGGGGTTGCAAGACCCTTATACCCTCTGAGGGCAGGCAGCGGGCACGCGCCTAGCATGGTCTCCTGCAGAAAAATAGCGAACGGGATGGGACGAGCCTCCGCAGCTCCTTCCAGTTGGCTCCGAGTCCACAGCAATTCCATTAAAGGAATATGCCCTCCAGGCCTAGCTTGAAGGAGATGCGGGGGCCCTCTTCAAACAGAAGACCCTCACGGGAATGGCCGTACGCTTCCCAGAGGCAGAACCCCCGCGCGCTGTTGGCCGAACAAAGCACTGAAGGCGCTGTCACCTTCGAGGAATTATTGGGGGAGGTTGGGCTCATCATGCGAGTCTTTTCCTCCTTCCGCTTCGAAACCTTAGGCGGGCGTTGTGGCTTGGGAGGCAGGGAAGGCCCTCTTTTCGAGGAACCACCATCTCCGAGCCACTCGCTCCACCACTAGGGGTTGGTGTGGTGGGGCGAATGTGAGTGTGTGTAAAAGGGCCATTCTCCCACCCCTTTTCTCAGTACCCTCTCCCTCCCTCTGTAAGAATGTGTGTGAATGGGAATGGGTTTGTTTTTTTTTGTTTATTTTATGTATAAAAATGATTACCATGTTTTTTTTCTTTCTTTCCAGGCCTCATATTCTGGAAAGATAGGACTTAGTTTCGTATATCCTTATATTACAAACAAAGCGTTATATCCTGGAAAGCTATATTATCATTAATAAATAAAGGCCATTAGTATAGCTTAATGAAGGAGGGCTTATAATAGCCACGTAAGCTTTTTTTTAAAGTCATTATCTTCCATCAAGCGCAGAGGCGCCACACTTGTAAGTCCTAGGCATTTTGCTCGCTCGAGTGGCAGGTGGCTGGACATCTTCCCATCCTCTTTGTATAAAGTGAGGCCTTGATTGTTGTGTATATATTGACTGTTGTAGTCAGGATTTTTTTTTGGTTGTTTGATTTTTTATGTTTATTAGGATAGATTAAATAGTATTCATATATATAGGATTTTCTTTTTGTATTTTTGGCCAAAAAGTAAGATCTCCAATATAATCGCCCCCTCTCTATTGTAGATATTTTGTAAATTTTTTTTGTAAGTAAAGGGACTGTATATACAATCCGTTTCATTCTCCTTCGATTTCTCACGTCCGGATAGTGTAGGAAGCGGGTTGGATCGATTGGGGGTTAGTTTAGATTTTCGGCCCGCTACAACGGGAATGGCCGTACGCTTCCCAGAGGCAGAACCCCCGTGCGCTGTTGGCCGAACAAAGCACTGAAGGCGCTGTCGCCTTCGAGGAATTATTGGGGGAGGTTGGGCTCATCATGCGAGTCTTTTCCTCCTTCCGCTTCGAAACCTTAGGCGGGCGTTGTGGCTTGGGAGGCAGGGAAGGCCCTCTTTTCGAGGAACCACCATCTCCGAGCCACTCGCTCCACCACTAGGCGTGGGCGAAGGAGCCGAAGCTCCTTTGTTGCTTTCCTCCTTTTGGGGGGCAGCTTTAGGAACCCTGGAAGATGGCCTGGTGACCAACTTCAGGGGTGTTGCCTCCTGTGAGTCTAACGACTCGGTAGAGGCGCGTGGCTGTTTCGCCATACAGGAAACGGTCACGCTGGGGGAAGAGGGGGGAGCCCTCTTCCCCCAGTCCCAGATTTACCAGGGGAGTGCCCAGGTTGAGTAGAGCCCACAGAAGGGTCCCAAATGGGCACGGAAACAACCGTGCTCGTTGGCCTGGATGGGCCAGGAGTAGAGGGTGGCTTTCTAACTACTGAGGCATAAGGCAGAGCTGGGCACGCCAGGACCAAGTCCTTAGCCTCACAGAATGAGAGTCGATCCTGGGCCTGAACGGCCAGGATTTCTTTCTCAAGGAGATATGCACCACATTGCTTCAAAGAAGCATGGTGCAGCTCTCCACAATTGACACACTTGGCCACACATGATTTAGACTTATCGTGTGCGGCCTTGGAGCAATTTACACAGACTTTGGGTGACCATGACTTTGCATCTCTATAAGACCGATTCGTATAGCCAAAGCAGTGACAGTAATAGCACCGCCACGGCAGTGGCATGATTGCCTTCACGCGGTAGCAGTACCAACCGGCATACACCGACTCAGGGAGCTTGTCACAGTCGAACGCTATGGTGGAGCGAATGTGAGTGTGTATGAAGGGCCATTCTCCCACCCCTTTTCCCAATACCTTATACCTTCCTCTGTAAGAATTGGTGTGTGAGTGGGAATGGGTTTTTTATTATATTTTCTTTTGTGCATATGTATTTGATTTCATGTTGTATGAGAAAGTTTATTTAACATCTCATGTTTTTTCTTTAAATTAGCTACTAAATGTTAAAGATTTTTCTGAGATAGCACTCAAGTAAAGCAATAAACATTGCCTGCATTTTGTAAGAGCGACTGGAATAAAAACATTTTGAAGAAATTTAAATAAAATTTAAGAAGTCTTCTAATAGTAGTTGATTTTGGAGGGCTTTAAAAGCCTAAAGAACTGACAAAAATTGAGCATGGAGGCACCAGGCCCCATAAGACGCGCACATCCAATTTTTGTCACAGGAGTGACTGCCAGCAAGATTTTCCCCCCGATGGGCCGGCAAATCGTAAACCGTGGTACCACGTAAGATAACTCCTCTTTTTGTTGTCTCTTGTCTTTTTGTTGTACCTTCTTTTTGTATTTGCTGTCTCTTTAGTATTAATATATATATTTTCGATTGATAGGGTTCCAAGATAGGATTGTTTTAGTTATATATAAATAGGCTCATTGTGTGCATATTTACCCATATTTTTGTAAATATTATTGTATTTTTTTTTGTTAGTAAAGGACTGTACATACAATCCGTTTCATTCTCCCTCGATTTCTCACGTCCGGATTAGTGTATGAAGCGGGTTGGATCGATTGGGGTTAGTCTAGATTTTTTGCACATCTACAAGACCGATTTGTATGGCCAAAGCAGTGACAGTAATAGCAACGCCGCGGCAGTGGCACGATTGCCTTCACGCGGTAGCGGTACCAACTGGCACGCACTAACTCAGGGAGCTTGTCACAGTCGAACGTGATGAAGAGTGTAGGGGTGGGTCTCGAGGCCCCTCCCTGTTTTCTCATCGCATCTTCGACCTTGACCGCCCCATGGTCGGCCAGCTCTAAGGTGATGTCCTTAATGGAGTAGTCAACGAGTTCCTTCGCATAAAGTTCATAAAAGAGTGCGGTGTCACACTCACCGGGGTGCCATGAAGTGTCCGAAGAGCACTTATCTTGGCCGCCTCGGCGGGATTTGTTGCATTCGCCAGAAGGCTCCCGTCCGAGAAACGGGTCACCTTCGGCTCTCCACTAGCTAATGCTCTCTTCTGATGGATCAAGTTACCCTTGGCCAACATGGTGCCATCAGTGGAGCGAATGACGAGGAATCGTTTGAAGCCAGCGGGCTCGAAAACACCAGGTAACCTCTGAATGAGGGGCCCTGATGTTATCGAGGCTCCACCCTGTGCACTTTTGGTCTTGGTCATAGTCAGGGGCTCCGCACCCGGGGGGGGCAGAGGGGACAGATGTGCCGATCTTGGCTTGGTTACTTACCGTAACAGCAGACCCATCCATCCCTGCAGCCCTCACGGATGGAGAGGAGCCCTGCGTCTTCTTTGTCTTTTTCTTGTTCTTTTTGGGAGAGTAGGGCGGGAAATGAACCCGCTTCTCACCTCCCCCGGAAGGAGTCCCCAGGCCAAATGGACCGGCCTCAGCCAGGTTCTTCTCCGAAATGGAGAATGTCCTGGCAGTCGAGGGAATAAACCTGCTTCTCACCTCCACTGGAAGGAGCCCCCAGGCCAGATGGACCGGCCTCAGCCAGGTCCTTCTCCGAAATGGAGAATGTCCTGGCAGTCGTAGGGGCACTGGTTGGAGGAGATCCCTCCCCTCCTTGTACTGCCTCGGAAACTCTAGCCATTTGAGGAGGACCTTGCATAGGGGCGGATTCAGGTTCAGTGCTTGGCGCTGAGCCCAGATTCCCCCCCATGGAAAGCCCTACCGTCTAAGTTTGGGTTGCCTCAAGGACCATGTCTATCTCAGGAGGGGGGAGGGGCCTCCAGTTGGCCATCCCCTCCCAGGACATCGCAGGTCCCGTTGGCAGCGTCACCCTTCATGTGTGGGGAGGCACAGGCCTTAACCCCGGCAGGTCTTTTGAGGGAAGCGACCGAAGGGGCCTGGCTTCCCTCTCCCCCCTAAGGGGGTTTGTCCTACCGAGCCGCTTCAATGAGGGGCAGTCGGCAATGGGCTGCCTGCTCGCTTTCTTGGCAGCCCCCTTGGAAAGAAATGGAGGGATTGAAACTGGAAATAGGGAGGTGCCCAAAAGCACCTCCAGAGAAGGGGGTTAGGGGGAGTCCCCTACACCCGTAGTCATAGGAGAGGAGTAAGCCTCCTCTCCGGTTAGAGAATTATGGAGGACCTCCATTTTTTCATTGGAGCTGCTTGAGGGTGGCTCCGTCGTTGGTACAGGAGGAATTAAGGGAGATTTTTATTTTTTTCATCAGTGGGCATGGTGATCCTAAATTTTCTACGGGACACAATAGCTCATCACCCCTCGCAGTAGCCCGCACTGCAAGGGGTGCATACAGGCCTGGCAGAGCCAGGCGCCGCCATTCAGGACCACCCCTCCCGCCTGGTGGCCTGGCAGTCCATCTGCATGGCAGCTCCACCTTAGACACAGCGTAAAATTGATAGTGTGAAGAGGAAAGGAAAAGGGATGCAAGGAAGGTATGGGTAGTGATGAAGCAGGTTGTTACAGGAGCTGCCAAGTGTAGGCTATGAATGGTCTTTTGCAGTCTCCTTCTTTTCTTATGTTCTTAAGTTAAAAAAAACCATCCCGGACCAGAGCTCAGGGGTTAGGGAACATTGTTCCCTTCCCCCTCCGCCCCGATCTGGGACGGTTGGCTAAGAAGAAGGTCAGCATCTACCTTGTGAAATTAGAGGCCGACCAGAGAAAGTTGCAGGAGAGGTTGTATGAAAACCGATGAAGTAGAGGAGAAATACGGGCTGTCTGAAAGAAGGAGAAGAGGCTAAGCTGGGTTCGGAGGGGTGCTGAGTCCCGTCAGCATGGTGGCTAGGGTGGCAAATCGCAGCGCCCCTTACGGGGTTTTGCGGATGATACCAAATAAGCAGCTGTAGTTAAAGATATTGATGATAATTTTAAAGTGTAGGGAGATTTAAATAAATTGTTATCCTGGGCACATAAGTGGCAAATGACTTTCAACCTTGATAAGTGCAAAGTTATTAACATTGGAAAAGATAATAGAGAATTTAATTATGAAATGGATGGGCATTGGCTGAAGCACCTATCCCTCAGGTGCTTCAGGGATAGGTGGGCTGAGTTGTCTTTACACAAATGCTCGTAGTCTTAGAAATAAGAGGGATGAATTATTTAGTTATATCATTCATGAAGATATAGATATAATATGTATAGTTGAATCATGGGTTAATGAAAATATATTTAATGATAATGTGAGTAAATTTGAACTAGAGAGATAGGACTGGTCATGGGTTGATTATTTATATCAGGAATAGCATTTCTTCAAATCTAAATGACTCTATAAAGCAAGGAGAAGGTGAATCATTATGGATAGATATTAAGGTTGGTAAAAATAGGAAAATACACTTGGGAGCTTTTTATAGACCACCAGGACAGACTGATTGTATCGATGAGTTAATGATTAGGGAAATAGGTAAAGGATGCAAAGAAGATACAGTTATTCTTGGTGACTTTAATTTAACTTCTGTAGACTGGGAAAATATGACAGGAAGAGATAGAGCAAGTTATAAGTTTATGGAGTGTTTTGAGGATAACTTTTTGACTCAATTTGCCAATATATTAGATCTGATTCTTTCAAATGATGATCACTTAGTTCAAGGATTGAGTGTAGGGGAATCATTGGGAAACAGTGATCATCAAATGGTTAGGTTTAATTTACAAAAATTCCAAATTTTTATAGGGGAGATTAAGAAAAATTATGCAGCATGCTAAATCAGATTAGGTGGGATATAGAATTCCATGGAAAGAATACTTATGAGATGTGGGATATTTTTAAGACTATATTAAACATGGTTCAGGAACAGTGTATTCCAATGAAGTCTATTAGGAATAAATGTAGGAAACCATTATGGTGGAATCAAGAAATAGCTAATAAAGTTTCAGAGAAAAAAAGGGCATACCAGAGATTACAAAGTGAGAGTAGTTTGGATAATTTAAACCATTATAGGTCAACCAGAAATGAACTAAATAAGATTATTAAAAAGACCAAAAGGACAGCAAAAATTAATTTAGCTAAAAATAATAATAAAGATCCTAAAAAATTCTTTAGCTATTATAGAATCAATAATAAATCTAACAGTGATAAAATAGGGCCTATTAAATATGAGGAAATAGTAGAGTTCCTTAATGATCATTTTGCTTCAGTATTCACAGAAGAGAAACCAGTTAGATTAATTGATGATAATTCTAGGTCGAGGGAAGTAGTGATAAATTCTATTAATATAGACAGAGAAGAAATTAAAGGGCTTATAATGCAGTTAAATACTAGTAAGGCATCTGGCCCTGACAACATTCATTCTAGGATACTCAAAGAAGGTGTAGAAAGTATTGCAGGAGCTCTTGAGAAGATATTTATTAGATCACTAGAGTCTGGAGAAATACCAAATGATTGGAAATTGGCAAATGTAGTGCCAATTTTTAAAAAGGGAAGCAAAGAGGACCCAAATAACTGTAGACCGGTAAGCTTAACTTCTATAGTCTGTAAAATTCTTGAGAAGATAGTTAAGAAGGGAATTTCTGATCATCTAGAGAGTAGCAGGTTAATTATTATGCTCAGCATGGTTTTAGAAAAGGTAGATTGTGTTTAACTAATTTACTGGATTTTATGGATTATGTAACTAAAGAATTAGATAGGGGTGAGAAAGTTGATATGATCTACTTAGATTTCAGCAAAGCTTTTGATAAGGTTCCACATAGAAGACTAGTTCATAAATTAAAGCTGCATGGGATATGTGGGAACGTTTTAAATTGGATAACTGAATGGCTGACAAAAATAGGAAACAGAGTGTTGTACTGAATGGAGTGAGGTCAGAGTGGAGGAATGTTATTAGTGGCGTACCTCAGGGATTAGTTTTAGGCCCTTTATTATTTATAATCTATGTAAATGATCTTGGGCAAGGTGTAAATAGCAAAGTGTCAATTTCTGCTGATGACACTAAATTGGTAGCTGTAGTCAAAGAGGTTGAGGGTAGGTTAAAAGTACAGGGTGACTTAAATAAGTTGTTAGCTTGGGCTCAGAAGTGACAGATGACTTTTAACCTTAATAAATGCAAAGTTATTAACATGGGGAGAGATAATAGGGAATTTAGCTATGAGATGGATGGGTACTGGCTTAATTCAGTTGATGTTTAGAAGGTCTTAGGAGTAGTAGTAGATAGGTCACTGAAATTTTCAAAGCAGTGTATTGAGGCAAAAAATAGAGCAAATAGGGTGCTAGGTTACATTAAAAGAAATGTTAGCTACAAGAGTAAGGAGGTCATCCTTAAACTATACAACTCTTATGTCAGGCCACATTTAGAGTACTGTATACAGGCATGGTCACCACATTTTAGACATGATATAAACTTATTAGAGTCAGTACAAAGGAGGGCAACAAAAATAATAACTGGCAGCAATCCTGAGCAAGAATTTTTTTTTTTTTTGGTGAGTGTTAACTTTTTCATTAGTAAATTTCTGAGAGTATGGCTTTTTGTATAGATGGTGAGAGCATGCCGTTTGAAAGTAGTGTGTATGTGGTGTGTAATGCATGTGGAGTTGAAAGGAGAGTGAATGTAACTGAATGCCGTGTGTGTTTTCTGGAAGGGGAGGTTAGGAGGTTGAGTGGGGAATGTAAGAGGTTGAATGATTTGGTGTTTGAGGTGAGAAGAGATGCAAGTGTGCGATTGAAGGGTGAGATTAGTGCTAAGAGGGTGGAAGATAGGGCTAGGACTGGGAACAGTGTGGAAGTTGTGAGTGATGATGAATGGTGGGTGAAAATGGATAGGATAGATAAGTTAGGACAGGTTAGGTGTGTGAATGAGAGGGACATAGAACCTGTTAGGTTGACTAACAGATTCAATGTCCTGAGAGAGGAAGAGTGTGAAAGTGATTTGCCTGGTGTGATTGTGGATGAAAGCAGGATGGGTGGTAGCGTGACTGAGAGCAGGAGGGAGGGTAATGTTAGGCCAAGACAGAATAGGAGAATGACTGAGGTGCTAGTGATGGGTGACTCTCAGATTAGGTATTTAGATAGGAAGTTGAGTGATAGCAAGTGGAAGGGAATGAGAGTTTGTCTGCCGGGTGCTGGTGTAAGTGATGTTTGTGAGAGGTATGATAGGCTGGTTTCTGGGTGTGAGAGGGATGCAGTTGTGATTACGCATGTGGGAGTGAATGATGTAAAGAAGGTGGGTACATGTGAGTTACGTGAGCAGTATAAAAGGTTAGTTGAAAGGATGAGTAAAAGCAGGGTAAAAGGTGTTGTTTCTGGTGTGCTTCCGAGATTGGATGTGGGGGTAGAATGGTTGTCGCGTGCAATTGGTTTGAATGAATTTGTGAAAGGACTGTGTGAGGAGCTAGGATTGGTGTTTGTAGATGTCTGGGGAGGGTTTTACGGGAATAGGAGGTTGTATGCGATGGATGGGCTCCATCTTAGTCGGGCAGGTGTTGAGGTTCTATGGGGGAAGCTGGATAGTGTGATTAGGTCCCTACGGGTGGGAAACTAGAAGCTGTTAGAGGTAAGGGAATAACAGGAATAGAGGGCAGGTGTAGGAAATGGAAGGGATGCAGTGATAGAGGAATAGCTAGGGGAGAGGGCATACTGATGCGTTATAGGGGGACTAATGCACAAGTGAATGAGCAGATAACTAGGAATAAAAAAGCACAATGCAATGAAGATGGGAATAATAAAAAAAACTTTAAAATATACTACACAAATGGTCGGAGTATAAGGAATAAGATAGATCTCTTAAGAGCGTTAGCAAGTGAAGAGAATTTTGATATAATTGCGATAACAGAGTCATGGCTTGATTTGGCAGGTAATCACTTTAAACCTGAGGTTGAGATTGAGGGCTTTAACATGTTCCATACAGATAGGAATAGGAAGAGAGGAGGAGGGGTTATTATTTATATTAAAGATAATCTCCAGTGTTGTGTAAACAGTACAATTAAATTAGATGATAACACAGAGTCATTATGGCTAAATGTAAAGGAAGGTAAAAACAAGCTTGTCTTAGGATTATTATACAGACCACCAAATCTTAGTAAGGAAGCTTCAAATCTTCTGTGGCAGGAGATTGAACGGGCATGTAGAAGTAAGCATGTGTGTATAATGGGCGATTTTAATTACAGAAATATAGACTGGGAAGCTCTTGTGGGTGATCAGGAGGCTGAGGAATTTTTTAATGTTGTCCAAGATAATTTTCTGAGGCAGATTATTAACGAACCCACTAGAGGTAATAATATACTGGATTTAGTTCTGACAAATAGGGAAGAAGTTATTAAGGATACTGAGATTGGAGGAAATTTGGGTAATAGTGACCATTGTGAAATTAGATTCAAGATGAAATGGAATGGTATTGATAGTAGCATGAACAATGTTAAAATTCCTGACTTTAGAAGAGCAAATTATAATGGGCTCAGGACTTACCTGGAGGCAGTTGTACAGAAACCAGGCAATGAAATCAATTCAGGAATAGATTCAATGATATCAGTTAGTGGAGACAATAATCACCAGGAGGAAGAGATTACAATTGAAGAGGAGTATGAAAGAATAATTGAGCAATTAATTACAGGTCAGATGATTAACATTCCATATAAGGAGATTAGGACTAAAAATAATGACCCAAAATGGATGACAGATAAAATTAAGCATTATATTGGCATTAAAAAGGGCATTTATAGGAAAATAAAAAATGGAGAGGATCACTTAAGGCAGAGATATAATGAACTAGCAAGAGATGTTAAAAAGTTAGTTAGAGTAGCAAGGAGAAATTATGAAATTAAAGTGGCAAATAGGGCAAAGGAAGATCCTAAAAGTTTTTATCAATTATACAAAACTAAGGTTAGAGATAAAATAGGCCCACTTATAGATTCCAATGGAGAATTAGTGAGTGATAGGGACTCAATGGCTGGAATGCTAAATGACTTTTTTCTCTCAGTATTTACACAGGAGGATACTCTAAATATACCTGAGGTGTCAATGATCTTTCAGGGTAATGATGAAGAGAAATTAAAGGATATCTTGATCACAAAGGAGATAGTGACAAAGGAAATTGATAAAATCAAAAGTAGTAAAGCACCCGGTCCTGATGAGCTCTTTCCTAGAATTTTGAAAGAATGTAAGGATGTGTTAAGTGAGCCCCTAGCATGCATCTTTAGAAAATCATTGGAGAGTGGCATTGTGCCAGTGGCATGGAAGAAAGCCAATGTGATACCTATATTTAAGAAAGGGGATAAAACAAATATGTCTAATTACAGACCAGTAAGTTTGACATCAGTGGTAGGGAAAATGATGGAATCTATTATAGCAAGGAATATTAGAGATCACTTGGATAAGCATAAGTTGATAAAAGAATCACAGCATGGCTTTAGTAAGGGTAAATCCTGTCTGACTAATTTACTGTCTTTTTATAGTAAGGTGTATGAAGCAGCAGATAATGATGAAAACTATGATATTTTATACTTGGACTTTAGTAAGGCTTTTGATCGAGTGCCACACTTACGACTTCTGAGCAAAGTTAAAGCACACGGGATCGATGGCAGTATATTTAGGTGGATTCAGTCATGGCTTGGTGACAGACAGCAAAGAGTTAGTATAGATGGAGTTAAATCTGAGTGGGGGGGTGTTAGCAGTGGAGTTCCTCAAGGATCTGTTTTGGGTCCCTTGCTATTCTTAATTTATATTAATGATCTTGACATAGGTATAAGTAGTGACCTGAGTAAATTTGCTGATGATACTAAGCTAGGTAGGGCCATTAGGGCTGATTCTGATGCTGTTGTAATGCAGGAGGAATTGACCATTCTGTCCAATTGGGCCGAGAAATGGCAAATGAAGTTTAACATAGACAAATGTAGTGTACTTAGTATAGGTAGAAATAATCCATTGAATAGTTATAAATTAAATGGCAGAATTTTAGGGAGGACTGATTGTGAGAGAGACTTGGGTATTTTGGTAAGTTCAGACCTTCGTCCTAGAAAGCAATGTCTAAATGCTAAGAATAAAGCTAATAGGATATTGGGATTCATTAGGAGGAGTGTAAGCAATAAGAGTGCTGAAGTCATTCTAAAACTGTATCTGGCGCTAGTTAGGCCTCATCTAGACTATGCAGTACAATTTTGGTCACCATATTATAGGAAGGATATTGATTTGCTTGAGTCTGTGCAGAGAAGGATGACAAAGATGATTGGTGGGCTAAGGAACTTACCTTATGGTGAAAGGCTCAGAAAACTAAATCTACATACATTGGAAAGGAGAAGAGTCAGAGGGGAATTGATTGAAGTCTTCAAATGGGTAAAAGGATATAATAAAGGGGATCTGGGTAAGGTTCTTATACTTAGTGAACATGACAGAACACGTAGCAATGGGTTTAAGCTTGATAAGTATAGGTTTAGGAAGGAGATTGGGAGGAATTGGTTTACAAATCGTGTGGTAGATGAATGGAATAGGCTCACTAGGCATGTGATAGAAGCCTCCTCTCTGGGTAGTTTTAAGAATAGATTAGATAAATATATGGATGAAGCTGCTAGATGGGACTGACTTTTTTATGTACATATTTTTCTAAGGAGTGGGGAGATTATATTTTGCGGTTGCATGAATGGACATAATCCTCTGGATGCATTTTTATGTATATTGTAGATTAGATCTGACGAACTCCTGTAAAGGGTGACAATGCTGATGACTTTTCTCTGGTAAGAAATCTTTTGTGTGTTGAATGGAACAGGAGCTGCCAAGTGTAGGCCATGAATGGTCTTTTGCAGTCTCCTTCTTTTCTTATGTTCTTATGTTCTTATCCCTGAAGCACTTTGAATATGAAGATAGACTGAGGGTATTAAATATGTTTTCATTTGAAAGAAGATGTGTGAGGGGAGATATGATTGAGCTTTTTAAAATCTTTTCTGGGATGGATAAATTGGATTTCAGCAAGTTATTTGAGTTAGAAGGTAGTAATAGAACTAGAGGCCACCACTTAAAGATAAAAAAACAGAGGTACAGACTAGGGTAACACTTCAGATTCGGGGCGCATGGTAGATGGCACTGTTAGTCGCTACAATTTTGGGCTACAATATATTTCTTATGACGTCAGATGGTAGTGTCAAATGTGAACAATCACGGCGTAATATTTTATTGTATACGAGTATATACTGGGGGGCGCAGCCCCCCAGGCCCCCACCCAATTGATTGAAATTCAGGATCATCGCAGGGTGGTCCCTATGCAGTGATATCTCCCACACGAGCAGTCCCCTTGAATTTACTGGGGGATATTTTCTCCCAAACAGCTTTTTACTGGCAGAAAAACCTAACCTAATAACAAACAATTCTTACTTTATAGGTTTCTTGATTAGTTTATGCGCCTCTAGATAATCTAAAAGTTTTTCGCGATTATATCAAGTAAAGCCGAATTCGAATAACAAAGAAGCACATGGAGAGCACGAAAACACAATAACGAAAGAAAATCATTCACAAAGCGGGTCCTATTTATAAGCTACGATGTTGCCAGTAAGAAGCTGTCATCGTTCGCAGCAAACATAAAATACTAAAACAAAACAAAAAACAATAAAAGACATCAAGAAACCTTACCTAACTTAGAAAAAAATTATAAACGAGCAGAGCGCAGATATTTAGTAAATAATAGACTAAAAGTTACAAATTCCTAAAACAAAAAAGTCTAACGCAGTGATTGGTCACATCTGACGCTACCGTCTGATGTCATAAGAGATATGCTGTAGCCCAAAATTGTAGCCGACTAACAGCGCCATCTACTGTGCGCCCCGAATCTGAAGTATTACCCAGACTGGATGTTAGAAAGTATATTTTTTTAAACTAACAGTAGTGGATTATTGGAATAGTTTGCCACCTAAGACTGTAGACAGCCCAAACTTGAATGTTTTCAAGCACAGATTGAATGATTATATGGGGATGGAGGGTTAATTTCTTACTTTTTGGTATGGGGATATGTTTCTTGACTCATTCCTGTGGATGCAGTTTCTTCTTATTATATACTTTGGGGGACTTTGATTTTGTTTTTGACAGAATCCTATGGAGGCTTTAAATTATATATTGTAGATGCATGGTTGGACATAATCCTATGGATTGTTAAATTGTATATTGTAGATGCATGATCTGACAAAATCCTATGGATGCATTATGTGGGTGGGATTTGATGGATACGGATGACCTTTGATAGGCCCTTGTGGCTTTTGTCATCCATGAAATTATATTATGTTATGTTATGATGAGAAAGATCTAGGAGTAGTAATAGATAAGTCATTAAGGTTTTCTAAGCAGTGTATTGAAGCAAGAAATAGGGCAAATAGAGTGCTGGGTTTCATTAAGAGAAATGTCAGTTACAAAAGTAAGGAAGTTATTCTTAAACTCTAT
This sequence comes from Ceratothoa steindachneri, assembly GCA_963969495.1. NCBI lineage: Eukaryota > Metazoa > Arthropoda > Malacostraca > Isopoda > Cymothoidae > Ceratothoa > Ceratothoa steindachneri. The sequence continues at coordinate 113,381,372 of OZ018321.1, forward strand.
AACTCTTATGTTAGGCCACATCTAGAGTACTGTATACAGACATGGTCCCCACATTTTAGACATGATATTAACCTTCTCGAGTCAGTGCAACAGAGAGCAACAAAGATTATTCCTTCCCTGAGGCACCTTGAATATATAGATAGACTGAGGGTATTAAATGTTCTCGTTCGAAAGGTGTGAGAGGGGATATGATTGAGATGTTTAAAAAATTTTCTGGGATAGATAAATTGGATGTTAGCAAGTTTTTTTAGTTAGATGATGGAAATTGGACTAGAGGTCACCAATTGAAAATTAAAAAGCAAGGGTGTAGGTAGTACAAATTTAAATGTATTTAAGAGTAGGTTGGATGAGTTTATGGGGAGGGAAGGTTGTGATGGTTCCTAAATTTTGTATATATTAATATTGTTTGTATATGTCTATAGCTGCATGATTTAGTTCTTGACAAGCCTTGATTGGTGATACCCTTGTTTCTGGATGCAATCCTCTGGATGTAGTTTTCTTGGGAGTTTGGGTGCCTTAAAAAAAAAAAGAGGCCATTTGACTCGGATGACCTATGATGGGCCCTTGTGGCTTTTGTCATCTGTTATATTATATTGTGGGGGACTTTGATTTTGTCTTCCCCTGGTGATGGTGTTTTTTGTCAGTTGGGTTTAAACAGATGTGGATGACCTTTGATAGGCCTTTGTGGCTTTTGTCATCCATGAAATTATGTTACGTTATGCTTCATAGGAGAAATGCCGCTTTGTGCACCTCAGCCATTTTTGTTTTAACACAGCCTCTACATTCATTTGTTCACATATATCTGATGCTACCATTTGTGCAGCCACAAAACCTGTTGCCCTGTAATTGTGGAGCCCTCTCTCTGCTTTATGTCAAAGATTTACTGCAACATCAATGTTCATGTTGGGAGATCGCATCTGCTTGCTCACATGCTGAATTTGGCACAACAGGTCATACCACACCACTGAGCAAATGGCAAAGCGGTACGACCCAACCTCCTCGGCTAGAGATTGAGCCTCTACTTTTACTACTGATTTGTCGGTGTTGTCCCTCACCTCGATCAGTGCATCTCTCACTGCCACTGCCTCATATCTCAGGAGTTTCACACTCTTGATCTTGCTTTCCCATCTTGTATCATACCACATCTTCAATATGATATCCACATAATTTTTCAAAATTGTCCATCGCTGTGTGGAGGCTAAAAGAAAGTTTTAAAGTTTCTGCAAGAAACCAAAGTAATTTGTGGCATCAATAGATTCCTTAGCAGCATCGGCCAATACCAAATTCAAAGAGTGAGTCCCACATGGAGCAAACAGAGCTCTGGGATTAATTTCTAAGAGCCTAGATTGAACACCCTTGTTTTTTCCCATGTTACTCCCGTTGTCGTATGAATGTCATCTTCAGTCTATGAAAGAAATTCTAGGCTAATCCAGTCTCTTCAGAATCAAGAATGCTATACCCGTGTCTTCTCCACTGACACAACTTAAATCACAATTGACAACTGTTTAGTGTGGCTGATATCCATAGTGCAATCTAAAATTATTGAAAAAAAAACTTGTTGCTCAACAAATCAATAAGTTCGTTTTGTATGTGGTGGCCGAAGTAACTGGTGTAACAGGATATACTTTTTGCACATGGCTAATATGCTATTGCATAAGGTAAATATGTAGATTAGCAACTCGGCCAAAAAAGGTGTTTTTTTTGGTAAATATTTTCGTTCACCCCTGCCGGAATATTCGTGCACGTTTGAGTCGTCTGACGTCAGACCCCCACCCCCATTATAATTCGCAAAACGATTAAAGGCGCTGACATGATTTGGTTAAATCATTCACCTCTGAAAACGTTAAGACATTAGTCTATAAACAATTAGGATTATATAGTGGGGGCTGTGCCCCCAGACCCCCCCCCTAATTTAATGAAACTCAGGATCATCGTAGTGCGGTCCTCCCCATTGTGTTTACCGCCACGCGAGCTGTCAACTTAAATGTACTCCAAATGCGCGAAACATTTTGGAACACGGATAGTACGTCCTATCGGCCGGGCCGATAATCTACATATTTACCAATTGCCATTTGATGGTGAGAATAACTGGTACTTGACTTGGTTCTTTTGAAACCAGTTGTGTCAGAATTGAACGCCAGTTAGCGGGATCGATGGACTGAGACTCATCCTCAGGAGTAAATTCTGCTCCAGGCAACTTTAATTGAAAAAAAAAACAAGAGAAATAGTATACACAAATTAGTTAGATAATCATAGGTGTAACTCATAGGGGGATGGGGCACTAGTATTTCCGATTTCCCAGAGGTTCTGCCCATAGGCAGAACCGCCACTGCAAATGGTCTAGGAGCTCGAGTTGTATTTTTCACACCATAATTGTATATCTCCATTAAAGGGGAAAGGTTTAAATTTTTCTTTGATACCTTTTACTTTACTTCGTCGTCCTAAGCTTGTGCGGCTGCTAGCTCTCGAAGTCCAAGGGAATCAATTTGCACCGATTTGACGTCCCTTGACATGTAATCTGTAACTATGTTGTCTTGGCCGCGTATGTATGCCATGTCGTTGACATACTCTAAAATGGCGGTTCAATAACGCTGCTGCCTGTCAGTTTTTGCACTTAATGGTGACGAAAATGCCGATACTAATGGCTTATGGTCGGTGCACAGCATCGTATTGCGCCCTTCCATTATGTGCTTAAAATGCATAACAGCCAAGTATGCGGCGAGAAGCTCACGGTCGTAGGTTGAATACGCCTGTTGTGTTTCTGAGAGCTTCTTTGAAAAGAAAGCTATGCGATTCGCGACGCCGTTCACCATTTGGTGGAGAGCAGCATCTGCCGCGTATTGGGATCAGTCCGTCACCAATTGCAGCGGTAAATTGCCTGGGAGAGGGTGATGGAGTGTGATTGCTTCTTCTAAAGCATTCTTTTTTAATTTGAACGCTCTCTCCTCGCTTTCGCTCCACTCGATGTTCTTCGACTTGGGGTACCCACGCAACAACTCAGTTAGCGGTGCTGCTTTGTCCGCAAAGTTGGGCATCATTCTTCTGTAGTATTCCAACATTCCCAAGTAACGACGCAGTCCTTTAGAGTCTCTTGGCTTTGGCATTTCCTCAATTTCCATTATTTGGGGGACAGGAGGACATATGCTTTTTATGCGAGATTTGATGGCCCAGGAACGGGATTTCCTCTTTAGCGAACTCGCATTTTTCTAGGAAAATCCTGAAGCCTCTCTGTGATAATATTTCCATTACTTGTTCCATATGGTTGAGGTATTCCTCCAAATTATTGGAAAAAATCAGGATATCTTCTATATATATATGTATACAAACCTCAACCCATGGAATATATTATCCATAAATCTCTGAAAGGTACTGCTCGCATTGGGAAGGCCAAATAGTAATTTTATGTATGGTCACAAACCAAAGAGGGGTGGTAATTTCCGTCTTTTCGACGTCAGCCTGGCTCATTGGGATCTGGTGATATGCCCTTACGAGGTCCAGTCTCGAAATGATCCTTTTTCCATGAAGATGATCTGCCAGGTTTTGGATCCGTGGCAACGGATATCGGTCGGGCTTTGTAATGGTATTTAGAGCTCTATAGTCCCCGACCATCCTGTACTCGGCGGGGTCTTCTTGGGTACCAAATGGATCGGTGAGACCCACAGTGAATTCGATGGCTGGATTACTCCTTCTTTTAAGAGGTCCTCGATCGTTTCCTTTGCTACTTTCAACTTTTCTGCCGTCAATTACCTAGGCCGCGCAAATGTAGGTGGGGAACTGCTAGTATCAATATTATGCTCTAATGTTTGGTCCATTGCTGGTACCGTTTGAGCGAGAGCTGGTCTATACAGTGCGCAATATTTTTCCAATGTTTTTCGACATGATTCGGGTACATTTTGGAGGTCTGTTCTTATCAACGCGATGGATGGTTCCTCGAAAGTTTGAACAACTGAAGTGAGCTTGGTGTTTCGATCTAGCAGCTTATTCTGGGTGCAATCCACGATTAGATCGAAGTGCTTCAAGAAATCCATTCTCAGGATGGGTGCGGTGATGTCTGTTACAACGAAAGACCATCGAAATTACCTTCTTAAACTTGTATGGCTAAATCCGCACTCATTTTCCCGTGGATTTTAATTTTCCCGCTGTTTGCGTTTGAAAGATTTATGCAACTGTGGGGGTCAAAGATCGAACCTAGTAAACATTTGATTGAAAAATTTTAACGGTTCACACATGAACCTAGGAAACATTTGTTTGAAATTTAAACGGTTCACACATTGAACCTTATAAATAGGAAGATAAACTTCCCGCTGTTAATAGCTCTATTTTGTAAATAGGAAGATAAACTTCCCGCTGTTAATAGCCCTCTTTTGTAAATAGGAAGATAAACTTCCCGCGGTTAATAACGTTTTTTTGTAAATAGGAAGGTAAACCTTCCCCTTTGCAGTATTTGTCGTTCGTAAACAGGAAGTTAGACTCCCCAGTACCCAGTACGATATCTTGTGTCGGCCATACGTAGCTCCGCACAAAAGTAGATCTTGTTTATGAAGTCCCGTGGAGAAAAGGTGAAAATCGATGGCGTTCTTGACTTTCCTTACCCTTGACTTTTCCTCCTTTGCCAGCTGTGAACTTCTCTGTGAGTTCAATTTTTTTTATTTTTCCCAAGTCTAAATGATTATGATTAAGGTAAAGTGGGTGCGTGTAAGGGAGAACCATAGGGTGTGGGTGGATAGAGAAAATAGACAAGCGGAGAAAAGAGAAAGAAGTGTGGTAGGGTGCAAATAGATGCCTAGAGTCTGGTGATCAGACCTATCACTTTTATTATTTTACTGGTTGCGTGTATTCTTTGTTGTTACTGTTGATTTGTAATAATTATAAATAATTATTTATGGCGTTCAAGCCATTTGTCTTAATAATTTTTAGTTTATCTGGTGTATGTTATGCATTGCTTATTTGTATGTGTTTTTTTAATACATTTAATGTTTTTGTATTTTTGTGTGCGTGTGTTTTTTAGTTTTCTTGTTTCTTCAAGGAGGTGATTATTGTCGAAATCGTTTTTTTTTCGTAATCTTGATTTGCAGTTGTCTTAATCGGTGATTTTTCGTAGTTGTGGGTTCATTTGTCAAGTTCGGTTTTCTTCTTCTTTGATGTTTTGGGGCAATACATCTCATTATGTGTAGAACGGCACTTCGTCCCCGCCAGCCACTCGGTTGGCGGAGCTGGGAAATCTGGCGCGACAGTCAGCACTTCTGTTCTGGTTAATCATCTGGGTGATTTCATCACTCATTTCCCGATTAACCAAATCCTGCATTTTCCGGGTCCGTTCTTCTATTACTTTGTTAATAGGAATTATCCCCGCCTCTCTGTGCAGATCTTCTTGCCTGCGTGTACCCGTGATTAGGTACATGCATTTATTTTGCACTACTTGAAGTCGCCTCTTTTGTGTTTTTGACACACATGAGAGGGTGGAGGAGGGGTAAAGCAACGTAGATCTTACAAGGGCATTGTAGATCTTCTTCTTGTTGCTTTCACGTAGATTTCTAAATGTATATAGGGTTCTGACAGCGGCCGAGGCTCGAGAAATTCTTTTTTCGACGTGCTTCTTGTACCCGGTAGAGGTAATTTTCATACCGAGTACATTGCATTCGTTGGTGTAGGGGTATCGCGTATCCCCCACACGCACGTCTGCCCTTAGGGTGCGTCCAATGGGGAGCACCTTGAATTTCTCTTGGTTTGATCTTATCTTCCACTGAGCCTCGTAGTTGTTCAGGCTCGCGATTTCCATCGCTGTCATGCGAGCTTGCCACGGCGCATTCCTCCATGGAGATACGATTATCTGGCTGAAATCATCGGCGTACTGAATATTGAGGGAAGAGGGGCACACAGGGGCTGGGACATCCGCGGTGTATATCGAGTAAAGGGTGGGGGACAGACCCCCCCCCCTGCGGGAGGCCCGCAGTGAGCGGAAACTTTGGTCCGTCCGTGCACCCTAGACTGACATACGCCGCTCTCTCCATAACATAGTCACAGAGAGTTCTTCCTAAGTTTTCACTTAGACCCAGCCGTAAGATCTTATACTGCATGCCCCGCTGCCACACCTTATCAAACGCCTTTGATACATCCCGACAAACGATATCCACATAACTCCTGTCCCGTTTGGCTAAGGAAAGCTTTTCCGTTATGACATTGATTGCCATTTCCGTACTTCGCTTCTTTCTAAACCCGAATTGACATGGGTTTTATTTCTTCCAGGTGAGACACCAGTCTCCCGTTGAGGATCTTCTCAAAGAGCTTCCCGCCAAATTCCAGGAGTGAAATTGGGCGGTAGCTCTCTCTTAACGTTGGGTCCTTTCCGTGCTTGGGCAAGAAGATCATCTTTGCCGTCTTGTAAGCATCTGGAAAGTACCCTGTTTCAGACATGCGTTAAAAATACGTCTCATCCCTTCTATGATGTTAGTTGGTGCCTTTTCGAAGTTTACCTTCATAAGCCCCGATTAGCCTGGGGCTTTTTGTTGGAATGAGCGGAGTGCGCCAAGGATCTCTTCTTCGGTGATCTCGGTGTCTCCGTCACGCAGTCTATCCACCTGGTGATGAGGATGCGTTCGGTGTATTTCCGTGTTAAGCTCGTCTACGATGTTGTTTTCGAACTCTATATCAAAATCTTCGTTTTCTTCTTCTGATATGCTGAAGATTTTTTCCCAATAACGCCGGAGTATTACTTCGATGTTTCTCTCTTCTGTTTCAATGGATCCATCTTCTTTTTGGATTTCCATTTTCTTCTTTTTCCCAGATGATCCTCTGAGACTTTTGACTTTCTTCCAAAAGTCTTTGGGAGATGTATCTTGATCGAGGCTCTCGATCGCATCGTCCCATTGTCTCTGTTGTTGTTCGAGGATCAACTGGTTGAGCTCTTCCTTGATCTCTCTACTTCGTTGTAGCGAGTCAACTGATGCATTTCTGATATTTAACTCGTACATGACTCTCAATTCTCTGTAGAGTTCTTTCATGTACCCAGTCCACCTGTATGAGGAGATGGTTTTATACTGGGTTTTGGGGATGCAAGCCCTATCTGCATTCATAAGATGTTCGTTGAGGTCGTCGAGTGCCTTGTCTATCTCCTCGAGAATTGCCTCGTCCAGATTTGGTGAGCGATAGGCCTCGAGGAGACCCGCGTACCGTGCCCAGTTTGCTCTCCTGTAGTCTTTTCTGACTGGAGCTAGGACTTGTATAGGGTTCCTGTTGATGCTAAGTAGGATCCCTATATGATCACTACATGGTACCTGGACTGGTTCCATGTAGTAATTGAACGGCAGCTGACGATTAGCCAGACAAATGTCTGGTTTTGTGGCACTTCTTCCTCGAGTATAGGTTGGAAAGTCCTGGCCTATTCTATGGACCATATTTCGGTCCATCATAGTATCCAGGCACCTTCCATTTCGATTGAAGGTCCTGTACCCAGATTCCCGCCATCTGGCATTCAGATGCCCCAGTAATATGGTGGGGGTCCTTCTGCCAAATAGGCCAGAGAGAGAATGGATTGGCAAATATTTTCGTCTCGGCGGCTGGTACCCGGTGGCGATGACCAGCTTTCCTATATCGAGTTCAACCTCTATTGCAAGATAGGATTCTTCCAAGTTTCTTATTGGTTTATACTTGATCCCTCTTTTGATGGCGATGGCGACACCGTCGTACCGCTCTTGAGAGTAATTCGTGATTAACACGTCGTAGTTCCAGATCTTCATTTCGGAGCTACGAGTGTCAATCCCATGTCCAGAAATCAAGATGACATCTGCATCAATCTCCCTGAACAAATTTCCGTAGAGAGTTCTTTTCGCTGTCCAGCCGTTGGTATTAATTTCCATGATTGTTAGTGAGTTCCGTTCCATTGTGAGATGTATTTACCTATGTTTCTTCTTCGTCTTTTTACTTTTCTTGGCCTGTGGGGCGGGTCTGGAGTGCCCAGGCTTTTCGTTCTTCGGGGAAGGACTAGGAGTCTCTGACCGACTCTTCGTCGCTCTTGTGCGAGTGCATGGGCCCTCGTCATTTTCCGAAGATGTGGATTCTACTTCCTCTTTGTCATTAGACTCGTTCTCTTCTTCGGATTCCTCCGATGAGTGAGACTCTATGACCTCTTTCAATCCAGTGGCTTTTTCTTTGTTATTCCCAATAACGCTATCCTTGAATGCCCTAGAGCACTCGGGGTCATCAGGCACGATGATGGATGGCAAGTTATTGGCCTTTAGAAGCGCGTTTAAAACCTGGCTGTAGCATCCAGGTTTTACCGCGTTTGCCACGTTTGCATGAGTGATGCAGATTAGGATTTTTGCACTTAAGTCGTTGGTGAAGATCATCGGTGAGGGAGTTGAGGCCATCCCTTCACTTTTCTTCACAGTGCTCGCGTATGTGGTTGTTTTCCCTCTTCTTTTCTTCTTCTTCCATTTTCTTTATGATGTCTTTCCTCTTGGAGCAGTTAAGGGTCATCGTTCGATGGGGTCCCTTGCAGTTCATGCACATTTTTTCCGTGCTTTTGCAGGAGTCATATCTATGACCCTGTGTGGCGCATTCGCTGCACCAGATCGTTCCTTTTGGGGGGCAGTTGGCGGTGGTATGCTGTTCCAGAGCATAACGCACGAAGCACATCTGGATGCTATGATACTTTTCATGCTCGATATTGCTGCCTGGGATCCTCATGTTGAAAATGAGGGGGCTATCCGTTGCCGCCTTGTGGGCCATTTCGGTGGTCTGAAAAGTCACCTTAAAGACGTGTGTGTGATCACGGAATTTGATCACTCACCTTATCTTTGCCCATGTGTGATTCTTCTCGATTTTAGTTTTCAGATCTGCGGGGGAGTTCTCACCCACCCAACTCTCCACCTTTCAGCAGATGACACTCCTGTTGGCAGAGATCGCTGGTGAGGTTTTGGCTTCCAAGTTCATCTCCCTTAGCACTTCGGCCCCTTCATCAGATAGGAGCCGGTCTATGTCCTTGGTCTCACCGCATATAGCGATGAAACCATTTGGGATGTCAATGAGCTTGATCAGTGCAATCCTTAAATTTGAAAATAAGGATTCGCACACGGTTTTCTTCTCGGGGCTCTTTTTTCCAGTTATGGTCCGTAGGTGGACCCTCTTAGGGAGGGCCTCCATCGTCGTGGGCGTCTTCTTTCTTCTTTCTTGCTGTTCTTTTCTTCCTCTATAAAAAATGTGTAGTTAATATGTTATGGGTGAAAAAAGTGATGTCAGAAGTCGTAAAGGAGGTAGAGTCAAGGGTTGGATTTGACTTCGATATGAGAAGAGCGCTCCCGTCCAGTTTGCTGTTGTTTTCCCGCTCGGATGGTGCTGGTATGATGGGTGATGATGGATGGGGGATGGTTCTCGAGTAGGGACCTCAGAGGGTTGACCTTGGTGGACTTAATGCATAGCGGCCGAATCAACGACCGCTAATTTTTTGCCACCCCCTCACGGGTACGTACGCCAAAACTGCATCCAACTACATAGAGACGGGAGTATTTCCCTCTATGATTCTGGCCCGGGTCCCCCGGGCGATGAGGATTTCTCCTCCGTCCGGGACTCGCAGTTTTGCCCCAGATTCGAGAAAATTTCTGACTTGTGCATCTGCTGTGGGATAGGCCTCAAACCAGTTTCCACGCAAGCCCTTAATTATGTCAGTCCAAGCGGCCGACATAGTTAAGACGAAATTTTATGAAGGGCAGTCATCCGAGCAGGTTCCCACGCAGGGCGCTGGACGGGAGCAATGAGGTGTTTAGGCCATCATTTTACTTCATCATTCGCAGCGAAAAGATTATATGAAAATCTTCGCAGATGAACTGGGATCCTAATGACTCCCAGGACAGTCGCGTTCTTAGATGGCGAGGCTCAAAAGTCTGTAGTTCTTAAGCACGCGTGAGATTACAACGCTCTTCAGAAGGTAGTAAGGCAATGCTACGCAGTCGAATATTCACCCAATTCCAAGTCTAAAACTGACTTCGGCCGTGTTTATGTGTATACGATTGAAGCGTAAGTAACATTTAGATCTATCCTGGCGCCTGATTGGTTGAAATGTTAAAAGAGTTAAGTTTAGATGAAATTACTATTTATATAGGTGAATTTTTGTGTAAAAATCAGAGGCCCTCATTTTGGGAATGGTCTGGCTGAACAAGGAGGCCTTCGTAACACTGACGGCCTCTGAGTTCAACAAGAAGAGATCCGGTAGATCTCGATCTCCTCCAGCCAGCCCCTCCACCCCAAAGAAACTCGTAAATAGGAACGACTAACTGACGGAAAAAAAGGACTTGACAGTATTACAGTTGAACTCTGACTGCTGGATCGATAAACAAGTGACTTACGGCAACATTATTAGACAATGTGACCCTGATATCGTTCTGATATCAGAACACGGACTTAACTCGACACAGTTGAAAATGAAAATTTTTAATTACGCCATCGTGTCTAAGAACCACAGCCAGGGGCGTTTCGATGGCGCTGCCATCGCAGTCAAGAAAGGAATCCAGTTTAAGTCTCTCCCAGATTTAGACGAGTCATATTTGGCAATCGAGATCCAGACTACCCTGGGGCCACTAGTAGTGTCCACTGGGTACCAACCCCCAAGACGGGACTATATCCCGATGCACAATTTTCTCCAGCTTTGTGCACATGGGAGAACAGTCCTGTTCGGGGGAGATCTCAACGCCAGATGCTCGGAATCCAGATACACCGGAGTTCTGAATAAGAAAGGGAGGAACTTAAGGAACCTTATTGGCGGGGGTATTGCTGCCCGCATTGGGCCAGACTTCCCCACCTATATCACCGAAACCTGCGCAACAAAGCCAGATGTCATCCTGACCAGCTCACAATTTCCCTACAATTACTTCATACAGCCCGGCCCTCTAATCCCAAGCGAACACATATCTACCCTAATTAAGATATCCTCAAGCCTCATTCAAATACCCGTCAGGATGAGAAAGTGCTTTTCTAGAACGAACTAGGAAGAGTACCGCACCCTTCTTGGTGAGTTCAGACCTCTACCACTCGAAGAAGCCACCCTGGAAGAGATCGACCAGGAACTGGCTAGACTAACGGTAGTAATGGTGGAGGCGGACCGTCCAGCAGTATCCAGAACATCATACAAAACGCTACCAGCACCAAGATGGACTCAGGAGTTATAAGACTTAACGGACGAATACAAGAGACTATTTGAAGAAATTAGACTAACCGGCACTGACAGAACCAAAAACAGACGTTTAAGGATACTAAGGACTGAAATGAAAAGACACATAACGCAACAACAAGAGGTTCTTTGGAACAACCTCGTTGACAAAATGGACGAAGAAGTGGACCCCCGAACCTTTTGGAATACTCTTTCAAGACTGAAGGGTAAGCTACCTGACAGAGACACACTCCTCAAAAAGACGATGGGACGAAAATGATCCCAATGGAAACGGAAGAAGCGTTCAGGACCTTCTGGAGAGATGTGTTCTCCATCACACCAGAGGAAAATGAACACTTTGACCAGGACTTGAAGACCAAATCCATGACCAATTAAGACCAATAGTAGACAAGACATACCCATTTAATAATACGACAGCGGACAGAGAAATGACTGGTAACGGTTAAAAAATAACAGAGGATGAAATCCTATCGACGCTACGTGACTTCAAACAGAGAGCACCAGGTAAAACAAACTTGACCAAACTAAACTGGTTGAACGCCCCCCGTAACATCCTAGAGGGGCTGGTCAAAATCATGAACGCGTACCTGAACGTGGGCTATTTTCCTGACGAATGGAAGATCACCAAAATGATCTTCATTCCAAAATCCGGGAAACCGCCAGACGGCCCAACGAGTTTCAGTCCCATTTCCCTCCTCGAAGTGGCAGGCAAGGTCTTCGAAAAGATCCTTGCCAACAGAATCCAGAATTTTATGGAGGAGAATAACCTCCATAGCGAGCACCAACATGGATTCCGAAGGGGGAGGGGGACTCATACGGTGCTTGCTGTAATCACGAAAAAACTGGCGAAGATCGCTAGCCAGAAAAGGTATGCGGACCTGGTGGTCAGAGAGGTTAAGAAGGCATTCGACAAAGTATGGAGGACTGGGCTCCAGTTCAAAATACTGAGACTTCGACTAAACCCACGACTAGAAAAAATTCTATGTGACTATGTGACTGACAGAATAGCGTACATACAAATTTTCGACAACACGGGACCCAACTTCGAACTAACTGCAGGCGTACCGCAAGGTGGGTGCCTAAGCCCCCTGCTGTATAACGTCTACACCCTCGATCTACCAAATCCGATAAGGGAAGACTCGCTGTACGTCCAGTTCACCGACGACATCACCCAGATCATGACTGCCCCCTTCAAAAGTCCCGAACTCATGACACGAATCACCGCCAGTGAGATCCGCCATGTCAGCAGGTTCGAGAGAAGATGGAAGATCGCCACTAACACCCCAAAATTCAAGGTGATCCCATTCTTCCGTATGATACGGGTCGATATCGTAACAGATGACGCCCGTATCCCATACAGCTAGGGCGGGACAGTTCTGGGACTAAGGATAAGTAAAACTGGATACGGCAGCCACGTCACCAAGACGGCAGCGAGCGCGAAGGCCGAGCTTTCTAAGCTGTTCAGATTCAAAAATCTCAACACGGCCAACAAAAGAAAAATCTACAACGCGCTCGTAAGATCCAAGCTGCTGTATCCACCGATACCTATCTGCACTAGTTCTAGGAACAAAATGGCAGTCCTCCAAAGAGTACAAAACAAAGGCGTACTCTTAATTACAAATACCAGGAGAAGAGAAAGAAGGAGGCAGAGGGACCTACACCGCACGATCCAAATGACTCCAATCAATTTGGAACTGCAGAGTAGAGCTCGCAAGATCTGGGAGAAAGTACCACGACTCATGACGGACGAGACCAGGCAAAGACACATAGACATTCCGCCAGAAGACAGAAACAGAAGAAAACTAGACTTCATCAGCATCAAAGCGCAGACCGAAAGCAAGAAGAACCGATATACACATAAGACTTTTACCACGATAAACAATAAACGCAACAAAAATCACCCAATGGCCACAACATTTCCATAAAAACACACAAAAATACAACGAGAAGAACACGAGAGACACAGAAAGCGCCTACAAAGGCTCGAATGCTACAGGAAGAAACATCATAAACCACAAGAAACAAAACAATAATCACAAACAGTAAAAAACACAAAAAAGAAACAAACACGAGTGTACACGAAAAAGTACCATAAACAAAGAAAAACACAACAAGAATCAAGAAAAAGTACGCAGAAAGATCCAGAATATTAAGATAAAGCACTGAGAAACAACATCAAACTCAAACAACGCCTGCGATTCGCTATCACCAGGGATTTTCTCCCCCCTCCTCTATCCTTTTCATCAGGGAAATCTATCCCTACCTATTTGTCTTCCACTATTATATACATAGATGCATACGTGATTGCAGTTGAAATCTCATTATGTGTGTATGTATTTTCCTTTTCACTACTTTTTATATCCAAGTCCAAGTCCAGGTCCAAGTAAAGATCAGAAGGCAGCAGAATTTCACTTGAAAAATCGACGCTGAACACATCTCATAACCGATAAAGGAGGAAAAGGTTGAGGAGGGAAGTTCAAAACGCCAAGTTTTGCCTCATTAACCCTACGGGGACTATTCGCCTTATATTTTTTTCTACTGGCTTCAAGACGACATAATGTCGTCCTAACTCCCCCCCCCCCTCCCTCGACGGAGTTGCGAAGCTGAAATGAACTGATCTGCCACTCATCTAGTCTCGCTCCAACTATGTCGGTCCACTTTGATAGACATAATTGGGGACGTAAAGGAAAGCAGGTTTGAGGATTAGCCCACTGTGGACCTCTACGGAAGAGACCGCCCGGTTACGAGGCGATGCTGAAAGCTTTGGGGAAGAGTTCGCTCTAATCTCTAAGGGTAGCTTCTGGCTAAGACCACAGGGGGACATGCAACCGTCCCTGTGTAAGTTGGAAACAGCATCGATATCCAAACCCCAGATGGGGCGGCACCCCGGATGGTGGTAGTTGATTCTATCACCATCCATCTGAGGGGCCTCCCCAGGTCCATCCACCATCATTCATCCCACCATTTGGCAGTTCACGTTCACGTAGGCTTAGCGACGAAGTAGAGGGAGTCATCAAGTAATCTAAATACAAAATAAAGAAGATTAAGAAGCAAAGGAGCAACACATTGACCTAAATCAAGTCGCCCACAACAAAAGTAGTGTGAGCTAAAGCAAACACAGGGCCGAGGGGCGACTCTCGTGAAGAGATGGCCCAGGACCACACGACTAGGTTACCTCTGCGGGTTGTCGACGGGCAGCCCAAGCCTAGCAGAGAATCCGTATTCGAGGCCGTGTATGGCAAGTTGGGCATTGCCATGGTGAGGCTGTTAGACATAGCCTCAGGATATATAGCAATATGCGAAAATGAAAAAGACATAGAGGACATTACGAAAGAGAAGGCAGTTGGGGTCCTACGAGGCATTAGGCTTCAGCCAGCAGTACCCCTCCAGATCCTGGCCCACAAGAGCGTGGTATGCCGTCGTATCGACCCATAGATCGGACAACACTCCGCAGAGGAAATAGGTAAGGAAATTTAGCTTCGGTAGGCCTGGGCCAAGGTAGCCGAAGTAATTAAATTCAAAAACAGGAGGGATCGTGGCGAGTACACCCATGTGTTCAAGGTGGTCTTCGCGGAGACGACCGTAGCACAAAAGGCAAAAGAGCAAGGCCTTTTAATGTTTAACGCCAAAATTAGCGGAGAGCAGGTTGAAAAAGGGGAATATACTCCCATCCAATTCTGCTTCAAGTGCTATAAGATGGAGTCACACGCCACCAAGGACTGCAAAGAGCCGCAAGAGACGTGCTCTAAATGCAGCCAGAAGGGCATAATTGGCGAAGCTGTAACAGCAATGTAGAGAAGTGCATGAGCTGCGGGCAGGGACATAGGACTATGGCCATGTCACGTCCCGCAAAGAAAGAAATTATGAGAAATAAGCAGAAGGCCAAGAAAAAAGAAGATACACGCAGGGCAAACACGTCCTACGCCCAAGCAGCAAAGGCGGCCATTTCGGAGGTGGACGCCAAGAAAACCTACCTCAACATAGAGAACGAGAGCTCCACAAAGATCATGCCGTGCCACCTTCACGCGCACGTCATGAACCTAGCTCGCCCGGGCACGTTCGCGACAGTACTAAACCAGATGCTAGCAAAGAACTGAATGGAACAGATGTGGTTCCCGGACAACCCCCCTTCCGGGGATATACTGCATCTACACATGGTTCCGAAATCACAACAACCAGCAGAGCAAGTAAACACCAGTAAAACGACAAGCAAGAAGGGAAAGAAGCAAGCAGTCGAGGCAATAACTCCTGCGCACCGACAGAACCAAGCAACCACAACAGAAAAGGACAACTCGGACACAAATAGTTCCCGGAATCATCAGATTTCTCAGACTCCGAGGCAACAAAATCCCAAGAAACCACGGAAAGAAGAAGAGGAACAAGAGATTGCGGGCGAACGACATAAATCTGAAAATATACGCCTGCGATCAATTCCCTTTTCCCGAGGAAATGGAAACCAGGAGTATCTTCCATGGCAAAGGATCCAAGATTTTCAAATGGGAGTACGATTATGAAGTGGAACCTGAAACAGTGGAAGAGGCCCTGCTTGCGCAAAATATGACCCTACATCACAGCACCTGCGAGTAAATCTCAAACGCTGAGTTCAGGAAGAAGAAAAATGGGAGGAAAAAGAACATCACCCAGAAACACTAATTAATCGAAGATGGAGAGAGTAAGTAACAGAATGAGGATTCTGACACTCAACGTGAATGGATGGGAGGAGAAGGCCACGGCATATGGAAACATATTCCGTGTGCTTGACCCCGACATCATTCTTATTACGGAGCACGGTATCGACACCACAGCTGGTCGAATTAAAATACCGGGCTACAGAGTAGTCATGAAGAATCATTCCCAGGGAAGGTTTGATGGTGCGACAATAGCTGTCAAGAGGAACATCTCCTTTAAACAACTACCAGAACTCGATGAGTCCTTTGTGGCGATCGAGCTACATACACTGGTAGGAGACCTCGTGATAGCCGCAACCTATTAACCCCCTTGACGAGCATATCTCCCGTTAAGTAACTTCTACACACTGTTCGGGCATCGCAGAATGGCATTCTTAGGGGGAAACCTCAATGTCAGATGCCGTACGGCGGGCTATGGTAGTACCAACGATAGAGGCCGAAACTTGGAACTGATTATGGGAAGAAAAAACATCCAAAGGATAGGGCCGGATTTTCCGACCTATATCACTTCCAGATCAGCAACCAAGCCTGACATAATCCTAACAAGTGAAGGCTTCCCATTCAACTACCATAGCGAGCCAGGCCCAACAATCCCTAGTGATCACATAGCGATTCTCACCACAGTATCTCTCGCACCAATCCAGCTCCCAGCCCCTCTCCGGAAAATCTACGCCCTGGCCAACTGGGATCGTTACAAGCAACGACTCAGTGAATATGCGCCAGCTGACCTCAGCACGGCGTCGTTAGAGGAGATAGACAGGGAGCTGGAAAGGATAACAACGTCCATACTAAATGCGGACCGCGAGAGCATACCCATAACAGGGTATAAAACACCTCCTCAGCCCAGATGGACAGAGGAGATGAAAGATATCGCTCGCATTCACAGGGAAGTGTACGAAGAAATAAGACTGGAGGGTCCCAACCGGGAAAGAAGCTCGCTCCTTCGACGCCTAAGCTCAGAGCTTAGAGTGGCTATCAACCTCCAACAGGAGGAAATATGGAACAGCTTGATAGCCAAAGTCAACAGCGAACTTAGCCCGGCTAAGTTCTGGCGCCAAGTCAAGAACTTAAAGGGACTTACACCAAGACCAAAGGCTCGGATAAAGGAGAACAGAAACTACATAGAGGACCCGGTGGTTCTCGAAGACAGGTTCAGGAACTTCTGGAAAAACGTTTTCAGGATTACCCCTGAAGAAAACGACGAGTTCGACCAGGAATTCAAAGGCCAACTGATCGAAGAACTATATCAGGAAATGCATCGCACGCACCCACAACATCGAGTCGACGAAGGCAGGGAGATGGCGGGCCATGGCCGCCCCATAACATCAGAGGAGGTCATGGCCACTGTAAAAGCCTTCCAACAAAAGGCACCAGGCTGGACGGGCATCACCAGAAACAACTTGGTTAATGCCCCACAGCAGATCATTCAGGGAATCTTTAACATCTATAACGCTTCCCTGAATACGGGCTACTTCCCGGAAGGTTTCAAGATAGCTAGGGTGATCTTCATACCCAAGGGAGGTAAATCCCCTGATCAACTGGTAAATTACAGGCCGATCGCCCTGCTGGAGATCGTTGCGAAAGTCTACGAGAGACTCCTAGCTGACAGACTTCAAAAACAACTAGCCGAGCTGGGAGCCCACAACCATCAGCAGCATGAGTTCCACAAGGGACGAGGAACGGAAACAGCCCTCGCCCTCCTTGCGGAAAAACTCGCTTGCAGTAAACCTGAGAGGAGGTACGTAGACGTGGTGCTGCGAGATGTAAAGAAGGCCTTCGATAAGGTTTGGCTGAGAGGGTTACAGTTCAAGATCCTCAACCTCCAGCTTAACCCACTCCTGGAAAGGGTCCTTTGCAACTATGTCTCTGATAGGAGAGCCCAAATCGAGGGCTGCAAGGGACCCGAATTCGAACTCGAGGCGGGAGTTTCACAAGGCAGCTGTCTCAGCCCTCTGCTGTACCTAGTGTACACGATTGACCTGCCTGCTCCAGTGAGGTACGATTCGATGTATCTGCAATACGCAGATGACATCACCCAAATCGTCCTGAGTCCATTCAGGAACTCTGGAAGTCAGGCGAGGGCGACAGCTGTCGAAATCGAGAATATCAACCGATATGAGAAGAAGTGGAAAATTAAAACCAACTGCCAGAAGTTCACCATTATTCCAATGAACCACCTGAAAGTAGACGACGTCATCGTCAATAACGAACTCTATCCGTACTCCAACGAGGGTAAAGTCCTGGGCTTACAACTCTTCAAAACGGGATACAAGACCAATATAAATACTAGAGTGTTCCTAGCCAAAAGAGAGCTGAGGAAACTTTACTGTTTCCGAAGCCTCAGCGTGCCAAACATCAAAAAGCTGTATATGGCCTTGGTACGCTCAGTCCTAGTGTACCCGGCCGTGATCACGCAGATGGCAAGCATTACATCTCTCAGAATGATGCAGAGGGTACAGAATAAAGCCACTCTGCTGATCACTGGCACGCAAAGGATCGACCGTATTCGGCAATCAACTCTACAACATAGAGTGGGACTGAAGCCGGTCAATACGGAGATTCAAAGGCTAGGGAGAAAGACATGGGACAAAGTAGACCGAGAAATACTCCCAACAATAAACCTAAACGTAAACATACGTGCAAACAGAAGACGCACAATAGGTAGAACGGCTCTATTCCCTAGCAGTAGAACCTGCGCGAGAGAAGCTGTACTACCTATGTACACGTAGTAGTAGTACACAAGATTGAAATAAAAATGATAGTTCAAATTTAATAAATATAAATAAATAAAAAAGAGGCGAAGTGCCCATACTAAAGAACTCCCCCAAATATAAATATAAAGTGCCCCAACAAAATAATTGAAAAACTAATTAAAATTTTAGAATAAAAAGAGGCGAAGTGCCCAATTCCCAATTAGATAATAAAAATCAAAACAACTAAAAACGACAAAAAGAGGCGAAGTGCCCAAATAAAAGAAACAAATTAAAACTCAGAACTTAATGAGATTCAGCATAAGAGATACCTTTGAAAGGCTCGAATGCTTCGACGGTACAATAAAACTGAATAAATGTATATATATATATATATATATATATATATATATATATATATATATATATATATATATATATATATATATATATATATATATATATAATGGAGGAAACTGGCTGTCAACGACAGTCAGCACCTTTAATGACATAGGATCTTTTTAATATTAAGAAGAAGAATTGAGAAGAATGCTAGTGATGCCCTAACACCAGGGCAAACTAAGAACCATTTTCACACCTTTATATACCTACCACACAATTTCATCACTTTCACTTAATTGTAATTGTAATTGTAAAAATCAGTCAGAATCTGAAAATTTATTGTTATTTTAATAAGAAAAATTATATTCCTTGTTCACCATTTTAAAAGCTTATTCCGGCTATAATATACAGGAATAAAGAATCCAGATATAAATATATATTTTTCCTTCATCTCGTAAGGAAACTGAAGATCACTTAAACCCAGCCTGCAAAACTAGAAAGAGAGAACCATAACTGACTCAAACCCTACAACTGGTGACCCCTCTTCTTCGAACAATATAAGTGATAATTCTACAAAATGGATTCGCTAGGATACGCATCAAGACTTCAACAAGCTGCTCAATTTTCCCCACACCAAGAAGTGGAACTCGCGAATGCGATCTCTAACAGACCTCCTGTTTTTAATGAAGCAGCAGTCGCAGGATGGTTTAAAATTGTGGGGGCGCAATTTCACATTTCGAAGATACAGCGGGAGGAGACGAAATTTTACCATATTTTGGCTGCGTTACCTCCCGAGACAATCGATCGCCTCCCAGCTGCAATACTATCGTCGCAGAATTATTCACTCCTACAAACGGGAATCGTGGGGATTTTTGAAAGGACAAAACCTGAGCTCTTGGAGAAGTTAATCGCGTCTTCTCCGCAAACCGGACGACCTTCGGTGAATCTTGAAGAGCTACGGAGGACAGCGCTGCAAGTTGGAGTGGGGGAGGAACTGGTGAGACACAATTTCATCCAATCCTTACCTCTTAACATCGCCCCTATCATCGCCACGCGGAAGATCCTGACACTTGCCCAGTTGGGGAAACTCGCTGATGAACTCATGCCGTTCTACAAGGCACAGTGTTATAACGTAAATAAGAGTCAAACTAGTGATGATTGTGCGTTCCCCGATATAGGTGCTCTTAGTGTTAACCCGCCGGTAAATCAAGTGCAATTTAGAAATTCTCATTCCGTGCCCGTCGGTGTATATCCTAGGGGTGATCAACCTAGGTTTGGGCATAAGAGGTATAATAATGGTGATAGGAATTATTCTAAAGGTATACCGTTTAGTGTAAGCCCTTTCCATCGGGACCAAAACCCAATGGTATGCCGTACACACTTATACTATGGGTCTAGTGCGCGGTACTGCAAACCGTGGTGCTCTTGTCCAAAGCGAGGTGAGAACCTTCAAATACAGACATCATCTAGGCCGTCTTCCCCGACCCACTCGGAAAACGAGATCGGCAGGCCGCAGTAAATGCGACGACCGGCATGCCGACTCTTCTCACTGTCGCTGCACGTATTAATGAGAGTAGGTGCGAATTCCTAATAGACACTGGTGCGAGCGCGTCCTTAATTCCATATAATTTAGTGTGATTATGTGTGATGCGCAAATCGGGTGTTAACATTGCGACGGCTAATGGAGGAAAGATAAAAGTGCACAGAGAAGTTCAATTGGAGATAGGCATCCCTACCCTCCGACGTTCATTTAGATGGACGTTCGTAGTAGCAGACATTACGTCGCCATTATTAGGCGCCGATTTTCTTGCTCATTATAACCTATTAGTAGACTGTGCTCGTGGTGTCCTAATTGATAACCAGACTAGCCTAGTTTCAAAAGTGAAGCATTCAAGCGAACCGGTGATCTCGTTGATAATTAATGACCTCTCGCATATCCCACCTAAGTGCAGGACAATTCTCCGAAAATATGAGGGTATTTATAACCCGAAGTGTGTTGACGTTTGTTCACCACCGGCTAATTCGGTGGTTCACACAATTGAGACGGGTAGCGCCCCGCCAGCTTTCGCTCGCCCCAGACAACTTCCAATGGAGAAACTACAATTTGCAAAAGCAACTTTCGAGACTCTGTTGAAAGAAGGTGTGGTGCGGCCGTCGAAATCTTCATGGTCTTCACCCATTCACATGGTGCATAAGAAGACCCCAGGTGAGTATAGAGTGGTGGGTGACTTTCGGTCCCTCAATGCGAAGACCAAAGTGGACAGATATCCCTTGCCAAGGATTCAGAGCATGGTAGACCATCTCCATGGCAAGAAAGTCTTCTCTCGCCTGGATTTAGTACGAGCCTACCACCAGATTCCAATGAATCCATCGGACATCGAGAAGACTGCTCTCTTAACTCCCTTTGGGCTGTGGGAATTTTTAAGGCTACCGTTTGGTCTAAAGAATGCTAGTTGCACCTTTCAACGCCACATGGACAATTTATTTCGAGGCTTGGCGTTCGTCTTTGTGTATGTGGACGATATTTTGATATTTTCGGAGAATATAGATGAACATGTGGAACATATAGAGCAAGTTTTTAAAATATTTGCAGAAAACAACCTTCGAATTTCTATGGAAAAGTGCGAGTTCATGAAGGAAGAGATCGATTACCTGGGCGACCATGTCTCAGCTGCAGGTTTGAGCCCTCCAGCTAGGAAGGTCTCCGAGATCACCGAAATACCCTTACCATCTGATTTCAAAGAACTTCGTCAATATTTAGGCATGTTAGGTTTTTACAGACGTATGATGCCTAACTTTGCTGCAATTGCTGCCCCTCTGACTGAACTCGCACGGCTTCAACCTAAGGCTCGGCAACTTGTCTGGAATGATGCTGCTCGAAAAGCATTTGAAGCTACTAAGGAGGCCCTGGAAAACTCCGTTAAGTTACGCCACCCATTACCCAATGACTCTCCGTACCAATTGGTGACGGACAGCTCCCAATTCGCAGTTGGTGCTGCGCTCCATCAGATGGTGGATGGGTCCCTCCAGCCAGTGGCATTCTTGTCCGCGAAGTTGAGTAAGACGCAGCAAGCGTACTCCACTTATGACAGGGAACTCCTGGCTGCATATCTTGCTGTGCTTCACTTCAGGCATATGATCGAAGGTCGCCAAGTGACTTTATGCACGGACCATAAGCCATTAGTCTCTGCCTTCTCCTCGCCACTACGTGCAAAAACGGACAGGCAACAACGGAACTGGACCGCAATCTTGGAATATGTCAATGACATAGCTTATGTACGTGGTGATGATAATGTAGTTGCTGACTGCCTATCTCGGAATATCAATTCGGTCCAAGTGGACTCATTTGATCTCCGTTCTTTGGCAGCAGCACAAGAGTAAGACGAAGAAATGAAGTCATCTCAATCTGGACTGAAGGCATTTCCTTTTCCCGGTGATTCCCAACTCTGGTGTGAGGTAACATCTAAATACCCACGACCGTTTGTTCCTTCACCCTGCAGATCAGTTATTTTCAAACAACTGCATAACATTTCACATCCAGGAATTAAGTTATCGCTTCGGTTGGTGAAAGCGAGATATTTCTGGCCCAATATGGACAGAGATATACGTTCTTGGACTCGTGAATGCCTCTCCTGCCAATCTGCTAAAGTGAATCGCCACACTAAGTCTCCAGTCCTGCCTATTAGTATACCCACTTCGAGATTTGAGACGGTTCATATAGATATAGTTGGTCCACTCCCGCCGTGTACCCTGCCTGGGCAAACATACCCATCTCATAACCGGTACCTGCTGTCATGTATAGACAGAACGACCAGGTGGATGGAAGTCATACCGATTCCAGACATAAGTGCTGCAACGGTTGCTTTAGCCTTCTTGAGCGGCTGGATATCCAGGTTTGGCGTTCCCTTATACGTCATCACCGACAGAGGAGCGCAATTTGAGTCTTAACTCTTCAAAGAATTATCGGCTCTCGTTGGTTTCCATCGTTTGCGAACCACAGCTTACAGACCTACCACTAACGGGATCGTGGAAAGCTCGCATTGGACTTTGAAGAGCTCTATAATGGATCGCTGACAAAGTTGGTTGATGGCCTTACCAATCGTTCTTCTAGGCATCCGGTCCTTGCCCAATGATTCGGGTTTTTCACCCTTTACGGCGGTCACATGGACGACCCTTCTCTGCCCAAAGCCCTTGGTCACCTCTTCTCCACCCAAAGCCGATTCTAAATTCATCTTTGAACTAGCGAAGACTATGTCGCAGATAGATTTCGCACAGACCTCTGAGGGCCACCTGCACTCGGTACCCAAAACGTTTGTACCCAAGGAATTAAGGGACGCCCCGCATGTGTGGGTCCGTGTTGATCGCGTTCGGAAGACACTAGAAGCGCCTTATGCAGGCCCGTTCCGTGTTGTCGAACGCAACGACAAAGTTTTTAAATTAGAATTCCCAGATGGCCATCAGAACACTGTGTCGATAGATAGAGTTAAACCAGCTGTATTGCCTAAGGTACATAATGAGAGGGATATAAACTGTTCGCGACCATCAATTAATCAACCCGTTGTAAATAATCCTTTAGAATTAGATACCCCGCAAGAAAATGAGTAAGTATCATCGGGGGGTAATGCACCACCATTATCATGGATATTTGAAAAAATACCCATGATAATGGTGGTGAATCGAGCATTTATACTCGTTCCGGTAGACGCGTCAAATTTGCGCGTAAGCCCTCATACCATTATTTTTATGTATGTCATAGCATATTAAAATATGTTTATATATGCATGTTTATAATTGTGAGGCCTAGCATTTTATTTATGTATTAAACCTACTCTTTGGTCTCGCAAAGAATTCCTGTGGTGCTGCAACTATAGTGTGGAATCGAATATGACTAAAAAATGAGCATTTTTGAAATCTTAGGAAATTCTACACTTGGTTCTCAGTAAACCAAACCATATCAAAATATATTTGTATATATGTATGTTATAATTGTAAGACGTAGATACTATTTGTATTAAACACTCTGTTTTATCGGGCCGTAGTACTGTGGGGGTCGAAGATCGAACCTAGTAAACATTTGATTGAAAAATTTAAACGGTTCACATATGAACCTAGGAAACATTTGTTTGAAATTTAAATGGTTCACACATTGAACCTTATAAATAGGAAGATAAACTTCCCGCTGTTAATAGCTCTATTTTGTAAATAGGAAGATAAAATTCCCGCTGTTAATAGCCCTTTTTTGTAAATAGGAAGGTATACTTCCCGCGGTTAATAACGTTTTTTGTAAATAGGAAGATAAACTTCCCCCTTTGCAGTATTTGTCGTTCGTAAACAGGAAGTTAGACTCCCCAGTACCCAGTGCGATATCTTGTGTCGGCCATACGTAGATCGGCACAAAAGTAGATCTTGTTTATGAAGTCCCGTGGAGAAAAGGTGAAAATCGATGGCGTTCTTGACTTTCCTTACCCTCGACTTTTCCTCCTTTGCCGGCTGTGAACTCCTCTGTGAGCTCAATTTTTGTTGATTTTTTTCAAGTCTAAAAATTCGGAAACCAGGTATGTATGTGAGAGTATGCAGGTGAGGGGATAGAAAGGGTGTGTGAATAGACAGCGGAAAGTAGACCAGTGGTGAAAAGAGAAAGAAGTGTGGTAGGGGGCAAAGTGATGCTAGAGCCTGGTAATCAGGCTTATCGCTTTCAAATTTTTATGTTTTGTAGTTCCGTTGTTGTTTATTGTTTGCTTATATATATATATATATATATATATATATATATATATATATATATATATATATATATATATATATGTATATATGTATAATATATATAATTTGGCGTTCAAGCCAAGTCTTCATTGCTAATGTATTTGGTTATGCTGTGCGCGTTAGCTGTTGTTTTTGTAAGTCGTTAATATAACTTACTGTGTTTGTATTAGTATCTTTGTTTCTTCGTAATTTTGTTGTGTGTGTATTTTGTGTATAATGTTTCTTCCTGTTGTCTTGCTCGGTGATTTTCGTCTTCTTGTGTGTGTTTCCATCTTCGGTAGTTTGTCTTAGTTGGTTGATTTTGTCGATATCGGTGAATTTGGTCAAAATCGGTTGAGTTCGTGATTGGTAAATTATGTCTTGATCTGAGGTAAATTTAACTCATCTTGCGTAGAACGGTACTTCTGCTCCGCCAGCTAAAATCCCAGCGGAGCTTGGAAATCTGGTGCGACATACTGCTCTTCTGTTTTGGTCAATCATTTGTACGATATCCTCGTCCAATACACCATTGACCTTTTCCAGCATATTCCTTGTCCGTTCTTCGATGACAACGTTAATGGGGGTTAACCCCGCCTCCCAGTGCAGCTCTTCTTGGGTTCTTCTTTCCATTCTGCGTGTACCTGTTATTAGGTACACGCATTTATTCTGCACCACTTGTAGTCTCCTCTTCTGTGTCTTTGAGACAAAGGAGAGGGCGGAAGCGGGGTATAGCAACGTCGATCTTACTAGTGCAGTATAGATCTTCTTTTTGTTGCTTTGACGAAGATTTCTGAACCTGTACAGAGTCTTGACTGCAGCAGTGGCCTTGGTGATACGTTCTTGGACGTGCTTTGCGTACCCGGTTGAGGTGATCTTCATGCCGAGTACGTTGCATTCATTGGTGTAGGGATATCGTCTATCCCCCACCCTGACGTCATCAAGTAGTCTCCTGCCTGTGGGGACTACTTTGAACTTATCCTGGTTGGTACGGATTTTCCACCGGGCCTCGTAGGTGTTGAGGTTTTCGATTTCTGCTGCTGTCATTCGAGCTTGCAAAGGCGCATTCCTCCATGGACAAGTGATTATCTGGGTGAAATCATCGGGGAATTGTAAGTTGAGGCAAGTGGGGCTTACAGGGACTGGGACATCCGCGGTGTAAATCAAGTAGAGAGACGGGAGACAGGCACCCCCCCCCCTTGCGGGAGGCCGGCATTGAGTGGAAACTTTGGCCCGTCCGTGCACCCTAAACTGATGTACGCCGCTCTCTCCATGACATAGTCACAGAGAGTTCTCTCTAAGTTTTCACTTAGGCCCAGTCGTAAGATCTTGTACTGCATTCCCCGTTGCCACACCTTATCGAACGCCTTTGATACATCCCGACAAACAATGTCCACGTCCTCTTTTCCCGTTTTGCTTGGGCTAGCTTTTCCGTAATGACGTTAATCGCCATTTCCGTACTTCGCTTACTCCTAAACTCGAATTGGTGTGGGTTGTAGAGCGAGTTTTCTTCCAGGTGAGACACCAGTCTTTTGTTGAGGATCTTCTCGAAGAGCTTCCCACCAAATTCCAGTAGTGAAATTGGTCGGTAGCTCTCCTTCAACTTGGGGTTCTTTCCAGGCTTAGGCAAGAAAATCATTTTCGCCGTTTTATAAGCGTCTGGAAAGTACCCCGTATTGAGACAGGCGTTAAATATTCTTCTCATTTCTTCGATGACACAGGCTGGTGCCTTTTCAAAGTTAAGCTTTGTAAGCCCCGATTGTCCTCGGGCTTTTTGTTGGAATGAGCGAAGCGCGCCGAGTAGTTCTTCTTCTGTAATCTCAGCGTCTCCGTCGCGCTGCCTATCCACCTGGTGATGGGGGTGCGTCTTTTCTATTTCTTCGTTAAGCTCGTCGATGATGTTGCTTTCGAACTCTAGGTCATAGTCTTCGTTTTCTTCTTCAGTTATACTGAAGATCTTTTCCCAATAACTTCGGAATATCTCTTCAACTTTTTCTTCCTCTTCTTCGATGTTTCCGTTTTCTTTCTGTAGCTTGATCTTATGCTTCTTTCCAGTTGATCCTTTAAGAATTCGGATCTTCTTCCAAAATTCTTTGGGAGTTGCTTCGTGATCGAGGCTCTCTATCGCGTCCTGCCATCTTCTGTTTTGTTGTTCGAGGATCAACTGGTTCAATTCTTCTTTGATTTCCTTACTTCTTTGCATCGAGTGAACTGATGCATTCACGATGTTGTGTTCATACATTATCTTCAGTTCACGGTATAGTTCCTTCATATATTCAGTCCACTCGTAGGTCGAGATGGTCCTATATGAGGAACGAGGGATACAAGCCCTATCTGCGTCGATGATTTGGTTATTGAGGTCATCGAGTGCCTCGTCAATCTCCTCGAGAATTGCCTCGTCCAGGTTGGGCGGATCGTAGGCCTCGAGAAGGTGTGCGTACCGTGCCCAGTCTGCTCTTCTGTAGTTCTTCCTGACTACTGCTGGGACTTGTATAGGGTTCCTATTGATAGTGAGTAGGATCCCTATATGATCACTACATGGCACCTGGACTGTTCCATGTAGTAATTGAACGGTAGCTGACGATTCACCAGACAGATGTCTGGCTTTGTGGCATTTCGTTCTCTGACATATGTGGGAAAGTCGGGGCCTATCTGCTGGGCAATATTTCTGTCCAGCAACAGGTCCAGGCTTCTCCCTATTCCGTTGAAGGTCCTGTAACCGGATTCTCGGCATCTGGCGTTTAGATCCCCCATTAGTATGGTGGGGGCTCTTCTGCCAAATAGGCCAGTGATAGTGTGAATAGGCAACACATCTCTCCTTGGCGGTTGATATCCGGTTGCAATGACTAACTTTCCTAAGTCGAGCTCGACCTCAATCGCGAGGTAGGATTATTCTAATTTCCTTATCTGCTTGTATTTGATCCCTTTCTTTATTGCAATAGCGGCGCCATCGTACCGCTCTTGCGAAAAGTTGGTGATCAACACATCGTAGTACCAGATTTTCATTTCTGTATTACGCGTGTTGATTCCGTGTTCTGAGATCAGTATGATGTCTGCATCAATTTCTCTGAATACATTTCCGTAAAGAATTCTTTTCGTCGTCCAGCCGTTGGTGTTGATTTCCATTATTTTCAGTCCGTTACGTAACATGATGAGTTGCTTTACCTATGCTTTTTCTTCCCCTTTTTTGGTCTGGGGGCTGGTTGGGCGATTTTGCTCGGCCGAGGGTTTTCCTTTTTCGGAGGGGGGCTCGGGGTCTTTGACCTGCTTTTGGTGGCTCGCGTGCGAGTGCAGGGGCCCTCTTCACTGTCAGATGAGGAGGATCCATCCTCACTTCCAGTCTTTTCCTCTTCTTCTTCTTCCTCTTCAGTTTCCTCAGATGATGGTGCTTCAATCATCTCTTCCAACCGGATTTGTTGTTGTTGCTTTGGATGATTGAATCCTTGAAGGCCTTGGAACACTCTGGGTCATCCGGCATGACCACTGCCGGGAGGTTATTCGCCTTCAGGAGCGCGTTGAGCACCTGGTTATAACAACCAGGCTTCACTGCATTCGCCACATTTGCATGGGTTATGCAGATCAGAATTTTAGCGCTCAGATATCCTGTTACGCTGAAATTTGCAGGTCCTGGTGCAGTGTTCATCACTACTATTTTTAGCGGCGCTCGCGTACGTCGTCTCCCTCGCTTTTCTTTCTTCTTCTTCCTTTCTTCTAATAATTTCTCGTCGCTTGGGGCAATTAAGGGCCATCGTCCGATGTTCCCCTTTGCAATTTAGGCACTTCTTCGAGGTGCTTTCGCACTTGTCGAATCTGTGCCCTTCTGTGGCGCACTCACTGCACCACAGCTTGTTCTTGCCCGGCCAGGTGGTTGACGTATGGGCTTCGAGTTTGTAGCACATAAAGAACATTTGTATGCTACTGAATTTCTCCTGTTGGATGTTTTCACCCGGTATTCTCATGTTAAACACGAGAATACCATTTTGGGTGGCTTTCCTTGCCATGTCTGTGGTCGCAAACGTTATTTTGAACACGTGGGTGTGTTCGCGGAATTTAATGATTTCGCGAACTTGTGCCCACTGTTTGCTCCTAGTGATCTCCTCTTTGAGTTCTTCAGTACTGTGCTCACCTACCCAACTCTCCACTTTTCGGCAGATGACGCTTCTGTTTGCTGCCACTTGTGGGGGATTTTTGGCTTCCAGTCCGGTTTCCTTTAGTACCCTCGCTCCCTCTTCTGAAAGGAGCTGGTCCACATCTTTGGTCTCGGTACACATGGCGATGAAGCCCGACGAAACTTCGATGAGTTTCACCAGTGCCACCTTGAGTTCAATGTAGAAGGTTTCGCAGAGGTTCTTCTTCGTTGGGGTCTGTTTTCCGGCTCCATGGTCTTGATGTTCCTCTTTTTCCTTCTTTCTCTGTAACAAAGTGTAATTAATGTGTTTTTTATGTGTGAAAAAAGTTAGGGTGTGGTAAAGGAGGTATAGGATGGTGTGAGTTGGGCTGGTAATGGGTACAAGATAAATTTGAGAAGAACGCCCCCGTCCATTTCTCCTGTTGCTCTCCCGCTCGTATGCTGCCAGTATGATGGATGATAGGGTGATGGGGTGGGTCTCGGGTGGGGACCTCAGAGGGTTGAGCTCGGTGGACTTAATGCATAGCGGCCGAATCAACGACCGCTAAATTTTGGCTACCCCTCACGGGTACATACGCCATAACTGCATCCAACTACATAGAGACGGGTGTAACTCCCTCTATGATTCTGGCCGGGACCCCGGGCGATGAGGATTTCTCCTCCGTCCGGGACTCGCAGTTATGCCCCAGTATCGAGACGATTTCTGACTTATGCTTCTGCTGTGGGCTAGGCCTCAAACCAGTGTTCACATAAGCCCTGAATTATGCCAAACCAAGTGGCCGGCATAGTCAAGACGAAATCAATGAATGGCAGACATCCGAGCGGGTTCACACGCAGAGCGATGGACGGGAGCAGTGAGGTGCTTAAGCCCTCATTGAATTATGAATCTTCGACGTAAAAAAAATTGGCTCTCTTTTTAAGGATGAATCTGGGTTCACCTTAAGAGTTCCAGAATAGGCTCGTTTTTGTAGCAGCGCTCAAAAGTCAATCAGACACTAAAACAAGTAAAAAGTGCTGTATCCAAAGTTCTTCAGCTGTACGCAGTAAAACGGATTTTCGGCCGTCAAAAATTCGGAAAACTGACTTCGGCCGTGTTTATGTGTATACGATTGAAGCGTAAGTAACATTTAAATCTATCCTGGCGCCTGATTGGTTGAAATGTTATATAGAGTTAAGTTTAGATGAAGTTAACACTCAATCCACAAGTGTCCCCCCTCCAACAACAGATCCCTCCACAAAGAAATACGAGGAACCAGCAACCCCAAATCCCTCTACGGGAGCTGTCAAGAAGGCGAAATCTTGCCATTGTAGCCGCAACAAGTGATCGCCCAACCGTAAGGGGACGAGGTCAGCCTCATCCTCTAGAGAAGATAACCATGCCTATCACGGCAAAAGAATTCACCTTAAAATCTACACCACAGATGGTGCACCTTTCCTGGAAGTCAATACGCCCAAGGACGTGAGTGACGGCGTGACGACGGGTCGCTATAAATGGGAATATAGCGAGGACGTTCCCGAGAGGGTGGTCGAAGAGGCCCTCATTTTGGGAATGGTCCGGCTGAACAAGGAGGCCTTCGTGACATTGACGGCCTCTGAGTTGAAAAAGAAGAGATCTGGTAGATCCCAATCTCCTCCAGCCAGCCCCTCCACCCCAAGAAGCTCGTAAACAGGAACGACTAACTGACAGACGATATGCACAGACTAAAAAAGGACTTGACAGTACTACAATTTAACTCTGACGGTTGGAACGGTAAACAAGTGACTTACGGCAACATTATCAGACAATGTGACCCTGATATCGTTCTGATATCAGAACACGGACTTAACTCGACACAGTTGAAAATGAAAATTTTTAATTACGCCATCGTGTCTAAGAACCACAGCCAGGGGCGTTTCGATGGCGCTGCCATCGCCGTCAAGAAAGGTATTCAGTTTAAGTCTCTCCCAGATTTAGACGAGTCATATCTGGCAATCGAGGTCCAGACTACCCTGGGGCCACTGGTAGTATCCACTGGGTACCAACCCCCAAGACGGGACTATATCCCGATGCACAATTTCTTTCAACTTTGTGCACATGGGAGAACAGTCCTGTTCGGGGGGGACCTCAACGCCAGGTGCTCGGAATCCGGATACACCGGAGTTCTGAATAAGAAAGAGAGGAACTTGAGGCACCTTAATGGCGGGGGTATTGTTGCCCGCATTGGGCCCGACTTTCCCACCTATGTCACCGAAACCTACGCGACAAAACCAGATGTCATCCTGACCAGCCCGCAATTTCCCTACAATTACTTCTTGCAACCCGGCCCTCTAATCCCAAGCGACCATATATCTACCCTAATTAAGATATCTTCAAGCCCCATTCAAATACCCGTCAGGATGAGAAAGTGCTTTGCCAGAACGAACTGGGAAGAGTACCGCACCCTTCTTAGCGAGTTCAGACCCTTACCACTCGAAGAAGCCACCCTGGAAGAAATCGACCAGGAACTGGCTAGGCTTACGAAGGCAATGGTGGAGGCGGACCGCATAGCAGTACCCAGATCATCATATAAAACGCTACCAGCACCAAGATGGACTCAGGAGTTATACGACTTAACGGACGAATACAAGAGACTATTTGAAGAGATCAGTCAAACCGGCACTGACAGAACTAAAAACAGACGTTTAAGGATACTAAAGACTGAGATGAAGAGACACATAACAGAACAACAGGAGGCTCTATGGAACGACTTCGTTGACAAAAGGGGCGAATAAGTGGACCCGCGAACGTTTTGGAAAACTCTTTCAAGACTGAAGGGTAAGCCACCTGACAGAGAGACACTCCTCGATCGAGAAGAACGATGGGACAAAAATGACCCCAATGGAGACGGAAGAAGCGTTCAGGACCTTTTGGAAAGATGTGTTCTCCATCACTCCAGAGGGAAATGAACTCTTTGACCAAGACTTCGAAGACCAAATCCATGACCAATTAAGACCAATAGTAGACAGGACATACCTGTTTAACAATACGGCAGCAGACAGAGACATGACTGGTGACGGTCGAAGAAAAACCAAAGATGAAATTCTATCGACGCTACGTGCCTTCAAACAGAGAGCGCCAGGCAAAACAAACTTGACCAAGCTTAACTGGCTGAACGCCCCCCGTAACATCCTAAAGGGGCTGGTCAATGTTATGAACGCGTGCCTGAACGTGGGCTATTTCCCTGACGAATGGAAGATCGCCAAAATGATCTTCATTCCAAAATCAGGGAAACCGCCAGAGTGTCTGGCGAGTTTCAGGCACATTTCCCTTCTTGAAATAGCTGGCAAGGTCTTCGAAAAGATCATTGCAAACAGAATCCAGGATTTTATGGAGGCGAATAACCTCCATAACGATTACCAAGGGAAAGGGGGACTGACACGGCGCTGGCTATGATAACGGAAAAACTGGCGAAGATCGCTAGCCAGAAAAGGTACGCGGACCTGGTGCTCAGAGACGTTAAGAAGGCATTCGACAAGGTATGGAGGACTGGACTCCAGTTAAAAATACTGAAACTTGGACTTAACCCAAGATTAGAAAAAATTCTATTTGACTATGTGACTGACAGAATAGCTTACATCCAAATTTTCGACCACACGGGACCTAACTTCCAACTGACCGCAGGCGTACCGCAAGGTGGGTGCCTAAGCCCCCTGCTGTATAACATCTATACCCTCGATCTACCTAATCCGATCAGGGAAGACTCCCTGTACGTTCAGTTCGCCGACGACATCACCCAGATCATGACTGCCCTCTTCAAGAGTCCCGAACTTATGTCACGAATAACCTCGAGTAAGATCAACCAGGTCAACAGGTTTGAGAGGAGATGGAAGATCGCCACGAACACCCAAAAATTCAAGGTGATCGCATTCTTCCGTATGAGACAGGCCGACATCGTAACGGATGACGCCCGTATCCCATACAGCTCGGGCGGGACAGTTCTAAGACTAAGGATAGGTAAAACTGGATACGGCAGCCACGTCACCAAGACGGCAGCGAGCGCGAAGGCCGAGCTTTCCAAGCTGTTCAGATTAAAAAATCTGAACACGGCCAACAAAAGAAAGATCTACAACGCGCTCATTAGATCTAAGCTGCTGTATCCACCAATACCTATCTGCACTAGTTCTAGTAAAAAAATGGCAGTCCTACAAAGAGTACAAAACAAAGGCGTACTCTTAATCACAAACACCAGGAGGAGAGAAAAAAGGAGGCAGGCGGACCTTCACCGCATGATTCAAATGACTCCGATCAATTTGGAACTGTAGAGTAGAGCTCGCAAGATCTGGGAAAAAGTACCCCGACTCATGTCGGACGAGACCAGGCGAAGACACATAGACATTCCACCTGATGACAGAAACCGTAGGAGACGAGACTTCACCAGCAGCAAAGCACAGACCGAAAGACTGGAAGTACCGATATACACATAGGACTTTTACCACGACAAAAAAATAAAAGCAACGACAGTAATCAACCAATGACAAACACTTAAAAGGAAACCGCATATAACATACAAAGAGAAGAACACGAGAGACACAGTAAACGCCTAGAAAGGCTTGAACGCTACACGAAGAAACAACTTACACAACAAAAGACGAACCATGATCACAAACAATAAAATAAAAACATAAAACAGAAACAACACGAAAACAGTATCATAATCAAAGTAAAACAACAAAGATCAAGAAAAATACGCAAAACATCAAGTATATTTAGATAAAAGCACTGAGAAATAACACCAAACTCAAAATTTGCCTGCGATTCCCTATCACCAGGGATTTTCTCCCCCCCCCCACTCTATCCTTTTCATCAGGGAAATCTATCCCTACCTATTTGTCTTCCACTATCATATGCATAGATGTATACGTGAGTGCAGTTGCATTCTCATATGTGTGTATGCATTTTCGTTTTCACTACTTTTTATATCCAAGTCCGAGTCCGAGTACCGAGTGCGCGTAGTGTCTTAATCATCTGGTCCTGGAAAAGGAGGAAACCGTTAGGGCAAAGACAGCCAAAACACCAATGCCGGTCAATTTTGACAGTTGTGGAGTGGAATTCTCCACCTCTCCGAGAAGCAAGTGAAGCACATAAGGGGGAAGGGCAGCACTGCCCGAAGGGGGACATGGGTCCGCCCGCCCCCCAGGACACCAAACGGATCCCCCTCCGTCTGATAGCGGGGAAACAAAAACCTACCAGGCAATCGGTATTTGAAACGTTCATCGGCAAGATCAATATGGAGCTCACCCGTCTCATCGAGACACCGAATGGGTGGGCAGCAGTCTGTTGGAAGAATAAGGACGTGGAGACCCTTGTTTCAGACCAGGCTAAGCAACCCCTCCTCGAGATTGGACTCGAAGCGGTAGTCCCCTAAGAACTACTCGTGAGGCGTGCCATCATTCTCAAAAGAGTGGATCCCTACTTTGCGGAGAACTCCACGGAAGAGATCAAAGATGAGCTGAACGCCAAACAACCATGGGCAAGAGTGGACAGGGTAGACAAGATAGGAAAGACCCTGATTAAAGTCACCTTCGCCACCATGGAGATGGCTCGAGAGCGTTAAGGGAAGGCCTCCTGAGCTTCTACCTTCGCGTCGCTCCAGAAAAGATAGAGGCAGAAGAGTATATTTACATAGAAAACTGCCAAATCTGCCTGGCCATCGAGAGTCATTCGACAAGAAACTGCCCTACGAATATACAAACCTGCGCGGCATGCTCCAAAACCGGTCACGGTTGGAGAGATTGCCGCGAGGAACAGCCCAAATGCGTTAACTGCGGAGGGGAGCATCGGGCTCTGGCCATGAGATGCTCTCTACGCAAGGAAGCCATCAAAAACAAGAGACTGAAACTAAAACAGAAAAATGAGGAAAAGTCACGAGATATTTCATATGCCACCGCGACATCTACTCCCGGAATCGTCACACCGATAACAGATAGAGTGACTCCGAAACTAATCCTGACGGCCGAAAGCAAGGAAATTTTGACGATGGTCATAATCGCCCACCTGGCGAACCTTGCACGTCCCGGCTGCTTCTCGGAGGAACTCAACACAATGTTAAAACACAACGGTGTAAAGAAGAAATTGTAGTTCCCACCGAACCCAGCATCTCATGACGTGCTGAACATCAAGTTCATTGATGACACGCAGTCTGAGGATACCGACGAATCAAGTAAAAAAGAAAATGAACCAACCAACAATCAAGAAGAGGATGGGAGTCAAGAACGTGTAAAAGAAGATAGCGTACAAGTAAAAAACACCCCGAAGGAAAAGAAATCTAAGAAGAAGAGGAGCAACAAACCCCCTAAACAAATAGAAGAGGAGAGTCTGGATGGGGAGTCAGAAGACGATCAGTCTTACCCCGGAGTCCCCCTGACCGAAAAAGTTGATGTCCTGGAAAAGGGACACTTTTTCGACGGGGAACAACTTAAATTAAAAATTTTCGGGACTACCGGATGTAGACCCGAAAAAAGGAACCAAACACACTTAGTAAAGGGCATTAGGAACGGCGAGTACAAGTGGACTTTTGAGGGGTCGTGGTCCCCAAAGGAAATGGAAAGCCTCCTATGCAGCGGCACGATGTATATCCCGGAGTCCAGTCATCACACAGTGAACTCGTCAAACTACAAAAACATAAAGTGGGGTATGATGACCTCGTCAATAAACTAAAAAGTAAGAAGTGACAAAAAGTGTAAAGCGCGCAAATAAATAAATAATAGAGCAAAAAAGTTTAAAGTGAAAATAATTAATCAAAGTAAATAATTAATTAAACGTGTTAAATAGATAAATAAGCAAATAGATAAATGTGACAATTAATAAACAAACGAATATAAAATAAAATATTCGAGTGTTAAAACAATTTAAACGAGTGAAAATATAACGGGAAATGTAAATAGAAAATTATAAAATTAAGATTATCAGTCAGTGTAAAAATAAAGTGAATTAAAAGTTAAAATTAAGTATATTATAAAAAACATAATATGTACTGTGTAAATTATACAGAAGTACATGTCATGAAATAAAATTAAGTGAACCAGTATTTTAAATTCAAATGATTATGTATAGAACGTAATAAATCCAAACAGTTATATATAAACCAATAATAGACAGTAGGTAATAAAATAATAATAAGTGTAAATAAGTTTCCGAAATTAGTGTAAATATTAAAACCCAATTAGTGGGTAAAATTAATGTATGTATTAAAACCCTATTAGTGGGTACAACTTAAAACTGTAAAGTAACAAAAAGCTGAGCTCCTGCGTTTATTTCTCCAGGAGAAACCTCTTTATGTATCTTTGCCTTCGACTAAATCTTTCCCCTCCTCAGCTATATTTTTTTTTTCAACACCCTGACTATATATTTTTTTGCATTGTATAAATTTATTTATTTAATGTAAAAACTACTTGTACTCTTTCCAATAAATATATCATCATCAACATAAACATGTACCTCTACAAGAGAGGAAAAAGCATCTGGGAGAAACTGGAAGGGTTTCTCCCCAACGAGACACTCGACGCTCTCGATCCTGAGGAGCGAGAATACATGAACTACCTCCCAAACACCAAAAAAAGAAGAACCAGAACCTAGATTCAAGTGAATAAACTAAAAAAAAAAAGTATATACATATATATTCATATACGCATATACGCAGAAATAAAACAACATAAGTGTTAAAAAAAAAGAAGTTCAAAAACCCACTTAGGAATCTGAATAATGGAGATGGCCCGTACACCAGGCAACTACACTATTAACCTAATGCTTTTTTCATTTCCACACCTTTCACCCCCCCCCCATTTTTCATAACTTTCTACAAAAGGAAAAGGAAAAAAAACATGTAGAAGAAAACTGCAGAAAGTGCAAAACACTGCATCCCTACTGATTAACAAGGTCAGAAGGCGGGATCAACGCCGTCAACATCTTCACCAAGAAACTGGGAAGAAGGGTCTGGTTAACACTTACAAATGATGTCATACCAGAACTACCCGATTCCCAAGCACCAAACACTGTACACAGGAAAACATTACAGCAATATACACTTAACAGATACCCAATATACAACACAACTGTAACGAGACAAACACAGAATATACATGAAACCAAACAATAACAACACAGGTAAATTGCCGAGCCAAAAGCTATAAAAGGCTCGAATGGTCACAATTTTAATAAAAATATTTACAACATTCGACACACGAACAATAAGAAGAACACGCCTGCTACACGTAAATAGAACAATACATAATATACAATACATAACACAAATAAGTAAAGTAAAATAACAAAAAGTAAAAAGTCTGCAATACCCTCCTACTATGGCACCCTCCCCTCTTAAAACTTTTATTTTTTCACCTACTTTTATCTACTACTATCCAAATCTTTCAAAGAGTGAATATACCATCATCATCAACATGGAGGACAGAAACAATGCTCTAAAAATACTCACACTGAATGTGAATGGATGGAAAAGAAAATCTATTCTTTACGGGAACATCTTCCGGAAAGAAGACCCAGACATCATTCTCATATCAGAACACGGAATTAACACAAACACTGACACTATAAAAATACACAACTACACAGTCATACAGAAAAATAACACACAAACAAGATTCGATGGCTGCGCCATCGCTATCAAGAAGAACCCAAAATTCAAAACGCTTCCGCACTTAGATGAATCATTCGTGGCTGTTGAAATCCCAACCCTGGTTGGAGGTCTAACGGTGGCGGCAGCCTACCAGCCGCCCAGCCGCCCAGGAGACAATACCTGCCGATTAACAACTTTTATCCTCTCTTCGGGCACAAAAGGTTAGCATTGTTGGGCGGAGATCTAAACGCCTGTTGCCGTGCTTCCGGCTACAGGCGAGTCGATCCAAGGGGACGAAACCTGGAGCTACTACTTGAAAGAAAAAAGCTCCAGAGAGTTGGACCAGACTTTTCAACTTTCCTGACACGGTGTACGGCGACAAAACCAGACATCGTGTTGGCAAGTCCAGAATTTCCCTTCAATATAGCCAATGCTTCAGGACCTGTGGTCCCGAGCGATCATATCCCGATTATCACCACCATTTCGCTTGCGCCTATGCTCAAGCCCGTCGTACTTAGGAAAAGTTACGTATAAGCTAACTGGGAGTTGTACAGAAAAGTGCTCAACACCTACCAACCAGCTGACCTGGGCGACGCAAATCTCGAGGAAATTGATGAGGAGATCGAAAAGATCACTAATCTCCTCATTTAAGCCGACGAAAGATGCGTACCCAGAATCTCGTACAAAATACTCCCGCAACCTAGGTGGACGGATGAAATGAGTGATATCGCCAGGGAGCACATTTATGAGGAAGTCGGCAGGACAGGCCCCAACAGGGAAAAGGCAGCCCGAATGAGACAGCTGAGCGAGGAAATGAAAAACATAATCCTCGAAAAGCAGAGAGAAATCTGGGACGATATCATAGGCAAACTAGACCGGGAGACTAATCCTGTAAGTTTTTGGAACAACGTCCGAAGACTTAGGGGATTGCCTCCCAGGCCAGAAATAAAGATCAAGGATGGCGATATCATCATAGAAGATCCGGACACTCTCGAAGAGAGATTCAGAAGACATTGGAACAGGTCTTTGCAACCTCACCTGAGGAAAACGACGATTTCGACTAGGACTTCGAAGACTGACTGCTCGACGACCTCGGAACGATGTTACATAGGACCCACCCAAAGCCCCAAGTATCTAGAGAAAGAGAGATGGTTGACCACGGGCGCCCGATCACAGTTGAAGAGCCTTCGAACACCATTAAGTCCTTCAAGCAAAGGGCTTCCTGCTGGTCTGGACTCACCAAAAACAACTTGGTAAATGCCCCACGGCAAATTATTCACGGCATGGTGAACACCATGAATGCATCCCTGAATACAGGCTACTTCCTGGACGGGTATAAGGTGTCAA
This sequence comes from Ceratothoa steindachneri, assembly GCA_963969495.1. NCBI lineage: Eukaryota > Metazoa > Arthropoda > Malacostraca > Isopoda > Cymothoidae > Ceratothoa > Ceratothoa steindachneri. The sequence goes on from OZ018321.1 coordinate 113,420,059, forward strand.
AAATCATCTTTATCCCAAAGGTGAACAAGCCCCCAGACCAAGTGGCCAACTATCTCCCAATCTCTCTCCTAGAATTTTCCGGCAAGATCTTTGAGAAGATTATAGCCAACAGGCTACAAAATCAACTCGACGAGTTGGGAGCGCATAACCTTCAACAACATGGGTTCAGACCTAAAAGGGGAACGGAAACGGCCCTGGCGCTCCTAATCGAAAAGATCGCTCACTGCCAAGCAAAGGGTCAATATGTTGACATCATTAAGAGGGACGTGCAGAAGGCCTTCGACAAGGTTTGGCTGAGTGGACTACAGTAAAAAATACTGGGTCTCCAGCTAAACCTGGTCCTAGAAAGGATCTTTTGTGACTTCATCATGGACAGAAGGGCGCGTATCATCATAGAAGAGCACAAAGAACCGGAGTTCGAACTCAAAGCGGGCGTTCCCCAGGGAAGCTGCCCGAGTCCCTTGCTTTACCTGGTCTTCACCATCGACCTCCCTACTCTTATACACCGGGACACGATGTATCTGCAATATGCAGATGACGCCACACAGATTGTCCCGAGTAGGGTCAGGAAAGCGGGGGATAAGGCAATCAACACAATTGCAGAGATCTGTAACATCAACCAATATGAGAAAAAATGGAAGATCCGGACAAACAGGGAGAAATTCAAGATTCTCCCGTTAAGCCGAGAGTCAAAGTGGCCCATCATAATAGATGGGAGGAGATACAGCTACTCCGCCGAAGGCACCATCCTGGGCCTAAAGATCTCCGACCACAGATACTCGAGTCACTACAAGGAGAGAAAGATCCCCAAGCTATATAGGTTCCGTGGTCTTAGCTCGGCGAACATCAGGAAGTTATACCTGATGTTCATCCGAGATAAGCTCATCTACCTGCAGTAGTGACTCAAGCGGCCAACAAGACCACCATGAAGAGGCTCCAGCAAGTGCAGAACTCCGCATCCCTCTGCATCAACAGGATCAGAAGAAGGGAGCAAATTCGGCAGAGGGTACTGAACCGCAGACAGCGTCTGGAGCCCATTAATATCGCTAACCAAAAACTGGCCAAAAAGGTCTGGTCTACAATGGCCAATGATATCATCCCAGAAGTAAGAAAAACTTGCGGCAGGATTAACATCCCTGCCAGATTGCGCGGGAAGGTCGCCCGAAATCGACGCTTCCCAAACACAAAACACTGCTCCGAGGAGAACATAGAACACATACATATACACATAAATACAAAACCAGAGCATACAAAACTATAAGACAGACACCAATCTTACGAGAAAACAAGTAAAACAACGAAAGCAGAACACAAACGCGAAGTGCAAATCTAACATCGAGCACTAACAAAGGCTCGAATGCACGAAATCGCGACTACATTCAGAATTCAACACAATAAAGACAAACAATAAGAAGAACACTAAAGAGATACGATTACAAAGACACACAACAAACAACAACATACCAGAAGGAAACACAAGTTACACCAAAACACAAAAACGCCTGCGATGCCCCTAAAACAAGGGCAAACCTACTCCCATTTTTACCATCTTTTTATCTACTACTATCCAAATTTTTCAAAGAGTGATTATACCATCAATTATATAGGTGAATTTTTGTGTAAAAATCAGTCAGAATCTGAAAATTTATTGTTATTTTAATAAGAAAAATTATATTCCTTTTTCACCATTTTAAAAGCTTATTCCGGCTATAATATACAGGAATAAAGAATCTAGATATAAATATATATTTTTCCTTCATCCCGTAAGGAAACTGAAGATCACTTAAACCCAGCCTGCAAAACTAGAAAGAGAGAACCATAACTGACTCAAAGCCTACACAACTTTCTTTGATGTTGCTGTTATTAGCAATGCTGGCGGGGATGATTGAAACACTCGCCCCTGTGTAGATCAGAAATTCGTACCTCTTGTTGTCGATTTTTGCGGCTAATTTGAAAACAGCTGGCATGCCCGCTGTCGTAGTAGCTAGGACACGCCTTCCTAGTTTTCCGGCGACGATGCTCTAGATGAGGGCTGAATTTGTAGATCCTCCTTTTTCTTTGGCCACTTGCACCACGGCTTACATTACTTTGCAGTGTCGCCGTAATAGAGATGTGCACGACACACTATTGGCCTCTAGTCCTTCCTAAAAGGACGCAAGTTCACTGGGGTGAGGTTTAATTTGCTACCATGACTTTGATTACCACTCCGCGCCGCACTCACAAATTGTTTTTCGAGCATTACCGCCGGACCTCACGCATTTTCCACACTATTCACATTAATGCATTGTTCTTTGTTAAAAATTATTAATTCGTCCGCGAGTTTACCGATTTGGGTTAACGAGAGGTCTTTTTGAGTGTCAATTATCGGTGCAATGGTGGGAGGCAATGATTGAATAAATTTATGCCTCACAAGTTCCTCACCTACTTCAAGCTGCAAGGCTGTGCGCCTCAGTTCCTCCAAATTTCGCGAAGGACGGCCAGTGAAAGTCGATGAGGCTGTTATTCTTTAGAATAATTCTGGCTTAGTCTTCTCGAATAGACTTACGACTTCAGCCTTCAATCTCTTGTAGTTTTCATCTTCGAAAATGTCTCTAGGAAGGTGGTTCACTGTTTTAAGGGGTAATGAGGTCAATATTTGGTAAAATTTTGTTACCTCCTTGGTGATTTTTGAATTGTAGAATTAGGCCTCTATAATCCTAAACCAACCCGTCACTGCAGCATCGTTGAATACTGGAGCTTTTATCGTCACGGCACTTACTGGCTCTGCCTCACCTTGCCTCGTCTGGTTGACTTCCATTCTCTTTCATCTTCCTTGTGTTTCCCTCAAATTCTTCAATGTTCTTCCGCTTCTTGTTTTGTTTGGTGGAACAACGGCACTGGTTGCTAAAATGAACGGTTCTTAATGTGAGGTCGCCAATTATATGGCAGGGGGGGGGGCTCTTGAAGGTCGTCCCTTATTATGGGGAACCTTGACGGTAATCGTGAAGAAAACCCAAGAGCCTTGGAAGCGGGACGCTGCTTGCCAGTAATGGTGATAGATTACCGAGTTATCGCGTAATCTTTTCCCAAGTACTTCGGTTGATACGGATGCTCCGGTTGGTTTACGTTGCTCTTCCTTATTTCCCACGAGAGTTATTTTGTTGATTGCTATGGGGTGCCCTAAGCCGAGGGGCGGTCTTATTCTAGTGACGGGGTCAAATAGCCCGGAGGATGGGGATAGACCACACTAGGGTAGAACACCGGTATTTCAGGAGTTATGTAATCACGAGGAATTGCACCTAACGAGAAGAATGCGCAACGGATGTTTTCCCGATTAATAAGGCCTCGAAGCTGGAAGATTGAGGAACGTCGGGATATTGAAGTCACCAAAGTGAAAATAGAATTATTATTGAAACTAGATCTTATTGCACTTTACCAAAGTTCTTTAATTAAGTTATAAGTTATAACATAAATTTAATTCGAGGTCAAGTGCGGGCAAGGTCTAAAGGAGGCCGGAAGAATAGAGCCTTTAATAGTACCCCTTAATGTCTGCGTTATGTACACGACTATATACAAAGATGAATTACGTGAATCCGCGAGATCAGACTGAACGATCTATAACGCGATATATTGCTATATAAAAGATTAATCTTACTTCTCCTTTTTGTTCTGCCTTCACACAGTTATATACTCAATTTAAGCCACACCTCACAAGTTCCTTGTCCAACTAAGCCACACCTCCCTCTTATTTACCAGCCTGTTGATTGGTTGGTATTAACATAACTCGACTTTTGATTGGCTACTGCTAAACATATTGACAAGGGAGGCATTCCGACTATTGGGTAAAATTCCCTGTGGTCGATGGCATGTTGCCATGGAGACAGCTTTCTGACCTAGCTTCTATTTGTTGAACAGGGATATCCAACCGGTTTATTTTGGATTCTGCCTTGATTATAATGTTTGCCTAAGATTGCCTCGACCAACTCTAACAGAGATAACTGTGCTATGTTTACTACTGTGTGACATTCTCGTAAACGGCGCTAACTTTACTTTTCTCTTTCTGTGTACTTTATGTGTGTAGAGACTCTCACGTGTGTCCTATGGAGACAGATTTCTGACCTGGCTTCTATTTATTTAACAGTGATAGCTAACCGGTTTCTTTTGGATTCTGCCTTGATTATAATGTTTGCCTAAGATTGCCTCGACCAGCTCAAACAGAGATACCTGTGCTACGTTTACTACTGTGTGACATTTTCGTAAACGGCGCTAACTTTACTTTTCTCTCTCTGTGTACTTTATGTGTGTGAAGACTCTCACGTGTGTCCTATTTTGGTTGTACACGCCAGTCGCTATAGTATGTTGACCCTGTACATCCCTGTTTTATCACACTTGTAACTGGTAACATTAATTTATTTTCTTCCCGTTTGTATACTTGTTTTATCTTCATTGTATAATTCTGCTATTGGATTTATTACTGTGGGGATGAAAGGTTCATGTATAATTGCCTGATGGGTTACGCTACATTACTGTCTATTTATAACTAATTGTGCATGTTAACCTGATTATAATCGGTATTTTTAATTATATCATTTCTGTTTTGTTTGCAGACTGTGTTGATTTTTTGTCAGTTGAATAAAAACTAGAGAAAGGTATCAAGACTTCTTCATCTAAAAAACTACTTCTGATATCTAGATGGATAAATTCATGAGAACTTAACTCCTGGATCTATCTCCCAACTCGCCTACTGCTGCACGATAATGGAATCATTGGACTCGTACATTTATGGACGGTCGCATGTTATGGGGTGTTAGGTAAATTGTATTGTAGACGACAAGGTTACCAATTATGTAGGTCCAGATGACGTTGAATCAATTGTATGTAAAGGAAAGAGGTTTCCGTAACCATGACCTTATAATGTCGCGACGAGTTCCAGTTTATAGATGAAGGGTTGCGTTACGCCGAATTATTTATCTGGCTCCAAAGATAAATGATTTTACGGTGGTTTTCTACTTGGCTGGGCTAACCGAAGGTTTTCAGGCAAAAGATGGACATACGAAAATAAACACTTTATTCTAATAACGGAATATTACGCTGCAAGCGGCACGACATGGACCGTACTAGGCGGGAGAATAGGAGTATATATATTATCAACGCAAGTACGAGTTAAGGTCGATACAAGACAGTGGATTAAAAACGGGAGCGTGAACGCGAGTGAATTTGTTACGATTGAATGTCTTAATCAATGAATTAATCTGAATATCCCTTACTCTCTCCCTTTCTTATTTATATATGCGTTCCTACTGCAGAGGCCGTGGCCTGGAAATGACCGTGAGATGACCTACCTCCGTGGTGGTCGCATTTCTTCACCCCTTGGGCGGAGCTAGGAAGCCTGTGCACGGTGTGTATATTTACATGATTAAACTCTTATTTATGTAATTTGATACGATTTTCGCTGCACCATCTCTTACGGTCAACAGCTGTGTTTACCCGGGCTCCTCATTAAACATGTCTTTGATAATTCTATCTCAAGACAACTTGGGGAGTTGTATCAAAGCAGGTGTTCGCTCCATCTTGTGCCTCATGCTCGCTTGCTTAAATAAAAAAATATATGTATATTTATAAATCCCATCATATTTCTCATACAATATTGAATATTTACATTATATATATATATATGTATATATATATATATATATATATATATATATATATATATATATATTAACATTAGTAAGGCATGCTTGGAGGATTTAATAGGACCAATTCGCCTCCACTTTGCGGAGGTATCTTTTGAGCCTATTGAATCCAGCAATTTTGATGCCAAGAGTCTACCTATTGCGTAGTCCGATTACTACAAGCCCACCTACTGCGTAGTTCGACCACTACAGGTACTCTCTCGCCAGCGATGGAGTCATTAATAAAGTCGTATAACATTACATTGGTAGAAATTATTTCTGGCACTCCTAATATCGTTAGTATTAATAGTAGGCGCGCAGGGCGTCGACATTTACATCTGTACATACCTATATTCAAGTGAGTCTATTTATATGAGTAAATATACATGTGGAATCGGCTGTATTAGTAACACGGCACAGGGAATTGACATTCACATATCACGTACCTGTATTTCAAATTGGCCTATTTATGCCAAGTCCTGCGATATCCTAAACAGTAATCAAATGATGCCTAATACATTTTTATATATAATTCCTTCACAGCTGGCGTATCTCGCGTTAGGTTCAGCCTGAGTTAGATTGCGTTGCTGATCGCTCGGCACGTCTGCATTTTGAGAGGGGAGGGGGGTAATTTCGCCGGTTTTAACCTTTCTATTGAGACAGTGTCCCGTCCTCCATCAGGGAATTCCAAAATCTAAACTTTATTGCCGCGTTCGATAACCGGGAAAGGGCCAGCATAGGGTGATTCAAGTAGTTTTTTTTACGCGGTCTATTCGGACCTACACATGAGTTGCTTCGCAGATATCGTGGAGCACAAAAGACCTGAGCACCGAGTGCAGGTGTCCTAAGGATGATTGCGTGAAGTCGATTCGCGCCATGGTGGATGCCAGTTCTTTTATGAATTTGGAGTCGGTCTTCGATAAAAATGATGCCATTAGAGGTTTTGGAAACAAGAATGTGGTTCCCGTGACTGCCGTAAATCGTAATAATCCCGAATCATTTGGCAAGGAGCGAATTCCTAACAAGACAATTGAGAGTGCCATCAGCCAACCTTGTTTACGGGCCATTATTGAGCACTTCACAGTCTTGTGTGCCATTTCCACCATCCCGGCCATAGACGATCTGTACCCTTCGGTCCGAAGACGATGGAAACCAACGAGGTAGGTCAGCTCTTCGAATAGTTCTGATTCGAATTGGGCGACTCTGTCGGTTACCATATGAAGCGTGACTCCAAATCTGGAAATCCAACCGTCCAGGAAAGCTAACGTAACCGTTGTGGCACTTATGGTCGGAATCGGTAGCGCTTTGATCTATCTTGTCGCTCGGTTGATGCATGATAACAAGTACCGATTTTGCGAGGGGTAGGATTGTCCAGGCGGTGTACCCGGTGGGAGTGGTCCAAATATATCGATGTGATGTGTACCGTTTCAAAGCTCGAGGAAAGAATATTAATAGGGAAGATAGGTGATTTTCTATGGCGATTCACTTTGGAGACTGACAAGAGCGGCCCTCTCTGGTCCAGGAGTGGATATCCTTGTCCATGTTTGGCCAGAAATACGTCGATTTGATGAGCCGAAGTGAAGACTTGATTCCAAGGTGTGACAAATTGTGTAATTGATTGAAGATTGCATTCCTGAATGTCAACGGGACAAACGGTCGTACGTATCAAGATGTTACTTCGAACCAAAGCTGAACATCCTCGGGAAAAGGGTAAGGTTTCAAGTGCGAATGAAATTCCCTTGTCTCCGCTTCATTTTCCTGCGCTGCCGTCAAAGCTCGAAGGTCAAGGGAGTAAATTTGGACCGAATTGATGTTCTTTGAGAGGCAGTCAGCAAGTACGTTATACTGACCACGCACGTACGCGATATCACTAATGTATTCCAGAATGGTTGTCCAATAGCGTTGTTGTATGTCTGTCTTGGCACTCAGTGGCGATGCAAAAGCTGAAACTAAAGGCTTGTGATCAGTGCACAAGGTGACGTGGCGACCTTCAATTAGGTGCCTGAAGTACATGGCAGCAAGATACCGGCAGGAGCTCTCTGTCGTAGGTGAAGTATGTTTGCTGCGTCTGGTTTAGCTTGCACGAAAAGAATGGCACTGATTTCGCAGATTCGTTAACCATCTGGTGTAGGGCAGCACCTGCCGCGTACTGAGAACAATCCTTTATCAGCTGGTATGGGAAATCATTGGGCAGCGGGTGACAGAGTTTCACGGAGCCGATTAAGGCTGATTTGGTATTCTCAAATGCCCCCTGTGCCTCTTCGTTCCACACGAGATCTCGAGCCTTCGGTTGCAGGCGAACAAGCTCAGTCAGCAGGGCTGCAATCGCTGCAAAGTTGGGGATCATTCCTGTGGTAGTATCCTACCATCGCCAAATATCTCCGAAGCTCCTTGTAGTCATTTGGTTGCGGCATGTTTCCAATCTCTTATATCTTCTTCGCCGGTGGGCAGATACCTTCCACCGAAACGTGGTGTTCCAAGTGCTTCAGGTGGTAGTCCATATTGTCTGAATACACCAGGATGTCGTATATGTACACAAAAAGAACCCCAATCCCTAAATCAGGTTGTCCCTGTGCCTCTGTAAGGTGCAGCTGGCATTTCGAAGATCAAATGGGTGCTTAGCGTACTCCCACAAACCAAATGGAGTCGTGACCGCGGTTTTCTCTATTTCTGCTTAGTTCTTAGGGATTTGGTAGTAAGCACGAACTAGGTCCAACCTCGAAAATAACCTTTTGCCATTGAGGTGGTCCGTAATGTTGTTTTTTTGTGTGTGTGGGGGGGGGAGGGTCATCCTCCTATGAGGTGAAGAAATGACCTCATTTATTTGCAAATATACAAAAAATTATAAAAAGGGAATGGTCCACAAAATCGGAGGAGAGTAATACCATGTTAATAAAATATTTAACGTTACTGGATCGGGACCGAGTGTGGAAAATAAAGGAGCATATAAAAAACATACAAAAAGTGAGTACATAAGAGAAAATTATGGGTGGGGGGAGGGGGGATAAATTATCCGCGCAACCCGCAAAAAAATATTCGTGGAACGAAGGTGTTGACTACAAGAGAACTGAGAGCGCGATGAGGAGTGTCCCGAGTCCTCCTGCCTTATATAGGCCTTTTCTAGGCCGTAAGGACCGGGCCATACGTGGCGGTTTCGAAGATTCGGGACGCAGCATCCGTGGAGTTGTTATAGGTCCTCGTGTATCGAATGTTGCGGGTGGAGAGACGGAAAAGCGCAACAATTCAAATAGCGACACAGTGGATAGTTTGTTTAGGATTATTGGTGAGATCTTCCCCCGTCGGGTGTTCAAGATGGACGGAATGCAATCGGAATGTATTCTGGCCAGGGGAAATTGTATCAGCGTCAGCCATAATGCCAACGTTTCCAAATAAAGGGTCACTGGAGGAAGGGCCAGGTCCAACGTATGGCGGGCCATATTGTGAGGGCCGCATGTGATTGCCAGGCCAGTGGTGCAAGAATCGTAGGCAACACGTAGACTGAATGCCCGTTTTGGCGAATCATTGGCGCCACCTAGACTCTACAAGGTCTATTAGGGCTAAAAATCTGGTGTGACGGTGGCCCTTTAGGCGTTGCGTATTACACATCTGCACCCAGCAGAACATGAGGTCGAGAATAGGAACCACAAAGTTTAGTAGCCATCCAGGCGTTGACAAAACTTGCTGTCGAGACTGGGATGATCGCAAAATCCCAACGCCAGGGCGGTCTTGACTGCCATTTTGGAAGTTAAGTAGGCCCGCCCTAGCCTGAGGTCAATTCGGAATCCAAGGTATTTTAAATCCGTGTTGGCGTTATAACGGATTTTCCGATGTTCCCTTACAGGCTGCTGTCTAGGAATTTCGCCAGCATGTTAAGTACGTTCTCCAACTGGCCAAGTATGAGGAAATCATCTAGGTACGTGAAGGTCTGCGAACCCGTTTCTTGGCACAGGCATTGGCGATGGCCCCCATGCAGGCCTGCATCAAATAAGCGGAGCCACAGAAGCCCAAGAATCGCCAGGAATCTGTGCCAATTTTAATGCCAAACTGGTGCCGTCCTGAAGGCTAGATAGGAAGATGGTAGAACTCGTTGATAAGGTCGAGTTTGATGGCGACGTCTGTGGGTCCAGCATTCTGGAGAACTTTTCCAATGTCTGGAAGGGTGAATTTAGGAGGCTTTAAGATCGGGGCCAGACTAGAGATATGATAGATAACCCGCATAGATCCGTCAGGCTTCAGGACCCCGAATACTTAGGGGCAGATTTCTCTCCCAAGATTTCCCCAGGATCCCAATCTGTTCGAGCCTTTCCACGGCCGGTCGCAGCTTCTCACGAATTCTGGAAATGGTAGTAGGACCTGGCCCTGGGCACTCTTTACTATGTTCTCGACGGCGGGGACCCGCGACAAGTTACCCGGTCTGTAATATTGAGTTTTTTTTCATGAACTTAGTAATTTTCGGCTGGAGAGGGTCGATGTCAGGGCTGACAACCTCTTCCTGTCCGTTGTCCCCTCCTTGGACACCAGCCCGAAAACCGGCGGGATGTCCCTCGTTGTTTCCGGCGTTTGCGTGGTTGCTCCTATTCGGGTCTATGGTATCTGGAGGTCCGCTAGCGGCGAACCTAGAGTCTAAGGCCCCGTAAGGGGCGCGGCGATTTGTTTTCCTGGCCGCCGTGCTGACGGGACTCAGCGCCCCATCTGGCCCTAGCTTAGCCTCCTCTCCTTCATTCAGACAGCCTGTGTTTGTCACATACTTCCGCACTTCCCCCACAACATCTCTTACAACTTTCTCGGGTCGGCCTTTATTTTCACAGGGTATATATTTTTTAAGAGCCTATCTGTCAACTACCCACATGGGCACAAGTCGCCACACTCACGACAGCCTAGCAGTAGGCTAATTTAAAATAAGAATAAAAAACAAAAACAACAAAAATAATAAGGGAAAATCGTAACAAGGAGAAAGCAAGCTCCTGCTTCGGGTGGAGGTCCTCCCGGCGCAGGAATGTGCGACCTACACAGAAAACGACAACAAATAAAACTAGTTAAATAAAAGGGAGAAGGACGGCCTCCCCCCAAAAGTCAACAAGTGCACCAGTCAATGTGCACGCACTCGTCCGGTAGCGACCCCGCCCATCCCGCTACCGGGATAGGTAACGTGCGCGAAGATCACCCAGACCGGGACATACGACAAGAATGCATCAAACAGTCTGGGGGATGACGCACTCGTCACAATAGGCCGCAGGCGAGCGCTCTATTAAATTACGATGCGTTACACGAGTGTGCCCGATTCGGAGAGGACAGAAAGCAACCTGAAGCCATCGCGGCATTGGTGGATAGGAACATGGGAAAAGTCGCAGCTCAATGACCCGCCCCTTAAGTTCCCCTGAACCGTCTCGCATCTTCTGCGCCAAGCAGTCCGAAAAGCTGCCCAATTTTTTACCATGTAGTCTGTGTGTGGAAGAGCGAAACGCTGGTCCGGTCGCCTGGTCCTCGCTGACTCTTTGGCGGATTTGTCGGCTCGCTCATTCCCCACAATTCCTAGATGTCCTGGAATCCAGAGGAAGATAATCTGAAAATCCACCTGGCTCACAAAAACCGTGGCATCAGTGATATCACGAAACCAGAGGGTGCGGAGATTCCAATGGCTCTGAGAGCTCCCAAGACGCTCGGTGAGTCGCTATAAATCACGGTCCGGTCTGTTTTAAGATTTGATCCTTTTCCTAAAAAAAGCTTAAAAAACATCAGTTTGGGGAAAAAAAACAGCTTTTTAAACTTAGAAGTTATTGCTCTCGATTATAAGTAATATTAACCAAAACACTGAAAAACGGCGTTTTTTAAGGTCTGATCAATTTCCTAATAAAAATGGAAAAGGGGGATTTTGGGGGGTAATGCATATATGTTCAAACTTAGCAAATTATGGTTTTCGTTTATAAGTAATATTAAGCCAAAACATCAAAAAACCGCCTGTTTTAAGATTTGATCCATTCCCTAAAAAAGCTTGAGAAACGTCAATTTTAGTAAAATAAACAGCTTTTGCAACTTAGCAAGTGATTGCTCTCGATTATAAGTAATATTAACCAAAACACGGATAAACGGCGTTTTTTAAGGTTTGATCCATAAACATAAAAAAGATTGAAAAATGGGACTTTTTTTGATAATACACATATGTTCAAACTTATCAAATTAAGGTTTTCGTTCTTAGTAATAAGAAGCCAAAACATTGAAAAACGGCCTGTATTAAGGTTTGATCCATTTCCAAAAATGCTTGAAAAACGTCAGTATAGAGAAAATAAACAGCTTTTTAAACTTAGCAAGTTATTGCTATCAAAGTTATTGCTATTGCTATGGAAGTTATTGCTATGGAACAACGGCGTTTTTTAAGGTTTGATCAATTTCCTAAAAAAGATTGAAAAACGGGAATTTTTTGGATAATGCACATATTTTCAAACTTATCAAATTAAGGTTTTCGTTTATAAGTAATATTAAGCCAGAACATGGAAAAACGGCCTGTTTTAAGATTTGATCCATTCGCTTTTAAAGCTTGAAAATGGTCAGTATTGGTATAATAAATAAATTTCCAAACTTAGAAAGTTATTGCTCTCGATTATAAGTAATATTAACCAAAACCTGGAAAAACGGCGTTTTTTAAGGTTTGATCCTTTTTCTAAAAAAGATTGAAAGACGGGAGTTTTTTCATAATGCACATATGTTCAAACTTCTCCAATTAAGGTTTTCCTATTAGTAAATAAGAAGACAAAACATTGAAAAACGGCTTGTTTTAAGATTTGATACATTTCCTAAAAAAGCTTAAAAAACGCAAGTTTTGGTGTAATAAACAGCTTTTCAAAGTTAGCAAGTTATTGTCTCGATTATAAGTAATATTAACCAAAAGCTGGAAAAACGGCCGTTTTTAAGGTTTGATAATTTCCAAAAAAAGATTGAAAAACGGGAGTTTTTTTTAATAATGCACATATGTTCAAACTTATCAAATTAAGGTTTTCGTTTATAAGTAATAATAAGCCAAAACATTAAAAAACGGCCTGTTTTAAGATTTGATTTGATCTATTTTCTAAAAAAGCTTGAAAAACGTCAGTTTGGGGAAAATAAACAGCTCTTCAAACTTAGCAAGTTATTGCTCTCGATTCTAAGTAATATTAAACAAAACCTGGAAAAACGCTCGTTTTTAAGGTTTGATCCATTTTCTTAAAAAGATAGAAATCGGGAGTTTTGGGGATAATGCTCATATGTTCAAACTTATTAAATTAAGGTCTCCGATTGTGAGTAATATTAAGATAAAACGTGGAAAAACGGCCAGTTTTGAGATTCGATCGCTTTCTTAAAAAAAAGCTTGAAAAACGTCAGTTTTGGAAAAATGAACACCGTTTTAAACTTAGAAAGTTAATGCTCTCAAATCTAAGTAATATTAACCAGAACCTGGAAAAACAGATGTTTTTAAGGTTTGATCCATTTCCTAAAAAAGATTGAAAAACCGGAGTTTTTTGGATAATGCACATATGTTCAAACTTATCAAATTAAGGTCTCCGATTATAGGTCACATTAAGGCAAAACATAAAAAAACGGCGAGTTTTGAGATTCGATAGATTTCTTAAAAAAAGCTTGAAAAACGTCAGTTTTGAGATAATAAACCGTTTTTCAAACTTAGCAAATTATTGCTCTCAAATCTAAGTAATATTAACCAAAACCTGGAAAAACGGGCGTTTATAAGGTTTGATCCATTTCCTAAAAAAGAGTGAAAAACAGGAGTTTTTTGGAAAATGCACATATGTTCAAACTTATCAAATTAAGGTCTCCAATTATAAGTAATATTAAGCCAAAATCTGGAAAAACGGCCAGTTTTAAGTTTCGATCGATTTCTTAAAAAAGCTCTAACAACGGCAGTTTCGGGAAAATTAACAGTTTTTCAAACTTAGCAAGTTTTTGCGCTCAAATCTAAGTAATATTAACCAAAACCTAGAAAAACGTCTGTTTTTAAGGTTTGATCCATTTCCTAAAAAAGATTTAAAAACTGGAGTTTTTTTGATAATGCACATATGTTCAAACTTATTAAATTAAGCTCTCCGATTGAAGGTGATATTAAGCTAAAACATGGAAAAACGGCCAGTTTTGAGATTCAATCGATTTCTTAAAAAAAGCTAGAAAAACGTCAGTTTTGAGAAAATAAACAGTTTTTCAAGCTTAGCAAGTTATTGCTCTCGAATCTAAGTAATATTAACCAAAACCTGGAAAAACGGCCGTTTTTAAGGTTTGATGTATTTCCTAATACAGATTGAAAAACGGGAGTTTTTTGGAAAGTGCAGATATCTTCAAACTTATCAAATCAAGTTCTCCGATTATAAGTAATATTAAGCAAAAACATGGAAAAACGGCCAGTTTTGAGATTCGATCGATTTCTTAAAAAAAGCGTGAAAAACGTCAGTTTTAGGAAAATAAACCGTTTTTTAAACTTAGCAAGTTATTGCTCTCGAATCTAAGTAATATTAACCAAAACCTGGAAAAACGGCATTTTTTAAGGTTTGATAATTTCCAAAAAAAGATTAAAAAACGAGGGTTTTTTGGATAATGCATATATGTTCAAACTTATTAAATTAAGGTTTTCGTTTATAAGTAATATTAAGCCAAAACATGGAAAAACGCTCTGTTTTAAGATATAATCCATTTCCTATAAAAGCTTGAAAACGTGAGTTTTGGGATAATAAACAGCTTTTCAAAGTTAGCAAGTTATTGTCTCGATTATAAGTAATATTAACCAAAACCTTGAAAAACGGCGTTTTTTAAGGTTTTATCAATTTCCTAAAAAGATTGAAAAACAGGAGTTTTGGGGATATTGCACATATGTTCAAACGTATCAAATTAAGGTTTTCGTTTATGAGTAATATTAAGCCAAAACATGCAAAAACGGCCTGTTTTAAGATTTGATCCATTTCTTATAAAAAGCTTGAAAAACGTCAGTTTTGGGAAAGTAAACAGCTTTTCAAACTTAGCAAGTTATTGCTCTTGATTATAAGTAATATAAACCAAAACCTGGAAGAACGGCGTTTTTAGAGGTTTGATGCATTTCCTAAAAAAGATTGAAAAACGGGAGTTTTTTGAATAATGAACATATGTTCAAGCCTTACAAATTAAGGTTTCCGTATTATTAATAAAAAGCCAAAACTTTCAAAAACCGCCTGTTTTAGGGTTTGATCCATTTCCTAAAGAAGCTTGCAAAACGTCAGTTTTAGGGAAATAAACAGCTTTCGAAACTTAGCAAGTTATTGGTCTCGATTATAAGTAATATTAACCAAAACCTGGAAAAACGGCGTTTTTTAAGGTTTGATAATTTCCAAAAAAAGATTGAAAAACGGGAGTTTTTTTAATAATGCACATATGTTCAAACTTATCAAATTAAGGTTTTCGTTTATTAGTAATAATAAGCCAAAACATTAAAAAAACGGCCTGTTTTAAGATTTGATCTATTTTCTAAAAAAGCTTGAAAAACGACAGTTTGGGGAAAATAAACAGCTCTTCAAACTTATCAAGTTATTGCTCGCGATTATAGGTAGGATTCCCCAAAACTTGGAAAAACGCTATTTTTCAAGCTTTGATGATTTCCAAAAAAAGATTGAAAACGGGAGTTTTTTGGATAATCCACATATTTTCAAACTTATTAAATTAAGGTTTCCGTTTATAAGTAATATTAAGCCAAAACATGGAAAAACGGTCTGTTTTTAAGATATGATCCATTTCCTATAAAAGCTTGAAAACGTGAGTTTTAAGATAATAAACAGCTTTTTAAAGTTAGCAATTTATTGATCTCGATTATAAGTAATATTAACCAAAACCTTGAAAAACGGCGTTTTATAAGGTTTTATCAATTTCCTAAAAAGATTGAAAAACGGGAGTTTTTTGGATATTGTACATATGTTCAAACTTATCAAATTAAGGTTTTCGTTTATGAGTAATATTTAGCCAAAACATGGAAAAACGGCCTGTTTTAAGATTTGATCCATTTCTTAAAAAAGCTTGAAAAACGTCAGTTTTGGGAAAATAAACAGCTTTTTAAACTTAGCAAGTTATTGCTCTCGATTATAAGTAATATTAACCAAAACCTGGAAAAACGGCGTTTTTGGAGGTTTGATGCATTTCCCAAAAAAGATTGAAAAACGGAACTTTTTTTGATAATGTACATATGTTCAAGCCTTTTAAACTTAGCAAGTTATTGCTCTCGAATCTAAGTAATATTAACCAAAACCTGAAAAAATGGCTGTTTTTAAGTGTCGTAGAATGGACTCTTGACAATATACCATATATAACTATTCGTTGAGGGAACTTATTTAATTATCTTTAGAGTGCGTGGATATCTGGGTTTACCGATATTATGTATCTTCGATATGCTTAACAAGTGGAACTGAGCTCAAGGATAATAATATTGCCTTTATTAATAAAATAGAGTTTTATTAATAAAAACTATCAACAACACACAAAACGGAAATTATTGACATAATCAGAGAATGGAAAGGGTCGTGGTGAATCTAGCTAATCCGAGGATTAAGAGCGATTTAAAAAGGTTAAACAAATATAAAGTTAAAGGGATGGGAAGGTTCGCTAAACCATTTAAAGCACAGGATAGGGTTGACAAAAGGGTTAAATACTCAAAGGTAACGTTCAGCTTATGTAAATACACTTGTTGTGAGAGGAAGGCGACGTGAAGGAATTTTCGGTCCGCTGGCGAGTTCCAGCCGAAGGGGGGGGGGGGGAATTAAATGATCCTGACGTGGCGTCTTGGGAATGAGAACCGTTTCTTGACCAACGGGCTTGAAGAACAATGGCTGTTCTACGTTGTTCTTCTCTGAACAACAGGGGGGTGAGAACCGTCTCTTGTCTATGAGCTCGAGAACAATGGCTGTTCTACTGTTGTTCTCTTTTGAACAACAAGGGGGAAGGGTGAGAACCGTTTCTTGGCGAACGGGCTAAGAGAACAATGGTTTTTCTACGTTGTTCTCTTCTGAACAACAGTCGGGGGGGGGTGAAAACCGTTTCTTGTAATGGGCTCAAAAGAACAATAGCTGTTGTAACGTTGTTCTCTTACTGAACAACAGGGAAAGCCTAGTGGACCTGGCGTCACGAAGGCTCGAACCTTGGCACTCAAGGAATATTGTCCTTCTTCTGGACAAGTGATGGTGGATCTCGAGGTCGAGGGCCCTCTGGTGCACAAGGTGAGACGACCGTAGTGATGTCTCGCGAAGGAAATCTGGATCTCTAATCTGCTCTTAGTGGTAAAGTTTCCAAATAAATAGTCGGGACATCCCCTTGGCGTGGGGGACAATGGAGTGGGGGCTTCAAGGAAATGCACAGCCGAGCCTGAGAACAATACCTTATCTGCCCATAAGCCTAACTCAAACTGGCAAAGGCGGCGCATGGGGCGAAGGGGGAAGAAAAACTTCCGTGTTTAAACATTGACTCAGGTGGCTGCGATAAGACGCCCGGCTTCAAAGCGAAGATGCACGTAGGTAGCCTCGTAGTTTTAAATAACATGTGATAGTGGTTGAAATTAAGCGGCCTCAACCCGTTCTATCACATTAAGGTTTGAACCATTTCCTAAAAAAATTGAAAAATAAGAGTTTTTGAATAATGCACACATGTTCAAAATTATCAAATTAAGGTTAAAGATTATAAGAAATACTAAGCGAAAACAAGCAAACACGTCTCGATTAAAAGTAATATTAACCAAAACCTGGAAAAACTGCGCTATTTAAAGTTTGATCAATTTCCCCAGAAGATTCAAAAACGGTGGTTTTTTTATCATGCACATATGTTCCAACTTATCAAATTAAGGTTTTTGTATTAGTAATAAGAAGCCAAAAAATTGAAAAACGGCCTGTTTTAAGGGTTGGATCCATTTCCTAAAAAAAGATTAAAAAACGAGACTTTTTTTGATAACGCAAATATGTTCAAACTTATCAAATTAAGGTTTTCGTATTAGTAAAAAGAAGCCAAGACATTGAAAAAAGGCCTGTTTTAAGGTTTGATCCATTTCCTAAAAAAGCTTGAAAAACGTCAGTTTTAAGAAAAAAAAACAGCTTTTCAAACCTAGCAAGTTATTGCTCTCGAATATAAGCAATATTAACCAAAACCTGGAAAAATGGCCTTTTTTAAGGTTTGATCCATTTCCAAAAATAGATTCAAAAACGATAGTTTTTTGGTAATGCGAAAATGTTTAAACTTATCAAATTAAGGTCTCCGATTATAAGTACTATCAAGCCAAAACATGGGAGCACGGCCAGTTTTGAGATTTGATCGATTTCCTAATAAAAGCTTGAAAAACAGCAGTTTTGGGAAAAAAATAACTTTTCAAACTTAGCAAGTTAGTTCTCTCGAATATAAGTTATATTAACAAAATCGTGAAAAAAACGTCCGTTTTTAAGGTTTGATCCATTTCTTAAAAAAGATTGAAAAACGGCAGTTTTTTTGGATAATGCACATATTTTCATACTTATCAAATTAGGGTTTAGAAATATAAGTAATTTAAAGCAAAAACATGGAAAAACGGCCTGTTTTAAAATTTGATATATCCTAAAAAAGCATAAAAACGTCAGTTTGGGGAAAATAAATAGCTTTTCAAACTTAGCAAGTTAGTGCTCTCGAATATAAGTTATATTAACAAAATCGTGAAAAAACGTCCGTTTTTAAGGTTGGATCCATTTCCTAAAAAAGATTGAAAAACGGGAGTTCTTTGGATAATGCACATATTTTCATACTTATCAAATTGGGGTAAGGAATATAAGTAATTTAAGCAAAAACATGGAAAAACGGCCTGTTTTAAGATTTGATATATCCTAAAAAAGCTTAAAAACGTCAGTTTTGGGAAAATAAATAGCTTTTCAAACTTAGCAAGTTATTGCTCTCGAATATAAGTAATATTAACAAAATCGTGAAAAAACGTCCGTTTTTAAGGTTGGATCCATTTCCTAAAAAAGATTGAATAACGGGAGTTTTTTTGGATAATGCACATATTTTCATACTTATCAAATTAGGGTTTAGGAATATAAGTAATTTAAAGCGAAAACATGGAAAAACGGCCTGTTTTAAGATTTGATATATCCTAAAAAAGCTTAAAAACATCAGTTTTAGGAAAATAAATAGCTTTTCAAACTTAGCAAGTTAGTGCTCACGAATACAAGTAAGAATTTCCAAAACCTGGAAAAACTGCCATCTGTAAGGTTTGATCCTTATCTAAAAAAAACAAAAAACGGGGGTTTTTGGATAATGCACATATGTTCAAACTTATCAAATTAAGGTCTCCAATTATAAATAATATTAAGCCAAAACATGGAAAAACGGCCAGTTTTAAGATTTAATCGATTTCCTAAAAAAAGCTTGAAAACCGTCAGTTTTTGAAAAATAAATAGCTTTTCAAACTTAGCAAATTATTGCTCTTAAGAATAAGTAATATTAACCAAAACCTGGAAAACCGGCCGTTTTAAGGTTTGATCCATTTACTAAAAAAGATTGAAAAACGGGAGTTTTGGGGGATAATGCACATATGTTCAAACCTATCAAATTAAGTTTTCTAATTATGAGTAATATTAAGCCAAAACAAGGAAAACGGCCTGTTTTGAGATTTGATCGATCTCCTAAAAAAGCTTGAAAAATGTCAGTTTAGGCAAAAATAAATAGCTTTTCAAACTTAGCAAGTAAGTGCTCTCGAATATAAGTAATATTAACAAAATCGTGAAAAAACGTCCGTTTTTAAGGTTGGATCCATTTCCTAAAAAAGATTGAAAAACGGGAGTTTTTTTTGGATAATGCACATATTTTCATACTTATCAAATTAGGGTTTAGGAATATAAGTAATTTAAAGCGAAAACATGGAAAAACGGCCCGTTTTAAGATATGATATATCCTAAAAAAGCTTAAAAACGTCAGTTTTAGGAAAATAAATAGCTTTTCAAACTTAGCAAGTTAGTGCTCACGAATACAAGTAAGAATAACCAAAACCTGGAAAAACTGCCATCTGTAAGGTTTGATCCTTATCAAATTAAGGTCTCCAATTATAAATAATATTAAGCCAAAACATGGAAAAACGGCCAGTTTTATGATTTAATCGATTTCCTAAAAAAAGCTTGAAAACCGTCAGTTTTTGGAAAATAAATAGCTTTTCAAACTTAGCAAATTATTGCTCTCAAGAATAAGTAATATTAACCAAAACCTGGAAAACCGGCCGTTTTAAGGTTTGATCCATTTACTAAAAAAGATTGAAAAACGGGAGTTTTTGGGGATAATGCACATATGTTCAAACCTATCAAATTAAGTTTTCTAATTATGAGTAATATTAAGCCAAAACAAGGAAAAACGGCCTGTTTTGAGATTTGATCGATTTCCTAAAAAAGCTTGAAAAATGTCAGTTTAGGCGAAAATAAATAGCTTTTCAAACTTAGTAATTTATTGCTCTCGAATATAAGTAATATTAACAAAAACCTAGAAAAACGTCCGTTTTTAAGGTTTGATCCATTTTCTTAAAAAGATTGAAAAACAGGAGAAATTTGGATAATGCACATATGTTCAAACTTATCAAATTAAGGTCTCCGATTATAAGAAATATTAAGCTAAAACATGGAAAAACGGCCAGTTTTGAGATTCGATCGATTTCTTAAAAAAAGCTTGAAAAACGTCAGTTTTGGGAAAATAAACAGTTTTTGAAACTTACCAAGTTATTGCTCTCGGAACTAATTAATATTAACCAAAATTTAGAAAAATTGCCGATTTTTAAGGTTTGATCCATTTCCCACAAAAGATTGAAAAACGGGAGTTATTTGGATAATGCACATATGTTCAAACTTATCAAATTAAGGTCTCCGATTATAAGTAATATTAAGCCAAAACATGAAAAAACGGCGATTTCTAAGATTTGATTAATTTCCTAAAAAAAGCTTCAAAAACGTCCGTTTTGGGAAAATTCACAGCTTTTAAAAATTAGCAATTTATTGCTCTCGAATATAAGTAAAAAAAACCCAAACCAGGAAAAACGGCCCTTATTAAGGTTTGATGCATTTCCTAAAAAAGATTGAAGAACGGAAGTTTTTTGGATAATGCACATATGTTCAAACTTATCAAAGCAAGGTCTCCGATTATAAGTAATATTAAGCTAAAACATGGAAAAACGGCCAGTTTTGATTTTCGATCGATTTTCCCAAAGAGCTTGAAAAACATCAGTTGTGCGAAAATAAACAGTTTTTCAAACTCAGCAAGTAATTGCTTTCGAATTTAAGTAATATTAACCAAAACCTGGAAAAACGGCCGTTTTCAAGGTTTGATCCATTTCCAAAAAAAGATTAAAAAACTTTTTGGGGATAATGCACATATATTCAAACTTATCAAATTAAGGTCTCCGATTATAAGTAATATTAAGCTAAAACATGAAAAAACGGCGAGTTCTAAGATTTGATTGATTTCCTAAAAAAGCTTCAAAAACGTCCGTTTAGGGAAAATTAACAGCTTTTAAAAATTAGCAAGTTATTGCTCTCGAATATAAGTAATATTAACCAAAACCAGAAAAAAACGGCCATTTTTAAGGTTTGATGCATTTCCTAAAAAAGATTGAAAAACGGGAGTTTTTTGGATAATGCACATATGTTCAAACTAATCAAAGTAAGGTCTCCGATTATAAGTAATATTCAGCCAAAAAATGCAAAAACGGCCTAGTTTTGATATTTGGTCAATTTCCTAAAAAAATCTGGAAAAATGTCAGTTTTGTGAAAATAAACAGCTTTTTAAACGTAGCAAGGTATTGCTCTCAAATAAAAGTAATATTAACCAAATCCTGGAAAACCAGCCGTTTTTAAGGTTTGATCCATATCCTACAAAAGATTGAAAAACGGGAGTTTTTCGGAGAATGCACACATGTTCATACTTATCAAATTAAGGTTTCTGATTATGAGTAATATTGAACCAAAACATGGAAAAACGACCTGTTTTAAGATTTTATATATCCTAAAAAAGCTTGAAAAACGTCAGTTTCAGGAAAATAAATAGCTTTTCAAACTTATCAAGTTAGTGGTCACGAATACAAGTAATAATAACCAAAACCTGGAAAAACGGCCATTTTTACGGTTTGATCCATTTCCTAAAAATATTAAAAAACAGTTTTTTTTTGGATAATGTACATATGTTCAAACTTATCAAACTAAGGTCTCTGATTATAGGGAACTTTAAGCAAAAACATGGAAAAACGGTTAGTTTTGAGATTTAATCAATTTCCTTAAAAAGCTTTAAAAACGTCAGTTTTGTGAAAAAAAACAGCTCTTTAAACTCAGCAAGTTATTTCTCTCAATTATAAGTAACATTAACCAAAACCTGAAAAAACAGCGTTTTTTAAGGTTTGATCCTTTTCCCCGCAAAAATTAAAAAACGGGAGTCTTTTTGATAATGCACATATGTTCAAACTTATCAAATTAAGGTTTCCGTTTATAAGTAATATTAAGCTAAAACATGGAAAAACGGCCAGTTTTGAGATTCGATCGATTTCTTAAAAAAAGCTTGAAAAACGTCAGTTTTGGGAAAATAAACAGTTTTTGAAACTTACCAAGTTATTGCTCTCGGAACTAATTAATATTAACCAAAATTTAGAAAAATTGCCGATTTTTAAGGTTTGATCCATTTCCCACAAAAGATTGAAAAACGGGAGTTATTTGGATAATGCACATATGTTCAAACTTATCAAATTAAGGTCTCCGATTATAAGTAATATTAAGCCAAAACATGAAAAAACGGCGATTTCTAAGATTTGATTAATTTCCTAAAAAAGCTTCAAAAACGTCCGTTTTGGGAAAATTCACAGCTTTTAAAAATTAGCAATTTATTGCTCTCGAATATAAGTAAAAAAAACACAAACCAGGAAAAACGGCCCTTATTAAGGTTTGATGCATTTCCTAAAAAAGATTGAAGAACGGAAGTTTTTTGGATAATGCACATATGTTCAAACTTATCAAAGCAAGGTCTCCGATTATAAGTAATATTAAGCTAAAACATGGAAAAACGGCCAGTTTTGATTTTCGATCGATTTTCCCAAAGAGCTTGAAAAACATCAGTTGTGCGAAAATAAACAGTTTTTCAAACTCAGCAAGTAATTGCTTTCGAATTTAAGTAATATTAACCAAAACCTGGAAAAACGGCCGTTTTCAAGGTTTGATCCATTTCCAAAAAAAGATTAAAAAACTTTTTGGGGATAATGCACATATATTCAAACTTATCAAATTAAGGTCTCCGATTATAAGTAATATTAAGCTAAAACATGAAAAAACGGCGAGTTCTAAGATTTGATTGATTTCCTAAAAAAGCTTCAAAAACGTCCGTTTAGGGAAAATTAACAGCTTTTAAAAATTAGCAAGTTATTGCTCTCGAATATAAGTAATATTAACCAAAACCAGAAAAAAACGGCCATTTTTAAGGTTTGATGCATTTCCTAAAAAAGATTGAAAAACGGGAGTTTTTTGGATAATGCACATATGTTCAAACTAATCAAAGTAAGGTCTCCGATTATAAGTAATATTCAACCAAAAAATGCAAAAACGGCCTAGTTTTGATATTTGGTCAATTTCCTAAAAAAATCTGGAAAAATGTCAGTTTTGTGAAAATAAACAGCTTTTTAAACGTAGCAAGGTATTGCTCTCAAATAAAAGTAATATTAACCAAATCCTGGAAAACCAGCCGTTTTTAAGGTTTGATCCATATCCTACAAAAGATTGAAAAACGGGAGTTTTTCGGAGAATGCACACATGTTCATACTTATCAAATTAAGGTTTCTGATTATGAGTAATATTGAACCAAAACATGGAAAAACGACCTGTTTTAAGATTTTATATATCCTAAAAAAGCTTGAAAAACGTCAGTTTCAGGAAAATAAATAGCTTTTCAAACTTATCAAGTTAGTGGTCACGAATACAAGTAATAATAACCAAAACCTGGAAAAACGGCCATTTTTACGGTTTGATCCATTTCCTAAAAATATTAAAAAACAGTTTTTTTTTGGATAATGTACATATGTTCAAACTTATCAAACTAAGGTCTCTGATTATAGGGAATTTTAAGCAAAAACATGGAAAAACGGTTAGTTTTGAGATTTAATCAATTTCCTTAAAAAGCTTTAAAAACGTCAGTTTTGTGAAAATAAACAGCTCTTTAAACTCAGCAAGTTATTTCTCTCAATTATAAGTAACATTAACCAAAACCTGAAAAAACAGCGTTTTTTAAGGTTTGATCCTTTTCCCCGCAAAAATTAAAAAACGGGAGTCTTTTTGATAATGCACATATGTTCAAACTTATCAAATTAAGGTTTCCGTTTATAAGTAATATTAAGCAGAAACATGGAAAAACGGCCAGTTTTGAGATTCGATCGATTTCTTAAAAAAAGCTTGAAAAACGTCAGTTTTGGGAAAATAAACAGTTTTTGAAACTTACCAAGTTATTGCTCTCGGAACTAATTAATATTAACCAAAATTTAGAAAAACGGCCGATTTTTAAGGTTTGATCCATTTCCCACAAAAGATTGAAAAACGGGAGTTATTTGGATAATGCACATATGTTCAAACTTATCAAATTAAGGTCTCCGATTATAAGTAATATTAAGCCAAAACATGAAAAAACGGCGATTTCTAAGATTTGATTGATTTCCTAAAAAAGCTTCAAAAACGTCCGTTTTGGGAAAATTCACAGCTTTTAAAAATTAGCAATTTATTGCTCTCGAATATAAGTAAAAAACCCCAAACCAGGAAAAACGGCCCTTATTAAGGTTTGATGCATTTCCTAAAAAAAGATTAAAAAACGGGAGTTTTTTGGATAATGCACTAATGTTCAAACTTATCAAATTAAGGTATACGTTTATAAGTAATATTAAGTTAAAACATGTAAAAACATCGAGATTTAAGATTTGATCGATTTCCTAAAAAAGCTTTTAAATACGTCAGTTTTTGGAAAATAAACAGCTTTGAAAACTTAGCAAGTTATTGCTCTCGAATCTAAGTAATATTAACGAAAACCTCAAAAAACGGACGTTTTTAAGGTTTGATCCATTTTCTAAAAAGGATTTAAAAACGGGGTTTTTTTTTGGATAATGCACGTATGTTTAAACTTATCAAATTAGGGGCTCTGATTAGCAAGTTAGTGCTCTCGAATATAAGTTATATTAACAAAATCGTGAAAAAACGTCCGTTTTTAAGGTTGGATCCATTTCCTAAAAAAGATTGAAAAACGGGAATTTTTTTGGATAATGCACATATTTTCATACTTATCAAATTAGGGTTTAGGAATATAAGGTACTTAAAGCGAAAACATGGAAAAACGGCCTGTTTTAAGATTTGATATATCCTAAAAAAGCTTAAAAACGTCAGTTTTGGGAAAATAAATAGCTTTTCAAACTTAGTGCTCTCGAATATAAGTAATATTCACAAAATCGTAAAAAAACGTCCGTTTTTAAGGTTGGATCCATTTCCTAAAAAAGATTGAAAAACGGGAGTTTTTTGGATAATGCACATATGTTCAAACTAATCAAAGTAAGGTCTCCGATTATAAGTAATATTCAGCCAAAAAATGCAAAAACGGCCTAGTTTTGATATTTGATCAATTTCCTAAAAAAATCTGGAAAAATGTCAGTTTTGTGAAAATAAACAGCTTTTTAAACGTAGCAAGGTATTGCTCTCAAATAAAAGTAATATTAACCAAATCCTGGAAAACCAGCCGTTTTTAAGTTTGATCCATATCCTACAAAAGATTGAAAAACGGGAGTTTTTCGGAGAATCACACATGTTCATACTTATCAAATTAAGGTTTCTGATTATGAGTAATATTGAACCAAAACATGGAAAAACGACCTGTTTTAAGATTTTATATATCCTGAAAAAGCTTGAAAAACGTCAGTTTTAGGAAAATAAAAATCTTTTCAAACTTAGCAAGTTAGTGGTCACGAATACAAGTAATAATAACCAAAACCTGGAAAAACGGCCATTTTTACGGTTTGATCCATTTCCTAAAAATATTAAAAACAGTTTTTTTTTGGATAATGTACATATGTTCAAACTTATCAAACTAAGGTCTCTGATTATAGGGAATTTTAAGCAAAAACATGGAAAAACGGTTAGTTTTGAGATTTAATCAATTTCCTTAAAAAGCTTTAAAAACGTCAGTTTTGTGAAAATAAACAGCTCTTTAAACTCAGCAAGTTATTTCTCTCAATTATAAGTAACATTAACCAAAACCTGAAAAAAACAGCGTTTTTTAAGGTTTGATCCTTTTCCCCCAAAAAATTAAAAAACGGAAGTCTTTTTGATAATGCACATATGTTCAAACTTATCAAATTAAGGTTTCCGTTTATAAGTAATATTAAGCAGAAACATAGAAAAACGGCCTGTTTCAAGATTTGATCAATTAGCTAAATAAGCTTGAAAAACGTCAGTTTTGAGAAAATAAAAAGCTCTCGAAACTTAGCAAGTTATTGCTCGCGATTATAAGTAACATTAACGAAACAAAAAAGAACGGCCGTTTTCAAGGTTTGATCCATTTCCTAAAAAAGATTGAAAAACGGTTTTTTTTGGATAATGCACATATATTCAAACTTATCAAATTAAGGTCTCCGATTATAAGTAATATTAAGCTAAAAATTGCAAAAACGGCGAGTTTTGAGATTTGATCGATTTCCATAAAAAGCTTGAAAAACGTCAGTTTTGGGAAAATAAACCTTTTTTGAAACTTACCAAGTTATTGCTCTCGAAACTAATTAATATTAACCAAAATTTCGAAAAACGGCCGATTTTAAGGTAGATCTATTTCCTAAAAAAGTAAGAAAAACAGGAGTTTTGGGGATAATGCACCTATGTTCAAACTTATCAAATTAAGGTCTCCGATTATAAGTAATATTAGGCTGAAATATGTAAAAATGGCCAGTTTTGAGATTTGATTGATTTCTTATAAAAAGTTTGAAAAACGTCCTTTTTGGGGAAATAATTTTTTCAAACTTAGCAAGTTATTGCTCTCTAATCTAAGTAATATTAACCAAAACCTGGAAAAATGGCCGTTTTTGAGGTTTGATTCATTTCCTTGACAAGATTGAAGAGCGGGAGTTATACAATTATGAGGTATTTTATGCCAAAACATGGAAAATTTCGAGTTTTGCGATTTTATCGAATTTCTAAAAAAACTTCAAAAACGTCAGTTTTGGGAAAATAAACAGCTTAACCAAAACATGGTAAAACGGCCGTTTTTGAGGGTTTGATACATTTCCTACAAAAGATTGTAAAACGGGAGTTATTTGGATAATGCACATATGTTCAAACTTATCAAATTAAGGTCTCCGATTATAAGAAATATTAAGCTAAAACATGGAAAAACGGCCAGTTTTGAGATTCGATCGATTTCTTAAAAAAAGCTTGAAAAACTTCTGTTTTGTGAAAATATACAGTTTTTGAAACTTAGCAAGTTATTGCTCTCGAATCTAATTAATATTAACCAAAATCTGGAAAACGGCCGTTTGTAAGGTTTGATCTATTTCCTAAAAAAGATTGAAAAACAGGAGTTTTTTGGATAATGCACATATGTTCAAAATTATCAAATTGATCTTTTCCTCGCGTTATACCCGTTCCGGCTGAGCATCGTTGCTGAAACTTTCCACACCCTTCTCCAGTGCCTCCGCTTCTTCTATACTTTGGCCCTCCACGGCTGGAGTGCAGCCGTTATTGATACTCGACTCCAGGCAATGACAGAATCTGGAATAGAATACGACGCACGGTTCCTCAACCGTTCTACTGCAGCCCGCCCTCCTCTGCCAGCATATTGATCGTGGTATCGTCATCCCGCGCCCAGACAAGCTAGTCGGCGACGCCCTGCAGGTCGGTCTCGACGGTGCTCGCAGGTTCCTGGCCGACGTTAGATCTAACGTCGACTGGCGTACTGAAGTTTGAATCGCCCGCCATCGCCGCCGCCTAGGACTCGACCACCGCTCGCGATCGGACACCTCAGAAGAATTTTGCTTGCTTAGCCCTGGATCACCTCCTTACTTCCTCAATCCAGACCCAACCCTCCACTCGTCGGCTTCAGGCTTCTTCATCTCCGAGACTTCTTCCTCTCCATGTTGAGACCCTTGTGACCGCGCCAACCTTTTTGGTTCCCCTGGCCCTGTGCCCCCTCCTGTGCCTGTGCCCCTCCCTGTGCATCAGCTTTTCCGACTTTCGCCTTCGCTTGTGTCTTCCGAAGACTTAGAAGTGATTAGTGTTTATACCAATGTCTTGGATAATAGTGTCACCAGTGATCACCCACACCCTCGTGTCATCGAACTTCAAGACCCCACGATTACCCTTCTTCCTGGCCCGGCCGACCCCGAGATAACCTCCTTTTTCGAGCTCGCTGCTGCCGAACTCGGTGCCATGGTCATCCACGACCCTCGCCCTGAACCTGCCCCACAGTTGTGCTACACCGTGTGTATCCCTTAACCAGGCCTGACAGTTCCCACCGTGCTCCAAGGACCACCAGCGCCTTTCACCGTCTCTCCGACTCCCTTATCTACCCACCCTTCTAAAATGAGGGATGTTCTTGATGATTCCAATAGCGGACCACCGGATATCATGAGAGGAAGGGAAGACCAAAATAATAACCACCAACAGGATAACAACAGAAACAACCAAAGAGGTGATCAAGACGACAACCGTGGCAACCAATGGGAAAGACCCGGGCTCGACCCTTTAAAACCCGAGACCCCCCCGTGTGGACTTCAAGACCCCCCTGGATGTCGAGGAACCAGGTTCCTACGATTCCATCCCCGGTGTCTCCCATCTTCAAAAGGCCAACAGTGGAAACGGCATTAAGGTTTTTCTTAAGAAAAACTATCATCACTGGACACCCTCGGACGACCGCGCCCTCACTTGGTTGGAATCGCTCATGAACAAGGATATAATTGAGGAAGCACACATTAGATGTGCTCACCGCGTATTTGGTGTAACAAAACCAGATGGCTCCGCTAGACTGATCTACGATATGTCCTCGGCTAGCGAGGCATATCAGCCCCCAAGTTCAGCCTCCCCAGCATCGCACGCATCATGCGCACTCCCACCGAAGGCCTTTGGGCAATGAAATTGGATCTGAAAGATGGCTTTTACCATCTTCACCTTCACCCGAAGGCCCGCCCCTGGTTCGGTATTAGATGCCAGGGGTGCTTTTTCAGATTCAAACGCCTTCCTATGGGCTTCAATGGTGCGCCCTTCTTAATGCAGAAGCTTACTGCTACTTTCATGAACCAACTAGCACTTAAGTGTAAAATCCAAGTCTACACTTACCTTGATGACGTGCTTTGCCTGGGAAAGAAGCGTGCCCTACGTCTCTTCATGCGCTCTATACGCCAAAGCTCCATCAAATCAAATTGGAGAAAGTCCATCACCATCCCATCGCGGAAAATTTCGTACCTCGGCTTTCATATTGATCTGAAACAAAAGCGGATCCAACTTACCCCCATCATGTTGGGTAAAACACGCTTGGCCCTCACTATTATGTCGGCACGCCTCGTTACCCGAAAGGCCTGGACCTAGGCTTGCTGGCCTCCTCAACTTCATCCTTCCGGCCCTCCACCTCCCCTTCTGTTGGATTCAACTATGTTACCAGCAACAATTTCACCCAAACCCCGGCCCTTTCCTTCACCTCAGTCGCCTCATACATGGAAAGTGGGTCCGCTTCCGTCCACCGAAGGGAGCTAGACCCGCCATCTACGTTGACGCCTCCCCTTGGGGCATCGGGTGGTGGTGCAGGGGAGTTTCCACAGCCCTTGACTATCGCGGTTGGAACGCGGGCATCTTCGATTTAGAATCACTTGGCGCCATCCTTACTATCATCATGGCCCCCCGAGCCCTCCTGTTTAGTGACAACATTGAGGCAATTTGGAACTCCAAAAGAGAAAAGCTCCCCGAAGTAATTCTCCGCTCCCTTTCTCCTGCCTCCCTCGTCAGCATTCAAAATCGCCTCTAGGAACATCGGCTATATTAAAAGCAGGCGTAAACCGGTGGACGTCCCGTCTCGGTACTTTTCAAGAAGTATCTTTTAGGCCGTGTGTTTGGGTTAATATTACTTATAATCGGAGACCTTAATTTGATAAGTTTGAACATATGTGCATTATCCAAAAAACTCACGTTTTCTATCTTTTTTAGGAAATGGATCAAACATTAAAAACGAGCCTTTTTCCAGGTTTTGGTAGATATTACTTAGATTTGAAAGTAATAACTTGCTAAGTTTAAAAAATGGTGTTTTTTCTCAAAACTAACGTTTTTCAAGCTTTTTTTTAAGAAATCAATCGAATCTCAAAAAAGGACGTTTTTCCATGCTTTGGCTTAATGTCACCTATAATCGGAGACCTTAATTTGATAAGTTTGAACATATGTGCATTATCCAAAAAACACTCGTTTTTCACCTTTTTTAGGAAATGAATCAAACCCTAAAAACGGCCGTTTTTCCAGGTTTTGGTTAATATTACTTAGATTCAAGAGCATGAACTTTCTAAGTTTAAAAAACGGTTTATTTTCTCAAAACTGACGTTTTTCAAGCTTTTTTTAAGAAATCTATCAAATCTCAAAACTTGCCGTTTTTCCATGTTTTGGCATAATATAATCTACAATCAGAGACCTTAATTTGATAAGTTCGAACATATGTGCATTATCCAAAAAACTCCGGTTTTTCAATGTTTTTTAGAAAATGGGTCAAACCTTAAAAACGACCGAAATTTCCAGGTTTTGGTTAATATTACTTAAAATCGAAAGCATGAACTTGCTCAGTTTAAAAAACGGTTTATTTTTCTGTCACAACTGACGTTTTTCAAGCTTTTTTTAAGAAATCTATCGACTCTCAGAACTGGCCGTTTTTCTATGTTTTGGCTTAATATAACCTATAATCGGAGACCTTAATTTGATAAGTTTGAACATATGTGCATTATCCAAAATACTCTCGTTTATCAATCTTTTTAGGAAATGGATCAAACCTTAAAAACGGCCGTTATTCCAGGTTTAGGTTAAAAAAACTTAGATTTCTGAGCAATAACTTGCTAAGTTTGAAAAACGGTTTATTTTCTGTAAAAAACTGACGTTTTTCAAGCTTTTTTTAAGAAATCTATCGAATCTCAAAACTGGCCGTTTGTCTATGTTGTCGTTTTTCAGCTTTTTTAGGAAATGGATCAAACCCTAAAAACGGGCGTTTTCCCTGGTTTTGGTTAATATTACTAACATTTTTCAAGCTTTTTTTTAAGAAATCAATCGAATCTCAAATGTGGCTGTTTTTTCATGTTTCGGCTTTATATCACCAATAATCGGAGACCTTAATTTGATAAGTTTGAACTTTCTTGAATTATCCAAAAAACACCCGTTTTTCACTTTTTTTAGGAAATGGATCAAACCTTAAAAACGGCCGATTTTCCTGGTTTTAGTTAATATTACTTACATTCGAGAGCAATAATTTGCTTTGTTTGAAAAACAGTTTATTTTTTCAAAACTGACGTTTTTCAAGCTTTTTTAAAGAAATCTATCGAATCTTAAAACTAGTCGTTTTTTCATGTTTTGGCTTAATGTGACCTATAATCGGAGACCTTAATTTGATAAGTTTGAACATATGTGCATTATCCAAAATACTCTCGTTTTTCAATCTTTTTTAGGAAATGGATCAAACCTTAAAAACAGCCATTTTTCCAGGTTTTGGTTAATATTACTTAGATTTGAGAGCAATAACTTGCTAAGTTTAAAAAACTGTTAATTTTCCCAAAACTGCCGTTGTTAAAGCCTTTTTAAGAAATCGATCGAATCTCAAAACTGGCCGTTTTTCCATGTTTTGGCTTAATATAACCTATAATCGGAGACCTTGATTTGATAAGTTTGAACATATGTGCATTATCTAAAAATACTCCCGTTTTTTAATCTTTTGGGGAAAAAGATCAAACTTCAAAAACAGCGGTTTTTCTAGGCTTTGGTTAATATTTCTTAGATTTGAGAGCACTAACCTGCTTAGTTTAAAAAGCTGCTTATTTTTCTAAACTGCCGTTTTTCAAGCTTTTTTCAGGAAATCGATTAAATCTCAAAACTGGCCGTTTTTCCATGTTTTAACTTTATATTACTTATAATCGGAGACCTTAATTTGATAGGTTTGAACATATGTGCATTATTTCAAAAACTCCCGTTTTCAATCTTTTTCAGGAAAGGGATCAAACCATAAAAACGGCCGTTTTTCCAGGTTTTGGTTAATATTACTTAGATTTAAGAGCAATAACTTGCTAAGTTTGAAAAACGGTTTATTTTTTCAAAATTGACGTTTTTCAAGCTTATTTTTAGAAATCGATCGAATCTAAAAACTGGCCGTTTTTTGCAAGTTTTGGCTTAATATTAATTATCATCGGAGACCTTAATTTGAATGTTTGAAGATATTTGACTATTTAAAAAGTTCCCGTTGTTACATCTTTTTTCTGGAATGGATCAAACCTTAAAAACGGCCATTTTCCAGGTTTTGGTTAATATTAGTTACATTAGAGAGCAATAACTTGCTAAGTTTGAAAATCAGTTTATTTTCAAAAAACTAACGTTTTTCAAGCTTTTTTTTAAAAAATCGTTTGAATCTTAAAACTGGCCGTTTTTTCATGTTTTTGCTCAATATTACTTATAATCGGAGACCTTAATTTGATAAGTTAAAGATATCTGCATTATCCAAAAAACTACCGTTTTTCAATGTGTTTTAGGAAATGGATCAAACGTTGAAAAAGGCCGTTTTTCCAGGTTTTGGTTAATATTACATAGATTCGAAAGTAATAACTTGCTAAGTTTAAAAAAATCTTTATTTTCCTCAAACCGACGTTTTTTAAGCTTTTTTTAGGAAATCCATTGAATCTCAAAACTGGCCGTTTTTCGATGTTTTTGCTTAATATTACTTATAATCGGAGACCTTAATTTGAAAGTTTGAAGATATTTGCATTATTTAAAAAGCCCCCGTTGTTACATCTTTTTTCTGGAATGGATCAAACCTTAAAAACGGCCATTTTCCAGGTTTTGGTTAATATTAGTTACATTAGAGAGCAATAACTTGCTAAGTTTGAAAATCAGTTTATTTTCCAAAAACTAACGTTTTTCAAGCTTTTTTTAAAAAATCGTTTGAATCTCAAAACTAGCCGTTTTTCGATGTTTTTGCTTAATATTACTTACAATCGCAGACCTTAATTGGATAAGTTTGAAGATATTTGCATTATCCAAAAAACTCCCGTTTTTCAATCTTTTTTAGGAAATGGATCAAACCTTAAAAACTGCGGTTTTTCTAGATTTTGGTAAATATTACTTAGATTCGAGAGTAATAACTTGCTAAGTCTGAAAAACGCTTTATTTTCCTAAAACTAACGTTCTTCACGCTTCTTTTAAGAAATCGATTGAATCTCAAAACTGGCCGTTGTTCCCTGTTTTTGCTTAATATTACTTATAATCGGAGACCTTGATTTGATAAGTTGGAAGATATTTGCATTATCCAAAAAACTGCCGTTTTTCAATCTTTTTTAAGAAATGGATCAAACCTTAAAAACGGCCGTTTTACCAGGTTTTGGTTAATATTACTTAGATTTGAGATCAATAACCTGATGAGTTTGAAAAACGGTTAATTTTCCCAAAATTGACGTTGTTTAAGCTTTTTTTAAGAAATTGATCGAATCTTAAAACTGGCTGTTTTTCCATCTTTTTGCTTTATATTACTTATAATTGCAGACCTTAATTTGATAAGTTTGAAGATATTTGCATTATCCAAAAAACTCCCTTTTTTCAATCTTTTTTAGGAAATACATCAAACATTAAAAACTAACGTTTTTAAAGGTTATGGTAAATATTAATTAGATTCAAGAGCAATAACTTGCTTAGTTTGAAAAACGGTTTATTTTCCCAAAACTAAGGTTTTTTAAGCTTTTTTTTAAAAAATCGATCGAATCTCAAAACTGGCCGTTTTTGCATGTTTTTGCTCAATATTACTGATAATCGGAGACCTTAATTTGATAAGCTGAAGATATCTGCATATCCCCAAAACTACCGTTTTTCAATGTTTTTTAGGAAATAGATCAAACCTTAAAAACGGCTGTTTTTCCAGGTTTTGGTTAATATTACTTAGATTCGAGAGTAATAACTTGCTAAGTTTGAAAAACGCTTTATTTTCCTAAAACTGACGTTTTTCAAGCTTTTTTATAAGAAATCGATTGAATCTCAAAACAAGCCTTTTTTGCATGTTTTTGCTTAATGTTACTTATAATCGGAGACCTTAATTTGATAAGATGGAAGATATTTGCATTATCCAAAAAACTCCCGTTTTTCAATCATTTTTAGGAAATGGATCAAACCTTAAAAATGGCCGTTTTTCCAGGTTTTAGTTAATATTACTTAGATTTGAGATCAATAACCTGATGAGTTTAAAAAACGGTTAATTTTCGAAAATTGACGTTTTTTAAGCTTTTTTTAAGAAATTGATCGAATCTCAAAACTGGCTGTTTTTCCATGTTTTTGCTTAATATTACTTATAATTGGAGACCTTATTTTGATAAGTTTTAAGATATTTGCATTATCCAAAAAACTCCCGTTTTTCAATCTTTTTTAGGAAATACATCAAACCTTAAAAACTAACGTTTTTCCAGGTTTTGGTTAATATTAATTAGATTTGAGATCAATAACTTGATGTGTTTAAAAAACGGAAAATTTTCAAAAATTGACGTTTTTCAAGCTTTTTTTAAGAAATTGATCGAATCTCAAAACTGGATTTTTGCCATGTTTTTGCTTAATACTACTTATAATTGGAGACCTTATTTTGATAAGTTTGAAGATATTTGCATTATCCAAAAAACTCCCGTTTTTCAATCTTTTTTAGGAAATACATCAAACCTTAACTTTCTAAGTTTGAAAAACGGTTTATTTTCCAAAAACTAACGTTTTTCAAGCTTTTTTTAAAAAAATCGATCGAATCTCAAAACTGGCTGTTTTTTCATGTTTTTGCTTAATATTACTTCTTATCGGAGACCTTAATTTGATAAGTTGAAGATATCTGCATTATCCAAAAAAACTACCGTTTTTACATGTTTTTTAGGAAATGGATCAAACCTTAAAAACGGCCGTTTTTCCAGGTTTTAGTTAATATTACTTATATTCGAGAGTAATAACCTGCTAAGTTTGAAAAACGCTTTATTTTCTCAAAACTGACGTTTTTCAAGCTTTTTTTAAGAAATCGATCGAATCTGAAAACTGGACGTTTTTCCCTTTTTTTGCTTAATATTACTTATAATCGGAGACGTTAATTTGATAAGTTGGAAGATATTTGCATTATCCGACAAACTCCCGTTGTTCAATTTTTTTTAGGGAATAGGTCACACCTTAAAAACGGCCGTTTTTCCCGGTTTTGCTTAATATTACTTAGATTTGAGAGCAATAACTTGCTGAGTTTGAAAAACGGTTAATTTTTTTCAAAATTGACGTTTTTTTTATCTTTTTTTAAGTAATTGATCGAATCTTAAAACTGGCTGTTTTTCCATGTTTTTGCTTAATATTACTTATAATTGGAGACCTTATTTTGATAACTTTAAAGATATTTGCATTATCAAAAAAACTACCGTTTTTCATTGTTTTTTAGGAAATAGATCAAAACTAAAAACAGCCGTTTCTCCTTGGTTTTGAGTAATATTACTTAGATCTCAGAACAATAACTTTCTAAGTTTAAAAATTGGTTTATTTTCCCAAAACTGACGTTTTTCAAGCTTTTTTCAAGAAATCGATCGAATCTCAAAACTGGCAGTTTTTGCATGTTTTTGCTTAATGTTACTTATAATCGGAGACCTTGATTTCATAAGATGGAAGATATTTGCATTATCCAAAAAACTCCCGTTTTTCAATCATTTTTAGGAAATGGATCAAACCTTAAAAACGGCCGTTTTTCCAGGTTTTGGTTAATATTACTTAGATTTGAGAGCAATAACTTGATGAGTTTAAAAAACAGTTAATTTTCGAAAATTGACGTTTTTTAAGCTTTTTTTTAAGAAATTGATCGAATCTCAAAACTAGCTGTTTTTTCATGTTTTTGATTAATATTACTTATAATTGGAGACCTTATTTTGATAAGTTAAAGATATCTGCATTATCCAAAAAACTCCCGTTTTTCAATGTTTTTTAGGAAATGGATCAACCCTTAAAACGGCCGTTTTTCCTAGGTTATGGTTAATATTACTTAGATTTCAAAACAATTACTTTCTAAGTTTGAAAAACGGTTTATTTTCCCAAAACTGACGTTTTTCAAGCTTTTTTTGAGAAACCGGCCGTTTTTTCATGTTTTTGCTTAATGTTACTTATAATCGGAGACCTTAATTTGATAGGTTGAAGATATCTGCATTATCCTAAAAACTACCGTTTTTCAAAGTTTTCTAGAAAATGGATCAAACCTTAAGAACGGCCGTTTTTCCAGGTTTTGGTTAATATTACTTAGATTCGAGAGTAATAACTTGCTAAGTTTGAAAAACGCTTTATTTTCCTAAAACTGACGTTTTTCAAGCTTTTTTTAAGAAATCGATTGAATTTTAAAACTGGCCGTTTTTCCCTGTTTTTGCTTAATATTACTTATAATCGGAGACCTTGATTTGATAAGTTACAAGATATTTGCATTATCCAAAAAAACTCCCGTTCTTCAATCTTTTTTAGGAAATACATCAAACATTAAAAACTAACGTTTTTCCAGGTTATGGTAAATATTAGTTAGATTCAAGAGCAATAACTTGCTAAGTAAGAAAAACCGTTTATTTTCCCAAAACTAACGTTTTTTAAGCTTTTTTTTAAAAAATCGATCGAATCTCAAAACTGGCCGTTTTTGCATGTTTTTGCTCAATATTACTGATAATCGGAGACCTTAATTTGATAAGTTGAAGATATATGCATTATCCAAAAAACTACCGTTTTTAAATGTTTTTTAGGAAATGGATCAAACCTTAAAAACAGCCGTTTTTCCAGGTTTTGATTAATATTACTTAGATTTGAGAGCAATAACTTGCTGAGTTTAAAAAACGGTTAATTTTCCCAAAATTGACGTTTTTCAAGCTTTTTTTAAAAAAATCGATCGAATCTCAAAACCGGCCGTTTTTGCATGTTTTTGCTCAATATTACTTATAATCGGAGACCTTAATTTAATAAGGTAAAGATATCTGCATTATCCAAAAAACTACCGTTTTTCAATGTTTTTTAGGAAATGGATCAAACCTTAAAAACGGCCGTTTTTCCTAGGTTATGGTTAATATTACTTAGATTTCAGAACAATAACTTTCTAAGTTTGAAAAACGGTTTATTTTCCCAAAACTGACGTTTTTTAAGCTTTTTTTAAGAAATCGATCGAATCTCAAAACTGGCTGTTTCTCCATGTTTTTTTTAATATTACTTATAATCGGACACATTAATTTGATAAGTTGAAGATATCTGCATTATCCCCAAAACTACAGTTTTTCAATGTTTTTTAGGAAATGGATCAAACCTTAAAAACGGCCGTTTTTCCAGGTTTGGGTTAATATTACTTAGATTCGAGAGTAATAACTTGCTAAGTTTGTAAAACGCTTTATTTTCCTAAAACTGACGTTTTTAAAGCTTTTTTTAAGAAATCGATTGAATCTCAAAACTGGCTGTTTTTCCCTGTTTTTGCTTAATATTACTTATAATCGGAGACCTTGATTTGATAAGTTACAAGATATTTGCATTATTTAAAAAACTCCCGTTTTTCAATCTTTTTTAGGAAATACATAAAACATTAAAAACTAACGTTTTTCCAGGTTATGGTAAATATTAGTTAGATTCGAGAGCAATAACTTGCGAAGTTTGAAAAACGGTTTATTTTCCAAAAACTAACGTTTTTCATCTTTTTTTTAAAAAATCGATCGAATCTCAAAACTAGCCGTTTTTGCATGATTTGCTCAATATTACTTATAATCGGAGACCTTAATTTGATAAGTTGAAGATATATGCATTATCCGAAAAACTACCGTTTTTGAATGTTTTTTAGGAAATGGATCAAACCTTGAAAACAGCCGTTTTTCCAGGTTTGGGTTAATATTACTTAGATTTCAAAACAATAACTTTCTTAGTTTGAAAAACGGTTTATTTTCCCCAAACTGACGTTTTTCAAGCTTTTTTTAAGAAAACTGGCCGTTTTTTCATGTTTTTGCTTAATGTTACTTATAATCGGAGACCTTAATTTGAAAAGTTGAAGATATCTGCATCTTCCAAAAAACTCTCGTTTTTCAATCTTTTTTAGGAAATGGATCAAACCTTAAACGTGCTGTTTTTCCAGGTTTTGGTTAATATTACTTAGATTTGCGAGCAATAACTTGCTGAGTTTAAAAAACGGTTAATTTTCCCCAAATTGACGTTTTTTAAGCTTTTTGGAAGAAATTGATCGGAACTCAAAACTGGCTGTTCTTGCATGTTTTTGCTCAATATTACTTATAATCGGTTTTGGTTAATATTACTTAGATTTGAGAGCAATAACTTGCTGAGTTTAAAAAACGGTTAATTTTCCTAAAACTAACGTTTTACAAGCTTTCTTTTAAAAAATCGATTGAATCTCAAAACTGGCTGTTTTACCATGTTTTTGCTTAATATTACTTATAATTGGAGACCATATTTTGATAGGTTTGAAGATATTTGCATTATCCAAAAAACTACCGTTTTTCAATGTTTTTTAGAAAATACATCAAACCCTTAAAAACTAACGTTTTTCCAGGTTATGGTTAATATTAGTTAGATTCGAGAGCAATAACTTTCTAAGTTTGATAAACAGTTTATTTTCCCAAAACTGACGTTTTTCAAGCTTTTTTTAAAAAAAACGATCGAATCTCAAAACTGGCCGTTTTTGCATGTTTTTGCTCAATATTACTTATGATCGGAGACCTTAATTTGATAAGTTGGAAGATATTTGCATTTTCCAAAAAACTCTCGTTTTTCAATCTTTTTTAGGAAATGGATCAAACCTTAAAAACGGGCCGTTTTTCCAGGTTTTAATTAATATTACTTAGATTTGAGAGCAATAACTTGCTGAGTTTAAAAAACGGTTAATTTTCCCAAAATTGACGTTTTTCAAGCTTTTTGGAAGAAATCGATCGAACCTCAAAACTGGCTGTTTTTCCATGTTTTTGCTTTATATTACTTATAATTGGAGACCTTAATTTGATAAGTTTGAAGATATTTGCATTATCCAAAAAACTCCAGTTTTTCAATCATTTTTAGAAAATGGATCAAACCTTAAAAACGGCCGGTTTTCCAGGTTTTGGTTAATATTACTTAGATTTGAGAGCAATAACTTGCTGAGTTTGAAAAACGGTTAATTTTCCCAAAATTGACGTTTTTTAAGCTTTTTTTAAGAAATTGAACGAATCTCAAAACTGGCTGTTTTTCCATGTTTTTGCTTAATATTACTTATAATTGGAGACCTTATTTTGATAGGTTTGAAGATATTTGCATTATCCAAAAAACTACCGTTTTTCAATGTTTTTTAGAAAATACATCAAACCCTTAAAAACTAACGTTTTTCTAGGTTATGGTTAATATTAGTTAGATTCGAGAGCAATAACTTGCTAAGTTTGAAAAACGGTTTATTTTCCAAAAACAAACGTTTTTCAGGTTTTTTTAAGAAAATCAATCGAATCTCAAAATTGGCCGTTCTTGCATGTTTTTGCTCAATATTACTTATAATCGGAGACCTTAATTTGATAAGTTGAAGATATCTGCATTATCAAAAAAACTACCGTTTTTCAATGTTTTTTAGGAAATGGATCAAACCTTAAAACGGCCGTTTTTACTAGGTTTTGGTTAATATTACTTAGATTTCAGAAAAATAACTTTCTAAGTTTGAAAAACGGTTTATTTTCCCAAAACTGACGTTTTTCAAGCTTTTTTTAAAAAAATCCTTCGAATCTCAAAACTGGCCGTTTTTGCATGTTTTTGCTCAATATTACTTATGATCGGAGACCTTAATTTGATAAGTTGAAAGATATTTGCATTATCCAAAAAACTCTCGTTTTTCAATCTTTTTTAGGAAATGGATGAAACCTTAAAAACGGCCGGTTTTCAAGGTTTTGGTTAATATTACTTAGATTTTAGAGCAATAACTTGCTGAGTTTAAAAAACGGTTAATTTTTTCAAAATTGACGTTTTTTAAGCTTTCTTTTAAGAAATTGATCGAATCTCAAACTGGCTGTTTTTCTATGTTTTTCCCTAATATTACTTATAATTGGAGACCTTATTTTGATAAGTTTGAAGATATTTGCATTATCCAAAAAACTCCCGTTTTTCAATCTTTTTTAGGAAATACATCAAACCTTAAAAACTAACGTTTTTTCAGGTTATGGTTAATATTAGTTAGATTCGAGAGCAATAACCTGCTAAATTTGAAAAACGGTTTATTTTCCAAAAACTAACGTTTTTCAATCTTTTTATTAAAAAATCGATCGAATCTCAAAACTGGCCGTTTTTG
Source organism: Ceratothoa steindachneri (assembly GCA_963969495.1). Classification (NCBI taxonomy): domain Eukaryota; kingdom Metazoa; phylum Arthropoda; class Malacostraca; order Isopoda; family Cymothoidae; genus Ceratothoa; species Ceratothoa steindachneri. Next base: position 113,460,216 of record OZ018321.1, read on the forward strand.
CATGTTTTTGCTTAATATTACTTATAATCGAAGACCCTAATTTGATAAGTTGAAGATATATGCATTATCCAAAAAACTACCGTTTTTAAATGTTTTTTAGGAAATGGATCAAACCTTAAAAACAGTTGTTTTTTCAGGTTTGGTTAATATTACTTAGATTCGAGAGAAATAACTTGCTAAGTTTGAAAAACGCTTTATTTTCCTAAAACTGACGTTTTTCAAGCTTTTTTTAAGAAATCGATTGAATCTCAAAACTGGCCGTTTTTCCCTGTTTTTGCTTAATATTACTTATAATCAGATACCTTGATTTGATAAGATGGAAGATATTTGCATTATCCAAAAAACTACCGTTTTTCAATGTTTTTTAGAAAATACATCAAACCCTAAAAAACTAACGTTTTCCAGGTTATGGTTAATATTAGTTAGATTCGAGAGCAATAACTTGCTAAGTTTGAAAAACGGTTTATTTTCCAAAAACAAACGTTTTTCAGGCTTTTTTTTAAAAAAATCGATCGAATCTCAAAATTGGCCGTTCTTGCATGTTTTTGCTTAATATTTCTTATAATCGGTGCCTTAATTTGATAAGTTGAAGATATCTGCATTATCCAAAAAAACTACCGTTTTTCAATGTTTTTTAAAACGGCCGTTTTTCCTATGTTTTGGTTAATATTACTTAGATTCGAGAGTAATAACTTGCTAAGTTTGAAAAACGCGTTATTTTCCTAAAACTGACGTTTTTCAAGTTTTTTTTTAAGAAATCGATCGAATCTCAAAACTGGCCGTTTTTCCCTGTTTTTGCTTAATATTACTTATAATTGGAGACCTTATTTTGATAAGTTTGAAGATATTTGCATTATCCAAAAAACTCTCGTTTTTCAATCTTTTTTAGGAAATACATCAAACCTTAAAAACTAACGTTTTTCCAGGTTATGGTTAATATTACATAGATTTCAGAACAATAACTTTCTAAGTTTGTAAAACGGTTTATTTTCCCCAAACTGACGTTTTTCAAGCTTTTTTTTAAAAAATCGATCGAATCTCAAACCGGCCGTTTTTTCATGTTTTTGCTTAATGTTACTTATAATCGGAGACCTTAATTTGATAAGTTGAAGATATATGCATTACCTAAAAAACTCCCGTTTTTCAATCTTTTTGAGGAAATGGATCTAACCTTAAAAACGGCCGTTTTTCCAGGTTTTGGTTAATATTACTTAGATTTGAGAGCAATAACTTGCTGAGTTTAAAAAACGGTTAGTTTCCTAAAAACTGACGTCTTTTAAGCTTTTTTTAAGAAATTGATCGAATCTCAAAACTGGCTGTTTTTTCATGTTTTTGATTAATATTACTTATAATTGGAGACCTTATTTTGATAAGTTAAAGATATCTGCATTATCCAAAAAACTACCGTTTTTCAATGTTTTTTAGGAAATGGATCAACCCTTAAAACGGCCGTTTTTCCTAGGTTATGGTTAATATTACTTAGATTTCAAAACAATAACTTTCTTGGTTTGAAAAACGGTTTATTTTCCCCAAACTGACGTTTTTCAAGCTTTTTTTAAGAAAACTGGCCGTTTTTTTATGTTTTTGCTTAATGTTACTTATAATCGGAGACCTTAATTTGAAAAGTTGAAGATATCTGCATCTTCCAAAAAACTCTCGTTTTTCAATCTTTTTTAGGAAATGGATCAAACCTTAAAAACGGCCGTTTTTCCAGGTTTTGGTTAATATTACTTAGATTTGCGAGCAATAACTTGCTGAGTTTAAAAAACGGTTAATTTTTCCCAAATTGACGTTTTTTAAGCTTTTTGGAAGAAATTGATCGGAACTCAAAACTGGCTGTTCTTGCATGTTTTTGCTCAATATTACTTATAATCGGTTTTGGTTAATATTACTTAGATTTGAGAGCAATAACTTGCTGAGTTTAAAAAACGGTTAATTTTCCTAAAACTAACTTTTTACAAGCTTTCTTTTAAAAAATCGATTGAATCTCAAAACTGGACTTTTTTCCCTGTTTTTGCTTAATATTACCTATAATCAGAGACCTTGATTTGATAGGATGGAAGATATTCGCATTATCCAAAAAACCCCCGTTTTTCAATCATTTTTAGGAAATGGATCAAACCTTAAAAACGGCCGTTTTTTTAGGTTTTGGTTAATATTACTTAGATTTGAGAGCAATAACTTGCTGAGTTTAAAAAACGGTTAATTTTCCCAAAATTGACGTCTTTTAAGCTTTTTTTAAGAAATTGATCGAATCTCAAAACTGGCTGTTTTACCATGTTTTTGCTTAATATTACTTAAAATTGGAGACCTTATTTTGATAGGTTTGAAGATATTTGCATTATCCAAAAAACTACCGTTTTTCAATGTTTTTTAGAAAATACATCAAACCCTTAAAAACTAACGTTTTTCCAGGTTATGGTTAATATTAGTTAGATTCGAGAGCAATAACTTTCTAAGTTTGAAAAACAGTTTATTTTCCCAAAACTGACGTTTTTCAAGCTTTTTTAAAAAAATCGATCGAATCTCAAAACTGGCCGTTTTTGCATGTTTTTGCTCAATATTACTTATGATCGGAGACCTTAATTTGATAAGTTGGAAGATATTTGCATTTTCCAAAAAACTCTCGTTTTTTAATCTTTTTTAGGAAATGGATCAAACCTTAAAAACGGGCCGTTTTTCCAGGTTTTAATTAATATTACTTAGATTTGAGAGCAATAACTTGCTGAGTTTAAAAAACGGTTAATTTTCCCAAAATTGACGTTTTTCAAGCTTTTTGGAAGAAATCGATCGAACCTCAAAACTGGCTGTTTTTCCATGTTTTTGCTTTATATTACTTATAATTGGAGACCTTAATTTGATAAGTTTGAAGATATTTGCATTATCCAAAAAACTCCAGTTTTTCAATCATTGTTAGAAAATGGATCAAACCTTAAAAACGGCCGGTTTTCCAGGTTTTGGTTAATATTACTTAGATTTGAGAGCAATAACTTGCTGAGTTTAAAAAACGGTTAATTTTCCCAAAATTGACGTTTTTTAAGCTTTTTTTAAGAAATTGAACGAATCTCAAAACTGGCTGTTTTTCCATGTTTTTGCTTAATATTACTTATAATTGGAGACCTTATTTTGATAAGTTTGAAGATATTTGCATTATCCAAAAAACTCCCGTTTTTCAATGTTTTTTAGAAAATACATCAAACCCTTAAAACTAACGTTTTTCTAGGTTATGGTTAATATTAGTTAGATTCGAGAGCAATAACTTGCTAAGTTTGAAAAACGGTTTATTTTCCAAAAACAAACGTTTTTCAGGGTTTTTTTAAGAAAATCAATCGAATCTTAAAATTGGCCGTTCTTGCATGTTTTTGCTCAATATTACTTATAATCGGAGACCTTAATTTGATAAGTTGAAGATATCTGCATTATCAAAAAAACTACCGTTTTTCAATGTTTTTTAGGAAATGGATCAAACCTTAAAACGGCCGTTTTTACTAGGTTTTGGTTAATATTACTTAGATTTCAGAAAAATAACTTTCTAAGTTTGAAAAACGGTTTATTTTCCCAAAACTGACGTTTTTCAAGCTTTGTTTAAGAAATCGATCGAATCTCAAAACTGGCCGTTTTTCCATGTTTTTGCTTAATATTACTTATAATCGGAGACCTTAATTTGATAAGTTGGAAGATATTTGCATTATCCAAAATACTGCCGTTTTTCAATCTTTTTTAGGAAATGGATCAAACCTTAAAAATGGCCGTTTTTCCAGGTTTTAGTTAATATTACTTAGATTTAAGAGCAATAAATTGCTGAGTTTGAAAAACGCTTTATTTTCCTAAAACTGACGTTTTTCAAGCTTTTTTTAAAAAAATCCTTCGAATCTCAAAACTGGCCGTTTTTGCATGTTTTTGCTCAATATTACTTATGATCGGAGACCTTAATTTGATAAGTTGAAAGATATTTGCATTATCCAAAAAACTCTCGTTTTTCAATCTTTTTTAGGAAATGGATCAAACCTTAAAAACGGCCGGTTTTTCAAGGTTTTGGTTAATATTACTTAGATTTTAGAGCAATAACTTGCTGAGTTTAAAAAACGGTTAATTTTTTCAAAATTGACGTTTTTTAAGCTTTCTTTTAAGAAATTGATCGAATCTCAAACTGGCTGTTTTTCTATGTTTTTCCCTAATATTACTTATAATTGGAGACCTTATTTTGATAAGTTTGAAGATATTTGCATTATCCAAAAAACTCCCGTTTTTCAATCTTTTTTAGGAAATACATCAAACCTTAAAAACTAACGTTTTTCCAGGTTATGGTTAATATTTGTTAGATTCGAGAGCAATAACCTGCTAAATTTGAAAAACGGTTTATTTTCCAAAAACTAACGTTTTTCAATCTTTTTTTTAAAAAATCGATCGAATCTCAAAACTGGCCGTTTTTGCATGTTTTTGCTTAATATTACTTATAATCGAAGACCCTAATTTGATAAGTTGAAGATATATGCATTATCCAAAAAACTACCGTTTTTAAATGTTTTTTATGAAATGGATCAAACCTTAAAAACAGTTGTTTTTTCAGGTTTGGTTAATATTACTTAGATTCGAGAGAAATAACTTGCTAAGTTTGAAAAACGCTTTATTTTCCTAAAACTGACGTTTTTCAAGCTTTTTTTAAGAAATCGATTGAATCTCAAAACTGGCCGTTTTTCCCGGTTTTTGCTTAATATTACTTATAATCAGATACCTTGATTTGATAAGATGGAAGATATTTGCATTATCCAAAAAACTACCGTTTTTCAATGTTTTTTAGAAAATACATCAAACCCTTAAAAACTAACGTTTTCCAGGTTATGGTTAATATTAGTTAGATTCGAGAGCAATAACTTGCTAAGTTTGAAAAACGGTTTATTTTCCAAAAACAAACGTTTTCAGGCTTTTTTTTAAAAAATCGATCGAATCTCAAAATTGGCCGTTCTTGCATGTTTTTGCTCAATATTTCTTATAATCGGTGCCTTAATTTGATAAGTTGAAGATATCTGCATTATCCAAAAAAACTACCGTTTTTCAATGTTTTTTAGGAAATGGATCAAACCTTAAAACGGCCGTTTTTCCTAGGTTTTGGTTAATATTACTTAGATTCGAGAGTAATAACTTGCTAAGTTTGAAAAACGCGTTATTTTCCTAAAACTGACGTTTTTCAAGCTTTTTTTTAAGAAATCGATCGAATCTCAAAACTGGCCGTTTTTCCCTGTTTTTGCTTAATATTACTTATAATCGGAGACCTTGATTTGATAAGTTGGAAGATATTTGCATTATCCAAAAAACTACCGTTTTTCAATGTTTTTTAGGAAATACATCAAACCCTTAAAAACTAACGTTTTTTCCAGGTTATGGTTAATATTAGTTAGATTCGAGAGCAATAACTTTCTAAGTTTGAAAAACAGTTTATTTTCCCAAAACTGACGTTTTTCAAGCTTTTTTTAAAAAAATCGATCGAATCTCAAAACTGGCCGTTTTTGCATGTTTTTGCTCAATATTACTTATGATCGGAGACCTTAATTTGATAAGTTGGAAGATATTTGCATTTTCCAAAAAACTCTCGTTTTTTAATCTTTTTTAGGAAATGGATCAAACCTTAAAAACGGGCCGTTTTTCCAGGTTTTAATTAATATTACTTAGATTTGAGAGCAATAACTTGCTGAGTTTAAAAAACGGTTAATTTTTCCAAAATTGACGTTTTTCAAGCTTTTTTGGAAGAAATCGATCGAACCTCAAAACTGGCTGTTTTTCCATGTTTTTGCTTTATATTACTTATAATTGGAGACCTTAATTTGATAAGTTTGAAGATATTTGCATTATCCAAAAAACTCCAGTTTTTCAATCATTGTTAGAAAATGGATCAAACCTTAAAAACGGCCGGTTTTCCAGGTTTTGGTTAATATTACTTAGATTTGAGAGCAATAACTTGCTGAGTTTAAAAAACGGTTAATTTTCCCAAAATTGACGTTTTTTAAGCTTTTTTTAAGAAATTGAACGAATCTCAAAACTGGCTGTTTTTCCATGTTTTTGCTTAATATTACTTATAATTGGAGACCTTATTTTGATAAGTTTGAAGATATTTGCATTATCCAAAAAACTCCCGTTTTTCAATGTTTTTTAGAAAATACATCAAACCCTTAAAAACTAACGTTTTTTAAGGTTATGGTTAATATTAGTTAGATTCGAGAGCAATAACTTGCTAAGTTTGAAAAACGGTTTATTTTCCAAAAACAAACGTTTTTCAGGTTTTTTTAAGAAAATCAATCGAATCTCAAAATTGGCCGTTCTTGCATGTTTTTGCTCAATATTACTTATAATCGGAGACCTTAATTTGATAAGTTGAAGATATCTGCATTATCAAAAAAACTACCGTTTTTCAATGTTTTTTAGGAAATGGATCAAACCTTAAAACGGCCGTTTTTACTAGGTTTTGGTTAATATTACTTAGATTTCAGAAAAATAACTTTCTAAGTTTGAAAAACGGTTTATTTTCCCAAAACTGACGTTTTTCAAGCTTTGTTTAAGAAATCGATCGAATCTCAAAACTGGCCGTTTTTCCATGTTTTTGCTTAATATTACTTATAATCGGAGACCTTAATTTGATAAGTTGGAAGATATTTGCATTATCCAAAATACTGCCGTTTTTCAATCTTTTTTAGGAAATGGATCAAACCTTAAAAATGGCCGTTTTTCTAGGTTTTAGTTAATATTACTTAGATTTAAGAGCAATAACTTGCTGAGTTTGAAAAACGCTTTATTTTCCTAAAACTGACGTTTTTCAAGCTTTTTTTAAAAAAATCCTTCGAATCTCAAAACTGGCCGTTTTTGCATGTTTTTGCTCAATATTACTTATGATCGGAGACCTTAATTTGATAAGTTGAAAGATATTTGCATTATCCAAAAAACTCTCGTTTTTCAATCTTTTTTAGGAAATGGATGAAACCTTAAAAACGGCCGGTTTTCAAGGTTTTGGTTAATATTACTTAGATTTTAGAGCAATAACTTGCTGAGTTTAAAAAACGGTTAATTTTTTCAAAATTGACGTTTTTTAAGCTTTCTTTTAAGAAATTGATCGAATCTCAAACTGGCTGTTTTTCTATGTTTTTCCCTAATATTACTTATAATTGGAGACCTTATTTTGATAAGTTTGAAGATATTTGCATTATCCAAAAAACTCCCGTTTTTCAATCTTTTTTAGGAAATACATCAAACCTTAAAAACTAACGTTTTTCCAGGTTATGGTTAATATTTGTTAGATTCGAGAGCAATAACCTGCTAAATTTGAAAAACGGTTTATTTTCCAAAAACTAACGTTTTTCAATCTTTTTTTTAAAAAATCGATCGAATCTCAAAACTGGCCGTTTTTGCATGTTTTTGCTTAATATTACTTATAATCGAAGACCCTAATTTGATAAGTTGAAGATATATGCATTATCCAAAAAACTACCGTTTTTAAATGTTTTTTATGAAATGGATCAAACCTTAAAAACAGTTGTTTTTTCAGGTTTGGTTAATATTACTTAGATTCGAGAGAAATAACTTGCTAAGTTTGAAAAACGCTTTATTTTCCTAAAACTGACGTTTTCAAGCTTTTTTTAAGAAATCGATTGAATCTCAAAACTGGCCGTTTTTCCCGGTTTTTGCTTAATATTACTTTTAATCAGATACCTTGATTTGATAAGATGGAAGATATTTGCATTATCCAAAAAACTACCGTTTTTCAATGTTTTTTAGAAAATACATCAAACCCTTAAAAACTAACGTTTTCCAGGTTATGGTTAATATTAGTTAGATTCGAGAGCAATAACTTGCTAAGTTTGAAAAACGGTTTATTTTCCAAAAACAAACGTTTTTCAGGCTTTTTTTTAAAAAATCGATCGAATCTCAAAATTGGCCGTTCTTGCATGTTTTTGCTCAATATTTCTTATAATCGGTGCCTTAATTTGATAAGTTGAAGATATCTGCATTATCCAAAAAAACTACCGTTTTTCAATGTTTTTTAGGAAATGGATCAAACCTTAAAACGGCCGTTTTTCCTAGGTTTTGGTTAATATTACTTAGATTCGAGAGTAATGACTTGCTAAGTTTGAAAAACGCGTTATTTTCCTAAAACTGACGTTTTTCAAGCTTTTTTTTAAGAAATCGATCGAATCTCAAAACTGGCCGTTTTTCCCTGTTTTTGCTTAATATTACTTATAATCGGAGACCTTGATTTGATAAGTTGGAAGATATTTGCATTATCCAAAAAACTACCGTTTTTCAATGTTTTTTAGGAAATACATCAAACCCTTAAAAACTAACGTTTTTCCAGGTTATGGTTAATATTAGTTCAATTCGAGAGCAATAACTTTCTAAGTTTGAAAAACAGTTTATTTTCCCAAAACTGACGTTTTTCAAGCTTTTTTTAAAAAAATCGATCGAATCTCAAAACTGGCCGTTTTTGCATGTTTTTGCTCAATATTACTTATGATCGGAGACCTTAATTTGATAAGTTGGAAGATATTTGCATTTTCCAAAAAACTCTCGTTTTTTAATCTTTTTTAGGAAATGGATCAAACCTTAAAAACGGGCCGTTTTTCCAGGTTTTAATTAATATTACTTAGATTTGAGAGCAATAACTTGCTGAGTTTAAAAAACGGTTAATTTTCCCAAAATTGACGTTTTTCAAGCTTTTTGGAAGAAATCGATCGAACCTCAAAACTGGCTGTTTTTCCATGTTTTTGCTTTATATTACTTATAATTGGAGACCTTAATTTGATAAGTTTGAAGATATTTGCATTATCCAAAAAACTCCAGTTTTTCAATCATTGTTAGAAAATGGATCAAACCTTAAAAACGGCCGGTTTTCCAGGTTTTGGTTAATATTACTTAGATTTGAGAGCAATAACTTGCTGAGTTTAAAAAACGGTTAATTTTCCCAAAATTGACGTTTTTTAAGCTTTTTTTAAGAAATTGAACGAATCTCAAAACTGGCTGTTTTTCCATGTTTTTGCTTAATATTACTTATAATTGGAGACCTTATTTTGATAAGTTTGAAGATATTTGCATTATCCAAAAAACTCCCGTTTTTCAATGTTTTTTAGAAAATACATCAAACCCTTAAAAACTAACGTTTTTTGAGGTTATGGTTAATATTAGTTAGATTCGAGAGCAATAACTTGCTAAGTTTGAAAAACGGTTTATTTTCCAAAAACAAACGTTTTTCAGGTTTTTTTTAAGAAAATCAATCGAATCTCAAAATTGGCCGTTCTTGCATGTTTTTGCTCAATATTACTTATAATCGGAGACCTTAATTTGATAAGTTGAAGATATCTGCATTATCAAAAAAACTACCGTTTTTCAATGTTTTTTAGGAAATGGATCAAACCTTAAAACGGCCGTTTTTACTAGGTTTTGGTTAATATTACTTAGATTTCAGAAAAATAACTTTCTAAGTTTGAAAAACGGTTTATTTTCCCAAAACTGACGTTTTTCAAGCTTTGTTTAAGAAATCGATCGAATCTCAAAACTGGCCGTTTTTCCATGTTTTTGCTTAATATTACTTATAATCGGAGACCTTAATTTGATAAGTTGGAAGATATTTGCATTATCCAAAATACTGCCGTTTTTCAATCTTTTTTAGGAAATGGATCAAACCTTAAAAATGGCCGTTTTTCTAGGTTTTAGTTAATATTACTTAGATTTAAGAGCAATAACTTGCTGAGTTTGAAAAACGCTTTATTTTCCTAAAACTGACGTTTTTCAAGCTTTTTTTAAAAAAATCCTTCGAATCTCAAAACTGGCCGTTTTTGCATGTTTTTGCTCAATATTACTTATGATCGGAGACCTTAATTTGATAAGTTGAAAGATATTTGCATTATCCAAAAAACTCTCGTTTTTCAATCTTTTTTAGGAAATGGATGAAACCTTAAAAACGGCCGGTTTTCAAGGTTTTGGTTAATATTACTTAGATTTTAGAGCAATAACTTGCTGAGTTTAAAAAACGGTTAATTTTTTCAAAATTGACGTTTTTTAAGCTTTCTTTTAAGAAATTGATCGAATCTCAAACTGGCTGTTTTTCTATGTTTTTCCCTAATATTACTTATAATTGGAGACCTTATTTTGATAAGTTTGAAGATATTTGCATTATCCAAAAAACTCCCGTTTTTCAATCTTTTTTAGGAAATACATCAAACCTTAAAAACTAACGTTTTTCCAGGTTATGGTTAATATTTGTTAGATTCGAGAGCAATAACCTGCTAAATTTGAAAAACGGTTTATTTTCCAGAAACTAACGTTTTTCAATCTTTTTTTTAAAAAATCGATCGAATCTCAAAACTGGCCGTTTTTGCATGTTTTTGCTTAATATTACTTATAATCGAAGACCCTAATTTGATAAGTTGAAGATATATGCACTATCCAAAAAACTACCGTTTTTAAATGTTTTTTATGAAATGGATCAAACCTTAAAAACAGTTGTTTTTTCAGGTTTGGTTAATATTACTTAGATTCGAGAGAAATAACTTGCTAAGTTTGAAAAACGCTTTATTTTCCTAAAACTGACGTTTTTCAAGCTTTTTTTAAGAAATCGATTGAATCTCAAAACTGGCCGTTTTTCCCGGTTTTTGCTTAATATTACTTTTAATCAGATACCTTGATTTGATAAGATGGAAGATATTTGCATTATCCAAAAAACTACCGTTTTTCAATGTTTTTTAGAAAATACATCAAACCCTTAAAAACTAACGTTTTTCCAGGTTATGGTTAATATTAGTTAGATTCGAGAGCAATAACTTGCTAAGTTTGAAAAACGGTTTATTTTCCAAAAACAAACGTTTTTCAGGCTTTTTTTTAAAAAATCGATCGAATCTCAAAATTGGCCGTTCTTGCATGTTTTTGCTCAATATTTCTTATAATCGGTGCCTTAATTTGATAAGTTGAAGATATCTGCATTATCCAAAAAAACTACCGTTTTTCAATGTTTTTTAGGAAATGGATCAAACCTTAAAACGGCCGTTTTTCCTAGGTTTTGGTTAATATTACTTAGATTCGAGAGTAATGACTTGCTAAGTTTGAAAAACGCGTTATTTTCCTAAAACTAACGTTTTTCAAGCTTTTTTTTAAGAAATCGATCGAATCTCAAAACTGGCCGTTTTTCCCTGTTTTTGCTTAATATTACTTATAATCGGAGACCTTGATTTGATAAGTTGGAAGATATTTGCATTATCCAAAAAACTACCGTTTTTCAATGTTTTTTAGGAAATACATCAAACCCTTAAAAACTAACGTTTTTCCAGGTTATGGTTAATATTAGTTAGATTCGAGAGCAATAACTTTCTAAGTTTGAAAAACAGTTTATTTTCCCAAAACTGACGTTTTTCAAGCTTTTTTTAAAAAAATCGATCGAATCTCAAAACTGGCCGTTTTTGCATGTTTTTGCTCAATATTACTTATGATCGGAGACCTTAATTTGATAAGTTGGAAGATATTTGCATTTTCCAAAAAACTCTCGTTTTTTAATCTTTTTTAGGAAATGGATCAAACCTTAAAAACGGGCCGTTTTTCCAGGTTTTAATTAATATTACTTAGATTTGAGAGCAATAACTTGCTGAGTTTAAAAAACGGTTAATTTTCCCAAAATTGACGTTTTTCAAGCTTTTTGGAAGAAATCGATCGAACCTCAAAACTGGCTGTTTTTCCATGTTTTTGCTTTATATTACTTATAATTGGAGACCTTAATTTGATAAGTTTGAAGATATTTGCATTATCCAAAAAACTCCAGTTTTTCAATCATTGTTAGAAAATGGATCAAACCTTAAAAACGGCCGGTTTTCCAGGTTTTGGTTAATATTACTTAGATTTGAGAGCAATAACTTGCTGAGTTTAAAAAACGGTTAATTTTCCCAAAATTGACGTTTTTTAAGCTTTTTTTAAGAAATTGAACGAATCTCAAAACTGGCTGTTTTTCCATGTTTTTGCTTAATATTACTTATAATTGGAGACCTTATTTTGATAAGTTTGAAGATATTTGCATTATCCAAAAAAACTCCCGTTTTTCAATGTTTTTTAGAAAATACATCAAACCCTTAAAAACTAACGTTTTTTAAGGTTATGGTTAATATTAGTTAGATTCGAGAGCAATAACTTGCTAAGTTTGAAAAACGGTTTATTTTCCAAAAACAAACGTTTTTCAGGTTTTTTTTAAGAAAATCAATCGAATCTCAAAATTGGCCGTTCTTGCATGTTTTTGCTCAATATTACTTATAATCGGAGACCTTAATTTGATAAGTTGAAGATATCTGCATTATCAAAAAAACTACCGTTTTTCAATGTTTTTTAGGAAATGGATCAAACCTTAAAACGGCCGTTTTTACTAGGTTTTGGTTAATATTACTTAGATTTCAGAAAAATAACTTTCTAAGTTTGAAAAACGGTTTATTTTCCCAAAACTGACGTTTTTCAAGCTTTGTTTAAGAAATCGATCGAATCTCAAAACTGGCCGTTTTTCCATGTTTTTGCTTAATATTACTTATAATCGGAGACCTTAATTTGATAAGTTGGAAGATATTTGCATTATCCAAAATACTGCCGTTTTTCAATCTTTTTTAGGAAATGGATCAAACCTTAAAAATGGCCGTTTTTCTAGGTTTTAGTTAATATTACTTAGATTTAAGAGCAATAACTTGCTGAGTTTGAAAAACGCTTTATTTTCCTAAAACTGACGTTTTTCAAGCTTTTTTTAAAAAAATCCTTCGAATCTCAAAACTGGCCGTTTTTGCATGTTTTTGCTCAATATTACTTATGATCGGAGACCTTAATTTGATAAGTTGAAAGATATTTGCATTATCCAAAAAACTCTCGTTTTTCAATCTTTTTTAGGAAATGGATGAAACCTTAAAAACGGCCGGTTTTCAAGGTTTTGGTTAATATTACTTAGATTTTAGAGCAATAACTTGCTGAGTTTAAAAAACGGTTAATTTTTTCAAAATTGACGTTTTTTAAGCTTTCTTTTAAGAAATTGATCGAATCTCAAACTGGCTGTTTTTCTATGTTTTTCCCTAATATTACTTATAATTGGAGACCTTATTTTGATAAGTTTGAAGATATTTGCATTATCCAAAAAACTCCCGTTTTTCAATCTTTTTTAGGAAATACATCAAACCTTAAAAACTAACGTTTTTCCAGGTTATGGTTAATATTTGTTAGATTCGAGAGCAATAACCTGCTAAATTTGAAAAACGGTTTATTTTCCAGAAACTAACGTTTTTCAATCTTTTTTTTAAAAAATCGATCGAATCTCAAAACTGGCCGTTTTTGCATGTTTTTGCTTAATATTACTTATAATCGAAGACCCTAATTTGATAAGTTGAAGATATATGCATTATCCAAAAAACTACCGTTTTTAAATGTTTTTTTATGAAATGGATCAAACCTTAAAAACAGTTGTTTTTTCAGGTTTGGTTAATATTACTTAGATTCGAGAGAAATAACTTGCTAAGTTTGAAAAACGCTTTATTTTCCTAAAACTGACGTTTTTCAAGCTTTTTTTAAGAAATCGATTGAATCTCAAAACTGGCCGTTTTTCCCGGTTTTTGCTTAATATTACTTATAATCAGATACCTTGATTTGATAAGATGGAAGATATTTGCATTATCCAAAAAACTACCGTTTTTCAATGTTTTTTAGGAAATACATCAAACCCTTAAAAACTAACGTTTTTCCAGGTTATGGTTAATATTAGTTAGATTCGAGAGCAATAACTTTCTAAGTTTGAAAAACAGTTTATTTTCCCAAAACTGACGTTTTTCAAGCTTTTTTAAAAAAAATCGATCGAATCTCAAAACTGGCCGTTTTTGCATGTTTTTGCTCAATATTACTTATGATCGGAGACCTTAATTTGATAAGTTGGAAGATATTTGCATTTTCCAAAAAACTCTCGTTTTTTAATCTTTTTTAGGAAATGGATCAAACCTTAAAAACGGGCCGTTTTTCCAGGTTTTAATTAATATTACTTAGATTTGAGAGCAATAACTTGCTAAGTTTAAAAAACGGTTAATTTTCCCAAAATTGACGTTTTTCAAGCTTTTTTGGAAGAAATCGATCGAACCTCAAAACTGGCTGTTTTTCCATGTTTTTGCTTTATATTACTTATAATTGGAGACCTTAATTTGATAAGTTTGAAGATATTTGCATTATCCAAAAAACTCCAGTTTTTCAATCATTGTTAGAAAATGGATCAAACCTTAAAAACGGCCGGTTTTCCAGGTTTTGGTTAATATTACTTAGATTTGAGAGCAATAACTTGCTGAGTTTAAAAAACGGTTAATTTTCCCAAAATTGACGTTTTTTAAGCTTTTTTTAAGAAATTGAACGAATCTCAAAACTGGCTGTTTTTCCATGTTTTTGCTTAATATTACTTATAATTGGAGACCTTATTTTGATAAGTTTGAAGATATTTGCATTATCCAAAAAACTCCCGTTTTTCAATGTTTTTTAGAAAATACATCAAACCCTTAAAAACTAACGTTTTTTAAGGTTATGGTTAATATTAGTTAGATTCGAGAGCAATAACTTGCTAAGTTTGAAAAACGGTTTATTTTCCAAAAACAAACGTTTTTCAGGATTTTTTTAAGAAAATCAATCGAATCTCAAAATTGGCCGTTCTTGCATGTTTTTGCTCAATATTACTTATAATCGGAGACCTTAATTTGATAAGTTGAAGATATCTGCATTATCAAAAAAACTACCGTTTTTCAATGTTTTTTAGGAAATGGATCAAACCTTAAAACGGCCGTTTTTACTAGGTTTTGGTTAATATTACTTAGATTTCAGAAAAATAACTTTCTAAGTTTGAAAAACGGTTTATTTTCCCAAAACTGACGTTTTTCAAGCTTTGTTTAAGAAATCGATCGAATCTCAAAACTGGCCGTTTTTCCATGTTTTTGCTTAATATTACTTATAATCGGAGACCTTAATTTGATAAGTTGGAAGATATTTGCATTATCCAAAATACTGCCGTTTTTCAATCTTTTTTAGGAAATGGATCAAACCTTAAAAATGGCCGTTTTTCTAGGTTTTAGTTAATATTACTTAGATTTAAGAGCAATAACTTGCTGAGTTTGAAAAACGCTTTATTTTCCTAAAACTGACGTTTTTCAAGCTTTTTTTAAAAAAATCCTTCGAATCTCAAAACTGGCCGTTTTTGCATGTTTTTGCTCAATATTACTTATGATCGGAGACCTTAATTTGATAAGTTGAAAGATATTTGCATTATCCAAAAAACTCTCGTTTTTCAATCTTTTTTAGGAAATGGATGAAACCTTAAAAACGGCCGGTTTTCAAGGTTTTGGTTAATATTACTTAGATTTTAGAGCAATAACTTGCTGAGTTTAAAAAACGGTTAATTTTTTCAAAATTGACGTTTTTTAAGCTTTCTTTTAAGAAATTGATCGAATCTCAAACTGGCTGTTTTTCTATGTTTTTCCCTAATATTACTTATAATTGGAGACCTTATTTTGATAAGTTTGAAGATATTTGCATTATCCAAAAAACTCCCGTTTTTCAATCTTTTTTAGGAAATACATCAAACCTTAAAAACTAACGTTTTTCCAGGTTATGGTTAATATTTGTTAGATTCGAGAGCAATAACCTGCTAAATTTGAAAAACGGTTTATTTTCCAGAAACTAACGTTTTTCAATCTTTTTTTTAAAAAATCGATCGAATCTCAAAACTGGCCGTTTTTGCATGTTTTTGCTTAATATTAC